>CM054953.1:1518408-1698474 GCA_029168755.2 Tillandsia fasciculata | reverse complement strand
TTTTAAAACATCAAGAATGATCGAAGAAGACATTTCGGTTTGCTTTATTTGCTATTCACGGGTTCTACCTCCTTTTAACTATAAAACCAAAACCCCCATTACTGGCACTATGTCTCCTAGAAATACATTGAATGATTAAAACAACAAATTTTTTTTAAAGATGAGATATAGCAAATTCAAAGTCTAATCTTATAAACACAATATATACTATTTGTCGCCAAAAGAATCAGCTCTAGTATTCAAAAGTTAATCTGAATTCCTGTTGTTTACATCCCATTAATTTTCATTGTTTCCTGGCTCCTGTTTCGCAACCTTCGCTTAGTCTCTAAATAAAAGAGAAAATTCTAAAAGTAGTGGCACAAAACAAATGGATGATTAGACCACTCAAACAGAACAAAAAAAATCTCACAATATGTAGGAAAACAATGGGAAATAAAAACTAAAATTATAGAGTAATAGAGAAAGACAAACCAAAAATCAAACTAAAAAATATTTTGCTCAGAGCTCCCTCTTAATCAATCATTGTTAGATTCACGCGAAAACATTCTATTTAGCAGTGGTGAATGATTTGAAGTCATAAGCTAGACACAAATATAGATCACACCACAAATGAGAGAAACTGGCTGCCCACAAAGTAGGTCGTCCAAAGTTTACCTGATGTTACCCAAGAAGCCAAGAAGAAAAGGATTTTTTCTAATCATCGAGGAAAGTCCAACGAAGAAAGATGCTAAATTTTTGCGCAGATTAGGTAAGAAGAGAGATTGCTGATAATTATCGGGAAGAAACTGTCGATAGTTTTGACATTCAAGGGGAAGATCATCATAGCAAACATCTAAAATAAACAACGAAAAAGGAAGTTAAATGGGAAGTGATCTCAATCAAATGAATCTCACATTTTAGAGTAATTTAAGTACAGAACTGAAGCGTTTAAAATTCATCAGAGTCCAGAAAATGAAAGCATGAGCGATGAAATTTAACCAAAAGTATTTAACTGCATCTTATGTCTAACCCAGCCGAAAATTAGATTCTCAAGAATGCACACAATCCAAAACACAAACAGCACAAAAATGGAAGTTAAATGGGAAGTGATCTCAATGTAATGCATCTCAGATTTTAGAATAACATGAATACAAAACAGAACCGTTTAAAGTCAACGAATAACTTTATTACAACTATAGTTTGAATAGGAATTGCATACTATGTTTATACTTCAAACGACATTGCTCGCTACGCGTGTTGTTAAAACCGAAGAGCTCAAACTGGGTTACATGTAATAAAGGGATTCCTTCACTTTAAGGTAAAGTGATTCATTGGCTTTAAACACTTCATTACATACATCTCAAATTTTAGCACTTCAGTTTTGTTTAAAGTCAAGGAATCACTTCATTTTAGCATGTAAGATAGAGAACTGAAGAGTTCAAACCGGATTACATCCGTCTTACTTCAACAATGTACAGAATCCAAGGCATGAACAACACAAAACTGCGGCAACTTCAAATGACGAAAGATTCAGCAATATGTATGCTATTGGAACACTACTATGTAGGTTTGATCAGAAGAAAAACAATATATGACACCAAAGGCATATATGACACCAAAGGCAAAGGCATTTGGCAATCAAAGGCAAAACATATGGTAGGCATTCAAAGTCATGAGTTAGGAACACCCAATTTACTTAAAATTATATCTTTCATAAAACCAAGTGCAACCATTTGAAACCAAGGCTAACCACAATAAGAGAAGCTTTCTAATTAATACTAAAGAATTCCACTCATTACCTTTCATATAGAGGCAACCAGCTCAATTAGTTTGTGCGTAAACAGTTCTAAAAGTATAGAAGTCCTCGTGGAAAAAAATATACACGTACATATGTACAGCTGAGAATATAGTTCACATTTTTAAATTTTATTTCTCTAACCACATAACAGATGATGTGTTGCTCAAATAAATTACGTACCTCTGATGCCCACTGCTCAATTGCCGCCTCAAGACAATGAATCACGCAGTGTCCTTCGGCGTTGGAACTTATTGGATGCCCATCAATATGCCTGACGTAGTATTCCTGAAAACAAAACACACTCCAAATTCAGATACAAATTATAATTTCAAGCTCAAATTTACTGATCATTCAATACACAACATGTCACATCTGATAAGCTCCTTCAGTTGAAGTGCTCACCGTTCCGTGGAACACGACATATTTCATATCGGTGAGAGTACAAACCGTGTCGAACAAAAGCTTCGGTTAATCCTTTGAGTTCGTTATGATCACAGTATGATCCCTCTCGGCGCAATCCAACGCTAACACTTGAGGCCTAGCGGAGGAGCTCTTATCATATGCCTCACAAACCCTCTCGTAGTCGCTGTCATCGAACGTCATCTAATGCAACCTCCTCTCAGTGTGAGTGAAGTCCATCGAGACCAAAGTTTTCGCGGCTTCAAATTCGCTATCCCCCTCGAGGATGTTTTTGAGGAGCCTTTTGATTGTCGATAGCCTAGCAGGGTGTTTTTTGATGGGCTCCGCAGAGCGGTTATCGGTTACGTGCACAACGGCCGCAACCCCGGCATTGTGAGTCCACATGCCGGCGCTCACGACGTTGCAGTGGAGATCGGTTAGCACGGCGGTTATGCCGGAGAATAGGCCAGGCCGGGCGGCTTGATCGACGTGTATTCCGTCGAGGGTATCACGCTGACCGAGTTACGGATTGCAGGGAAGAAGTAAGAATCCGATTCCAACATGAATTGAGATGTGCTTAGATTATTACTCATCACTCAAATATGTTGCAAGCAAACGTTGGTAAATTAGCTACCTCTTGTATTTGAGAAATGATTGCTTCGTCCCAAATTTTTCGCCCTTCATAATTGCCGGATGTATAAAGTATGTCTAGTGCAAGACATTAATTGCTATGCTCTTAAGCTAGACTTTTTAATGATCAGAAGCCAAGCTCTGGAGATTAAGGAAAGCTACTTATTTCATGCCTACCTTGTGCCATGGATGAGCTTTTATCTGAGGAAACCTAAAGTCCGTGTAGTTAGGATTCATACAACGAATTTCCTCACGAGTTGGAGTACGAAGAACCTGTAGGTGAATCTGTAATTATACTTTCTCTTCTCCAATCAGGAAAATTACAAAAAAAAAAGGGCATATTATGCTATACCTTGATTATCTCAACAAGCCGATCAACAGCACTTTCTCCAGGAAAGAGTGGCTGATGAATGTAATACAAACAAAGTAACATACATGTAAGCTTCAAAAACCAAACTTGCATAGTCAAGAAGATAAAGCTAAGAACAGAATAAGCAAAAACACAAACCTGTCCAAGAAGTAACTCAGCAAGAACACATCCAGCTGACCATATATCAATAGATGTAGTATATTCAGTTGCACCAAATATGAGCTGAGCTCTGGAGCTTGGTAATAGCGAGAGCATATGTATGATATGTTTGCCTCACCAATCTACCAATCAACTTCCACCAGGAAAACTACCTTCACCTAGATAGCATGAAAATAAAAATATAAGAAAGATTTAATGGAGAATCATAAGTGTAGTTAGCAAATCAACAACGAAATAAATTAATTGCGATATTTCTGTAATTAATCACACAAATCAAAGAATAAAACAAAAAATTATAGAGAAAATAGAGCAAAATTCATATTAAATCCCTTTCTAAACCCAAAAAAGGAAAAAAAGAAAACGAAAAAGAGGGATCAATAAAATGAAAAGGACGATAGAGATCTACAAATGTTCAAGCTGTCGGAGGACTCGCGGAGGGGCGTTGGGATGCAGCGGCTTCAGGCTTGCGGAGGGGCGAAGGGGCTGCAAGCGCGAGGGCTGCAAGCTCAGGACACCTTTACCAAGATAGTCAGATCCTCCATCTCTTAGTTCCAATGCTTCATAAATCCCTGTATAGTAAAATAGAATTCAACTATTTTAGTTTCCAAAACTAAAAATTAGATGCCTGAATTTCAAACATTCTGATTATGATTCTTCCTATATATAACTAATAAGATAACTCCATGATGAGTGAATGACCGTTTTTAAGAGGTTATTTATTAAAAAGGCTGAAAGAGAAAATATGATGATAATGGCAATTGCTTCACAGCACACTATTCTCCTCTTCTTTCTCACAAAAGCAAAACGATAAACTTTTGCATTTCTTAACATACACACAGATTGTTTTCGGAAATAAAACAAGACTTTAAAGTTGAAAACTACAATTCCCATCTCATAGAGACCTTTAAAAAAAAGAGATTTCCACAACTAAAAGAGCATTGAAAAGCTTTGATTAACTAATAAGTAACCAAATCAAGAAAGATGAACATCAAAATTAATAAAAATAGGAAAATTTAGTGTAGATAGAGAAATTCTATACCAGTTGATGCACCACTGGGCACTGCGGCTCTGGCGAAGATGCCGTTATCGATGGAAACATCCACCTGCAGTGTATTAATTGTTCAAATTATCACTAACATTTATTACACAAGCAATCCACAGATCTAAAAAATCAAAGCCCGCCTAATAAGTAATCAATCTGATTTATTTAAAAAAACAAAACAAAACAAAACCATATCTTTAACACACTGCGGCTCTGGCGAAGATGCCGTTATCGATGGAAACATCCACCTGCAGTGTATTAATTGTTCAAATTATCACTAACATTTATTACACAAGCAATCCACAGATCTAAAAAATCAAAGCCCGCCTAATAAGTAATCAATCTGATTTATTTAAAAAAAAAACAAAACAAAACCATATCTTTAACACAATCAAATCAGAGATAGCAAAAGAAAGTGATAAAGAGGAGGCAAATTTGGTGAGTACTAATTCATTTGTTTCAACAATGTCACTGAGTAGATCATAAACAAAACAAACGCAGAAAATTAACAGAGGCTTTCACTATAAACAAGTCAAAAACATCGATCACCTAACTCCATACCAGATCAAAAAAAAAAAAAAAAAAAAAAAAAAAACAGAAAAATAACATAAAATGCAAGCCATCAAGGGGGGAGAAAAAAAAAACACAAGCAATCCACAGATTTAAAAAACAAGATTTTCGCCTAAGAAGTTGAAATCGTTCTGATTTACTTAAATTTAACAAAAACAAATCACTAAACTCTTAACACACTGCGGCTCTGGCGAAGATGCCGTTATCGATGGAAAAAACCTGCAGTGTATTAATTGTTCAAATTATCACTAACATTTATTACACAAGCAAACAAAAAGAAAAAATCAAAGCCCGCCTAGATTTAGTTAATCAATCTCATTTATTAAAAAAAACAAAACAAAACCATATCTTTAACACAATAAAAAGCGAATAGAAGAAAGTGATAAAGAGGAGGCAAATTTGGTGAGTACTAATTCATTTGTTTCAACAATGTCACTGAGTAGATCATAAACAAAACAGTGGAAAATTAACAGAGGCTTTCACTATAAACAAGTCAAAAACATCGATCACCTAACTCCATACTTTGAAAAAAAAAAAAAAAAAAAAAAAAAAAAAAAAACAGAAATAACATAAAATGCAAGCCATCAAGGGGGAGAAAAAAAAAACAGCATTGAAAACACAGATTTTCGCCTGGAGACAAGTTGAAAACGTTCGACCACTTAAATTTAACAAAATCGAAATCACTAAACTCTTCTGCTGGATCCGAAACAAAAAAAAAAAAAGAAAAAAAAGGAACAAAAAGAAAATTAGATCAAAGAAAACGCAAGATTTAGTTGACCTAAATCATCATGATTAATAATCCGCTAAAATTAGACGAAAAAAAAAAAAAAAGGGGGGGTAATGAGGAATCACACCTCGACAGTGGGATTTCCGCGGCTGTCGAAAATCTGCTGAGCTTTGACGGATGTGATCTTCACCATCTCTCTACTTTATGGATTTTTTTTTCTCTCTAAAAAGCACTCTAGATCGAGAATTGAACTTATTAGCGATTGCTATATAAAGTGGGGAGGGGAGGGGGGCGGCGTTGGGATGCAGCGGCTTCAGGCTTGCGGAGGGGCGAAGGGGCTGCAGGCGCGAGGGCTGCAAGCCCGACCGGCTGCAGGCGCGGGCTGCAGGCTGAGGCGCGCGCGATCGATCATTGTGCTTGTTGTCCTAAAGAGTGCCTATTGCTACACTAACACAAACATGCCGATTCACATCATGTCTAAACTAAAGTACCCAATTATCTTGAGGCAATCCAAGCCAACTAAATATGAACAGAAACCAAACCATTGTCTATAATACAAATGCTGAATTCAGAAAAACTCCGCTAAACTTCGAATAAGTAGGTGTAAAAGGATTTATAGTTAGATTTTCCAGCAGAATTAAAATTTGCAGCAAAGTAAAGATCTTTCAAAAGAGATTTAGTGGAAAATCCTATGACCTGTTCATACATTTTTAAGGTTTCAATTCAATCACTACTCACAAGAACACACCAATTGTTCCTAAAGGTGACATACTAACATTTGCAGCAAACCTTCCAAAACAATAACCTGTAACTAATTAATCACTACATTCATCACGCGACAATTTAATACTAAAAAGACATAGATGAATGAGCACAATTGATAATATGCAGTATACTTAAAAATTATTTATCAAGCTATAATTAATCAACTTTGCAATTCCTGATAAACTTCCCCATCTTAACATGGCATATAAACGAAGTCTAATTCTATGAAAATAAATAAAACAGTAATAATATCCTACTAAGAAATTCATCGAACACAAAAAGAACACTAACAAATTTTGCCCAAAAAGCAATAGAATTAGGGTTTTCGGTGTTACCTTCTTCTCACCGATGATCTCGACGGAGGTGTCGGATTCAGCGGTGGAGGTGTTGATGGGGAAATGAGCGTACAAGAAGCACCTCTCTTAGCGATAGCCCTCAGCGACCCCCGCGACGAGGCTCGGTGCCGAACCAGGGCATCGATCCTGAGCATGCGTGCCCGCCATGGACGAGCTCGAGGTCGAGGTCGAGGTCGAGGTCGAGGTGATCGAAGCCACAGCATGAGCTCACCGTGTGGCCCCTCCACCTCGATCGCCCTCACCCTCGCCCTCACCGCCACCATCTCCCTCGGGGATCTGCATCGTTTCCGAGGCCGAGATCGTCTTCATTCTCGATTGATATCGATGGAAAGAGGAAGAGGAAGAGCGAGTGCGGTAGAGGGCGACCCATGTGGAGGAATGCGGGGAAACCGGCGTGGGAGAAGAGAGGAGAGAGAGAGAGAGTGAGAGGGGGAGAAAAAATCCTGCAGACAAGTCCATGTGCAAGCACATGGACTTGATATAAAGTAATCTTTATTGATATAAAGTAAAGAAAAGAAGAGGAGAGAAACTCCAAAGCAGGTGTACGAAGCAAGGAACGCACGCCACGTCGGCTCGGGACGTCTGGGAAGTCTCCACGGGGGCTCGGAAGAACTGAGAATTTATAATCTTTATTGATTGATTGATATTAATCGAGAGTTTCTTAGGAGTTGCCGCTTAACATTTAAACCAAGAGCATGCCACATAACAATACAAATTTTGGGTGCACCTATTGCACCGTAAATCAACTCTAAAAAATTAACTAAAATTAAATTTTTGTAGTACAATAAGTTATAAAAATATTTTATATTTTATAATATTAATTATCAAATATTTTATCAATCTTTTTATATTTTGTACGGTGTATGGAGTATTAGCATGGACTAAGCTTAAAAAAAGGTTTCTTCTCTCGAAATTAGGAGTTTGCCACATGTACCCACATTTTGGGTGCACCTATTGTACCGTAAACTGACTCTAAAATGTTCAATAAAAATATTTTTTTTATAGTACAATAAATTATTTAAATATTATATATTACATATATAATATAATATTATATTTTACAGTATTAATTATCAAATATTTTATTAATCATCTTAAATTTTTATGCGGTGTAAAGAATATTAGTATACAGCTTAAAAAAAAACATTTCTGCTCTCTCTTGAAATTAGGAGCTTGCCACATGTGGAATAAAAAATTTGTACGCACCTATTGTAGGTAAACTGACTCTAAAATATGCATCAAAAATAAATTTCTCGAATACAATCAATTATTTAGATTTTTATATTATATATAATATATCATATTATCTTTTACTGTATTAATTATCAAATACTCTATCAATCTTCTTATATTATGTGTAGAGTATATAGCATTAGCATGCAATAGACGTAAGAAAAAATTTCTTCTCTCTCTTGAAATTATGAGTGCATCCCATTAAATATTCTCTGCACTAGGTGTATGTATACATACACCATATGTTTAAAACCCAGAGATTTTAAAATTAATTTATTAAATATAATTTAAACTATTAGATTTTGTAAATCATATATATTTAATTTATTAAAATATTAGTCATTTAATACAAGTTGTGGTGTATAAAGTATTAATATACACCAGATGCATGTAATAACTCCAATTTTAACTTTTTAGCTAAAGATTAATATTTATTTATAAAATAGCTATTAAAATGATTAAACTTAATTAAATTCTTAAATAAAATTAGTAAAATAATTTAACTCTACAAATATTAAAAGTTAAATAATTATTAATAAAAAAATTATTTTTTATAATGTGCGTAAGACTATTTTAATTATAGATTTTTTTTATATATTTAGTTATAATTTTTAAATTATAATAACTATATATTTTAATTGATGGAAATACCATCTAACCACCGCGAAGCACGCTCTCTACACTAGTTGTCTATAAAGAGAGGGGTAACTAAGGCCAAGGAAGAGTAGAGAAAGTGTATCTTTAATTTCTTGCTTTTAAGTAATAGAGTACTTAGGTTTTTACATAACATCTATCCCTCTTTCTCGTTTTTTTTCTTTCTTGCCCTTAGTTTTTGAGAGGGCTGAGGTCCGGACTAGCAAGATCGTGATAGCTTTACTTATCTTCGAGCAGAAAGACGGATGCCACGGGAATTTTGACGAGAAAAATCACTAAGTCCGTGACGTACTGTTATGAAAACAACAAACTAATAAACTTTTTTAAAATTAAAAATATATTTTAAATCACTAAGTCCTCGTTCAATATAAGGTGTGTTACCCAATTATATTGCTATCTTTCTTGTAGGAATCTGCTCTTCATTTTACCTTTTCACATCTAAATACATCTTGGTTAGTTTAAAGTTGTTGGATCAAGGAACAACAATAATTTTGGCCACATTGAATCTCTAAATTTAGATGTTTTTATCTTACAATTGTAAAGGGGTTTCTTAGCTTTTAATGTGGAATCCCTTCTCTTATGGATGAAATAGAGATTATTTATGCTTGATAATTATACAATTTCTTGTTACCTTCTATTCTTTCTTTTTTTTGGTTTTAAAGGACGTTAACTTTAGTTCTTTTTGGCAGATTATGAGGGAAACATTCATCTAAATTAATTAGAAAAGAAGCAGAAAAAAATAGGGAAGAACTCAAAATAATCAAGAGTGAACTCCAAAATACCAGGAATGTCTTACTACCAATCCCATAACTAACATTTGGTAACACAACATGCATGAGAACGAAAATACAGGAAATATTTTACTACCAATCCTGTAACACAAAATAGGGATTCTACTTATACCAAAATATCAGAATATCTTACTACCAATCCCGCAATACATAGAGGGATTGCACTTATATATATATATAACATAAAAGAGTTGTTTCTAGGAAACTTAGTGCACGCTTAAGAAGCAGAGCCCGCTTCAGATGGTTCTGGCGGAGGAGCAGCGTAGCCGGCATAGAGAGCATTAATGGTCGAACGACATTCGGCAATTGTAGCACGTAGTCTCACTTGCTCGGCCATAAACTCAACATTTTGGGACACTGTGGACATATAAGAATCTTTGAGGAGATTGTATTCTCGGTCCAGATTATTGAACCGAGCCAACAGATCAGTGTGTTGGGCGCTAACATGATCATACAAACTCCTATATAATGTGTAGTCTTCATAGTTGGCATCCATAATTTGTAAGCCAAGTTCACCCCTCATTTTCTGGACAGCAACACGGGCTGCGTCATCCTTGGCTTCTTCAACATTAGGAGATGGCCCACCCCAGCAACGCGATGTTTCGATAACAGAACCGACACGTGCAATTTCCATATCTATGTACGCTATGTACCAACCCTCCGCAGCGGAGGTCACCTCACAATCAGGATTTTGCACACCTATTTGCTTAGATATTTCCGCAAGCAACTTAATATTAGAAAGTTGAACAATTGCCATCACGGCAATCACAGTCGAGAGAACGAACTGGAGGAACAAAGAAGTAATCAAAGGAAGGGAATTAAATTCGGAGTCCAAAGAGAGCAACACCAAACGTGCACACAGAAGGGAGAATTAAAAATCTTGGCAATGATTTTTATATTTTTATACTATTTTATTTATTTAACACATTACATACAGAGAAGAAAGCACTAAAATTATTCCTAATAATTTTCGTATTTCTATACTATTTTATATATTTAACACATTACATACAGAGAAGAAAGAACTAAAATTGTTCCTAATAATTTTCGTATTTCTATACTATTTTATATTTATTTAATACGTTATAAAAACCACACTAAACGACAGCGAGGAAAACAATACAAACGCTACAAATGCTATATGTAGAAATGCATGGAACACTCATAATATACATAATACATAAATAGAAGGCACCTTTCTTGTAGGAAAGAGGGAGAACCCAGGAGATAGAGCAAAAAGAGGTAGACATTATTTTTTTTTGTGGGAGAAGAAGAAAGTTTATATAATTTTTAAGTACATGTTGTTTAATTTTTTTGCAAGAATAATTATATAATCAAGAATCAAGAGGTGTAAGTAACCATTACTATAAACTACAAAATCTCATATAAGGGGGCAAAAGAGACCTCAAGAAATGGAGGTGGGGCATCTGCAAGCATCACCTCTGAAGGCACAGCAACCTTTATAGCCGAAGGAAGAGGAACAGGGAGATGCAAGCCTTGCAGGCAGCATGAGATAATACAGTACCCAACCATCATGACCGCCGGTACTAGACGGCCTCCGGCACCGGGGTAATTCGAAGCACCGGGGTGATTCGAAGAGAAGGAAGAGAGAAGAGAGGGAAGTAGGGGAGGGGGGGGTACCTTACCGTACTCCCTAGGAAGAGAAGAGTTAGAGGAGGTTGGAGGAACACTACATGCGAGGAGGGGACAACGGCCCGCAGGAATCGAGACCTGCAGGATCATCTGGGATCAGGCATTGTACGGGTGGATCGGCCGGATCTCGACCACGCAGCGAGGGACGACAGATCTCGACCCCCCAGCGACGGACGGCGGATCTCCACCTCGTACGAACGGATCTGCACATGTCTTGGAGAGCAAGCCAGAGTGTCGGCAGATCTTGACCCCCCAGCGACGGACGGCGGATCTCCACACCCCGTAGGAAAGGATCTGCACATGGCTTGGAGAGCAAGCCAGAGAGAGGAAGGGGGGCGGAGAGAGGAAGGCGAGAGCAATGGCTAAGGAGGAGCGGAGGAGACGCAGGTTGGGCGACGCGTAGGCAGAGGAGGCGCGGGTTGGGCGACACGTAGGCGGAGGAGGCGCGGGTTGGGCGACACGTAGGCGGAGGAGGCGCGGGTTGGGGTGCGAAAGAACTGAAGATTAATTATATCAATAATATAGGTGCAGAGCCTACAATGCTTTACAATATATGCTTTAAATCTGCACCTAATTGAACTATAGCACCTATATCTCAGAGCTGCACTCCATGCTTCAATCCATGCATCTACTGCACCTATATGTAGATCTTACAATGGTTTACTACTTTATTCCATATTAGTAAGCTTCAATCCATGCTTCAATCTGCAGCCTGTTGGCAGAGCTTAGAATGGTTTAGTTGCTTAATTTTGTTCACTCCATGCTTCAATCCATGCTTTAATTCTGCACCTATATGAAGACCTTACAATGGTTAATTCCTTTATCTCATGCCATGCTTCAATCCATGCTTTAATATAGGTGCAGAGCTTACAAAGCTAGACATGCTTCAATCCATGCTTTAATTCTGCACCTATTGAACTACTGCACCTATATGCAGAGCTTCCATCCATGCTTTAATTCTGCACCTAGATGCAGAGCTAGAACCCATTGTTGGGTTTCCACAGTTGCTATCTTATGCTAATAAACAGTGGGTCGAATGCAAAGGTAAAGAGGGCGATGATGCGTAATAGGGTTGTAGGTGATCATGATAGGGTGGCAGTGCTCTATCCAACTGCAGCCATTATTTTTTCCTAAAATCTTTTATAACTGAGCCAACACTACATCATAAAATATACATATGGCGATGATGCATGATAGGGTTACAAGTGATCATGATAGGAATGCAGTGATCTAACCCACTGCAGTCATCATTTTTCTACTCCCTGATAGGGAGGCAGTGATCTAACCCACTGCAGCCATCATTTTTCTACTCCAACCTTTTCTAACTGAGCCACCACTATATCATTAAACATTACTTTTTACAGACTTTGTTTTTTGCTGGTGAATTAATCATGTTTCATTTCAATTTTGCAGACATGGCATCTTTAATCAATCGGCAATTTTTCACATCTCCAACTGTCGCTGAATTAATGACATTTCTAGATGACGAAAAAGAATATTGGGAGGAAGTGCTAGCTGTTATGATAAATGAAGGACGATTTGAATTTCGCAATACCTTGTACAAGCAACCTTGTCGAACAAGACCTTTCACCGGACATCAAGTCATTATGGACATTTTACGGGGCCATCCAGATCGAGGGTATCAAATTTTTTGCATGACCAACACCACTTTCGTAATACTTCGAGATGAATTGGTTGCAAAGGGTTTGATACAAGGTAGTCGGCATTTGACGGCAGATGAACAGCTTGGAATCTTCTTATTTGCTATAGGCCATGGAATAACAAATAGAGTTTTAGCTGATACTTTTCAACATTCAGGGGAGACAATTAGTAGGTATTTTAATAGTGTCTTGCGTGGTGTTGTGGCACTTAGGCATGAGTACATCCAAATGCCTAGCAGTAATGTTGGCATTCATTCAAAAATAAGGGACAACATATTATTCCATCCGTTTAAGGTGATACTATTACTTGACTCTAGCACTACTTAATATTTTTTTTTAATAAATTAACTTATGTTGGGATATTTGTTGGAATATATAGAATGCAATTGGGGCTATTGATGGTACACATATACCGGTTGTTGTAAGAAAAGGTAAGCAAGCGCGTTATCGTTGTCGCAAAGGGTTTACATTCCAGAATATGATGGCCGCTTGCTCCTTTGACCACCAATATTTATTTGTTTGTACTGGATGGGAGGGTTCAGCAGCGGACATGAGGATGCTGCGTTGGTGTTGTGAAAGCGGGGGTTTCACAGTTCTTGAAGGTATGTTTTTTTTTCCTTCAATTGCTGAGTTAAAAAAGCTACTTTTTTTATCATCTTATCTTAAACTTGGTGTTTTTATAATTGCCTGTTAGGAAAATTCTATTTAGTTGACTCAGGATATGCAAATACCGATCATTTTCTTGCGCCTTATAGAGGGGAGCGATACCACTTGAGCCAGTTTGATGTTAATGCTCGGGCGCGTACACATCGCGGACCTCGAGATCTATACAATCATAGGCATGCCCAATTAAGAAATGTCGTTGAAAAGACATTTGGCATATTGAAGAGGCGTTTCAAGGTTCTTCGACAGGCGACTCCTTATCCTTACAAAGTGCAATGTCGCATCGCGATAGCATACTGTATGATCCATAACTTCATAAAGATGCATCAAGGAAATGATTTGTATTTCAACTCGGCATTGGAACCTGTCTCTCTAGATGAACAAGTGGAGGATCCTACACCATTGGTTGGGCCAGACGACGCACGGCGGGGCTACACACTCCGCACTATGATAACAGAGCAATTATAGAGTAATAGATAGGTGTATGTTGCATTCGTGTTTATTTCACTATTTTTTTTTTTTCAGCGCATGCTGTACTTAGGATTTCGGCTACTTTTAAATTAGTATTATTTGGTTGTATGTTTAAACAGACTGTAGGCATGTATTGCTAATCTTAAACATTTTCAGAAGTTGTTATGCTAATGATGTGTTTTGTGTACTACTTCATGTGTTTTCTCTACTACTTCATAGATGACTACTTGGGTTTGGAAGTTATTTTCAGTTTTTTGCACAGTTATTGTTGGGCTTGTTTTAAACCTTCCATTATTCGCGCAATATCATGCTTCACTTCTCCATATTTTCTGTGCTAGATAGAACGCCACGTTTTTTTTATATGGTTCTTATATGTGTATGATAGTATGATCCAAAGAACTATACTCAGGTTGATTGATTTTATACAAATTATAATTAATTAATAATTTAAATTAATATTAAAATATAATATAGTTTAATGTCTGAACAAATATTATATTTTAATTTTTAATCACATATAAAAAATAATAATATTAGAAACATACTTTAATGCACAAGGGTAATTTTGGTATTTTCAAAGTTACAAATCTACTTTTTGATCCAATTCTCATCTATCCTCCTAACACATCCAAACAAAAAATTTGTTATTCTTTGGAATAACCCACTTGCATACCAAACAAATAATTATATTTATTCCACATTATCCTAGAATACATTCTAATTTCAAGTATAAAATAAAGTATTCACCTAATCACAATTTCATTACCAAACGCCACCTTAGAGCAAAACTCTCTACAGTTTGTTGTCCTCTCCGCCAACCAAAATAGCCACGAGTGGAACTCCAACATACTTTTTGTTGATTTTACCGACTTTTCTAGTTATGTCTTTTCTAGTTACTTTTCTTTTCTACAAGCTCTCTTGAAGCTTTCCTCCGCTTCTAGAATCTTCTTAAGCTCTAAGTGTAGAGTACCAGGGCTATGTATAGTGCACCGACTCAGCAATTAGCATGGTGCGGTGGAGTCGCCCATGGCATGTTCAGAATCTGATTACGCTTGAGTTCGGGTTGTTTCGGATCGACGCGGAAGTCTTCGGATCGAAAAGTGAGTTGATGACGTCGAAATTGGGAGCCCCAGCTGTATGTAGCATTTTGGGACATTGCGTACCGGTACGCGGGGGTGGGTACCAGAGCAAATTAATTTGGAAACCGACAGAGAGTTTCGGTTGGGAAAACTGCAAAAATTTTCTAAATCTCTGGGTACCGGTACTGGACCATGCGTACGGTACCCCATATCCCAAATGGCTTGAGTACCGGAACGCAAAGGAGGGTACCGGTACCCTGTGATTGACTGGGCAGAGTTGTCCCTCGGGATGGGAAAATTATGCTTGGGTACCGGTACTGAGCACCCCAGTACCGGTACTCAGCCTCCAGAATTTGGGGGCAGTGCGGTAATTTCCTGTTTTAAGCGGGAGCGGAATGGTAACTTCACACCCCTGCCATCCCAACCACCGTCTGCACAGCATTAACTCCTCTCTATCCTTTATAAAGTGACCCTCCTCCTCTCTTCTCGGATGGAATCAGGGAGCAAGAAAGAGAGAAAGAGAAAGATAGAGAGTGAGAAAGAGAGGGAGTTGGCTATGAGCGTGGGATTTTTTTCTTCACGCCGAAGTTTCAGTTTTCCGATCGTGAGCGTGGAAGAGGGCTTGTCCTGTTGAGGAAAGCTTGGATTGGAGCTCGCGCGCGCGTGGACACGGTACAGAGGTGAGTACTGTGCTGTTCCGAGATTTCAGATTTTTTGTGGATTTTGGAGTTTTGGACTGAGGTTTGGATTTTTAGCTGGGAATGGATTTTTCCATCTTTTTCTTCTTCCCTGTGTTGAGTGGAGCAGCAGAGTGCTGCGCGTGCCGCGGAAGAGCGTGCGTGGCTGCCCTGCGCACTCTGCGGAGCCGCGGAGGAGCGTGGGCTGTGTATGCAGTGAGCATGGGGGCGTTGACTAGGATGTTGACTTGTACATAGAGGGTCCTTGTTAGAGGCTGTGGGAGTGAGCTGAGAGCTCCCGAAGGATTCATTGGACGCTTGGCAGAGGTGCGCGCGACGGAGTGCCGAGGTGCTGTTCCGGCCTTTTTTTTTTGACAGAGAGTGACTCCGCGCTTCACCGACTTCGGCTTGGCCTATGGAAAGCGATCCAGGTGGGTTGGAAATTCTTCCAAACTTTGTGGAATGCCTTCTAATGCTATCGTATGCATGTTTAGCATATCTAGCTTATTTGTTATTATAGCTGGTAAATCTGATAGTTGCCTAGAAAATTACAGAATGACAATCTTGAACCCCAGATATTTTTAGCATGATCTAGAGATGATTGGACGCTAGACTACACATTTTCTTACCATTCGGGATGCATCCGGACATTCATAAAATTTATATAACGGCTTTTAAGTTAAAACTCTGATTTTAAATTATTTTAAAATATTGAGAGCATTATGGATGACCCGGGTAGCTCGGGATGCTTGTATCCTCGTGCCGAGGGGCCGAGTGAATTTTTTATAGCTCTGTGGGATGAGTTTCTAGTGTCATGAGAGATTGAGTATTGTTTCACTTCGGGGACGGAAGCTACGGGCGGCTGTGCCTGCAGCCTGTTCTTGTTTGATTGGGGTTGTAGGCGTCAGTCTTTCGGAAATTCCGGACCCTCATGTGAGTGATTGAGGACTAGTTCCATTGTTGGGTCGAAAGCTACGGGCGGCTGTGCCTGCAGCTTGTTCTTATTTGATTGGGGTTGTAGTGTCAGTCTTTTGAAATTTTTGGGCCCTTCATGGATGTCGATTAGTTTACTCTAGATCATGGGTTGGGCATTAGCAGATTGAGTCGTGGAGGGTTCTCCGACTTAACTGTGTGTATTTGGGCATTATCAGATTGAGTCGTGGAGGGTTCTTCGACTGAGTTATGGTTGTTGAGCATTCGAGTTTCCGATCTGTTTGATCATAGATTATAGCCTGCAGATACCGCTTATTGAGCCAGATGAGACACGCTTTTTCCTCGGTGGGGTCCCTCCCCTCGAGTTGCCGCTCCGGATGCGATGATGATGCGCCTGATAAGGCTACCTTGCGTGGTACTATTATAGTCTAATTGGACATCCTTCGTTGATACACGAGGGACCTTAGTTGATACACTAGGGGGCGCAGGCTTGACTGGACCAGATTTGGCAGTCATTGAGATTTGGGTTGATGTGAGCACCTCGTGAGCGAGTGGATGCATAGCATATTCTTAGTTGAGTTTTTTCTTTGAGCATGATATTTGAGGCATATTAGCTGTAGTTCCATTTTAGCTTTACTATTATCTGCATACCTATTGTTTTGCCTTCAGTAGACTTAGTGGGCATACTGTGGATATTGGTGACGATTGTGAGGACCCGAATTCCTGCAAGAGGATTTCTATTGGGTCAGCAGCTTCTGAAGGCTTTTGTTGAGTGTTGGAGGTGTTTGGGTGCGTATCGAACTCAAGAAAGGGGCTCAATGCGTTGAATGGATCACGAGTGTATTTAGATGCACCTGTTGAATTTTAGAAGTGGTTTTGCGTGGAATGGACATCAAATTTGGATTCAGTGCGGAAAAACGATGAAAATTGACTACTTGGTTGTATTTTTCTGAGTCCGGACGCCCGAAAACGGACACCCGGAAATTTTTTGTGTTTTCAGGTGCATGGGAGGAGCCGTGGACCGCCGGGTCGCCACGTGGCGGAGCCGGATTGGCCGGCGCAGCACGCGCGGTCCACGGAGGCGCGCGACCGGGTTCATGGACCGGGGCAGGACACGTGGCAGCCCTGGGTTGGTCGGTGCAGCGCGCGCGGTCCACGCGGGAGTGCGCGGGCAGGTCGGGCAGGCCGGGCAGGGGCCCGGGTAGGCGCGGTTCAGGGCTGTTGGGCGTGCCAGGTGGCGGCTTCTCATTGGAGCGCAGTGGACACGTGGCAGCTCAGGATTGGCTAGTGCAGGAGGTGCGGTCCACGGAGAGGCGCGGGGTGGCTCATGGACCGGGCGGGGGCACGTGGCGGCTTCTGGTTGGCGGGCTCTCGAAGGCGTGGTCCACGGGGTGCACGGGGGGGGGAGGGGGGGCGCCTCGGGATGCGTGCATGGCAGGGTGGCAGGCTGCGCGGCAGGGCACGCGTGGGCGCGGTCGGGGGCACTAGTGCGGGCCACGTGGCGCCCGGGGATTCGCGGGTGCCACCCACCCGCGTTGACCCGACCGGGCCACGTGGCGACGCCCGGGTGGCCTTGCACCGCTGTCCGCTGTTCGGGGCGACGTGGCGCGATGGGATCGATCCGGACGCTCGTTGCAGCGGAGGCTGCGGGCGCAGATTTGGCGCCTGAATCCGGGGACCCAATAGTCATTTTTGGATTTGTTGGGCTGGGCCTATAAATAGGCCTAGATAGGCTCTGTTTTCGGTTTTTCCATGTGTTTTCTCTCCAAGGCTTCAACAGTGAACTTCATCCTCTACCTGTGCTGCACCTTGTGGAGATTTCCTGGGATTTTAGGATGCACCTTCTTCGAGTTCTACAGCGATTCGGCGCGTCGCGACGCTTCTTCTCCGGCGACCCTTCCTATTGCGTTTCGGTGCGCGGACTTCCCCGGGCTACCCCGAAGGACTTTTTGGGCGATTCTTATGCCGGTGTTTCCACAACAGGTAGGGCTTCATTTCTTGTATTTACGGCTTCTCTCCATTCCGAGATTTTCCTGGGTTTTACGGATCATCTTGTGACCCCATTTTCTGTGGCGAAGTTTTGGACAACATCGGAGTTTTTGTGGGATTCCTCGGCCCACGGGTGTCGGAACGAGAAGTGCAAATACTCGATTTGTATCTACTCTTCGCAAGGAACACAGTGGTGATTTTTCTGGGATTTTTGGAGGTTGTTTTGAAGGCGAGATTTTAGCTTCTTCCGGACTGTTTACCGCAGGATTTTGATTGGGAGGAGATTTAGCTCGCGGCGATGTTTAATTTGTAACTTGACCTACAGGTATCGGTTCGGGACGAGCGAGTACTCGTTTCGATCGGCTCGTCGCAAGGATCACAACGGTTATTTTTCTGGATTTTTTCGAGATCATCTCGTAGGTAAAAATATTACCCTTTTTCGGGGCTGTTGCGCGGACAGGGGCATCGTGTTAAATTGCGGGATTGATTGTGCGCAGTTTTGGCTATTTTCACAGTTGGCGGCGGGCCGGGGGTCTTTCTTTGTGAGAGGGCGTTTTTGGATCCGTGCTCCGCAGCGGAGGTGGGTGGTTGCTATATCCCTCTATTTCTGACGTACTCACTAGGAATATTAGAGAGATTCCTTATATTAGACTTATTGATTGATCAATACTCGTGGTTGGAATTATACATGCTTGTGTGGTTATTTGGTTTGCTATGTTAGCGGTTAATCTTGCATGTGGAATTGAATATTAAATTGGGACAAAGTAAATTACCTTGATGGTGGGTACTACTTGAGGATGTTATGACATGCATAGGTGGATAGTGATATTGATCGATGACTTATTCTATCTTTCTCGAGAACACTTGCATGCTTGTATGGACATCTACATAGGCCATCTTTTATTGCTACACTATCATGTTGGAATCTGACTTAGGAGAAACCATGTTTGTTCTTTCTCCTTTCTTTCTAGACTCTAGATACGTTGCTCGGGTTCGAGCGGGGATTTGGGATAGTGTAGCCGATGCCTGGATTGTAGATTGTGGGGTATGGCGGCAACCGCGAATATTGGGTGGTTGACCGGATGTCGATTGAGGGACATGGTTATGGATTATTGGGTATGGCGGCAACCGCGGATATTGGGCGGTTGACCGGATGTCGGTTAAGAGACATGGTTGTGGATTATAGGGTATGGCGGTAACCGCGGATATTGTGCGGTTGACCGGAGGTCGGTTGTTGGACCTGATTGTGGATTATGGGATACTGCGGCAACCGCGGATATTGGGCGGTTGACCGGATATTTACTTATGCATCAGATTGGGGATCGGGTTCCATTAGTGGAGGGATTTGTTCCACTTGGGCATTGTTGTGATCCAGTCCTGCTTTTATGATACTTGTGGCATGGTTACTTTCCTCGTGTGGGTAGCTCCCCTCGAGTTCCCCTCCTGAGCGTGGGGGTCAGACAGTTATTGAGTTTTTGCTATCACATCGGCGCGACTTACTTGCCCGATGATGAGGGCGACAGCAGGAGTTTTTGCTATTACATCGGTGCGGCTTACTTGCCTGATGATGAGGGCGGCATAGATTGGGTTTATTTGGGACGGTTGGTTACTGATGCATACGGTTATTCCATTTTGGGATTGCATTTAGAGACATAGTAGTGGTAGTTTCCTTTTTCAACAGTTTTATTGCTTACCACTCTTCTTCCCCTTTTTGCCTCTGGTAGACCTAGTGGGTGCGTTGGAGACTGAGGATTTACCCACTAGGGCAGGCTACTGCTTTACTAGTAGTTCTCACCCCTATTCTTCTTTCCTCTTTTTCTTCTCCTTTGTTTTGTAGTGTCTGCTGCGGGTGCTGCTGGGCTTTCAGCGGTGGGTCGAGGAGAGAGGACAGCTGCGTAGATAGATCTCCTAGCAGGATGAGAGAGTTTAGCTGGACTTTGGGTGTGAGGACCTGGTTTCCCCACGGGGAGTTTTCTGGTTGTTTGGCAGCTTTCGAAGGCCTGCGTGGTGTGTTGGTGGTGTTTGTGCGCAATTTGGACACAAGTGGTGGACTTCGGGCTTAAAAATGGATCACGGGTGTATTTGGAGGACCCGTCGAGTGTTTAGAAGTGATTTCGCGCGACACGGATGTCAAATTTGGACTCAGGGCGAAGTTTGGATAAAAGATCACCTCTCAGGATGCCTTCGGGAATTTTTAGAGATGGAATTTGGCAAAACGGATTTTAGAAATGGACCCGGCGCGAAAATCGGATCAAGTGGGCTTTCCGGGGGCCTTCGGCAAAATTTCGGATGAGAATTTGGAGAAACGGACATCGGATTTGGATTCAGCGCGCGAAAACGATGAAAATGGACTACCTACTTGTATTTTTCGGAGCCCGGATGATCCGGCACGGATTTCGAGGCAGTGTTACTGTTCCGGCTGCCGAGGGGCCGCGGCGGCGGCGGCGGGCAGCGGCGATGCAGGCGCGCGGGCAGGCGCAGGCAGGTGCGCGGTCCACCGCGGAGGCGTGCACCGGGCGCGGGCCACGTGGCGGCTCCCGGTTGGCCAGCGCAGCGGGCGCGGTCCACGGGAAAAGCGCGGTGTACGGTGGACCGGAGGGTGACACGTGGTGGCGTGTGGTTGGTGCGGTGTAGCACGCTCGGTCCACGGAGCAGGCTGGGGAGCTCCTCGGGAAGCGTGCGTGCAGAGGCGCAGGCGGCGGGCGCAGGGCGCACGTGGGCGCGTTGACGCGCTGTTCCCACGCATGGGCGGCCACGTGTCGGCGTCTGGGGGCGCCACATGTCGCGTTGTGAGCGGCGGGCGTTACTGTCGCCTGTTCGGCGGGCTACGTGGAGGCCCGTGGAGGATTCGGGCCTGCACAGTGTTGGGCCGGGCCCAACACTGTAGCAGCCCGGATTTTTCGGGCGCCCGGTTCTGGGGACACAGACGTCATTTTCGGATTTGTTTTCTGGGCCTATTTAAGCGATCCAAGCCGCTTCTTCCTCTCTTTTTCCGGCATTTCCGAGCTTCTTCTCGCCGTGGACTCTTCAGGAAAGTTGCTCCCCTTCCTGTTGCGCACCCTCTGGAGGATTTTTAGGATTTTTGGTGGCACGCATCCCGAGGTTTCCATTTTTACGGTGCGGCGCGACGCTCGTCCATTTGCGTTCTCCTTCGTCGCGTTTCGGTGCGAGAGCTCCCCCGGCCTACTCCAACCATCTTTTTGACCGATTTCTTCGCCGTTGGATTCGCAACAGGTGAGGCTACGATTTTGGTTTCTTCCACATTTTCTCATTTTGCGTTTTTCGAGGTGATTTTCCGTGCTCACTGGGACCCATTTTTTTGCTGTGAGATTTTGTGAGGGCAGCACCTTGTTTTGAGGAGATCTCCACGCACGAGTCTCGGTTCAGGACGTGCTTGTAGACTTTTTTTATCTACTCGATGCGAGGATCATCATAGTATTTTTCTTGGAATTTTTGGAGACCTTCCCGAAGGTATACACTTTCCTTTTTATCTGTACAAGAGTTTATAGTTATTTGGTTTTGGGGATTTTGCGCGCCGATACTGTGGATTTTGTAACTTGGCCTACGGGGCTCCGTTTTGGGCGTGCAGGTACTTGTTTCGAAGCTATCGACACGAAGATCGCAGGGATATTTTATTTGGAATTTTTCAAGCACATTCAGCAGGTGAAATAATCGCATCTTTGCGGCTGAAATTTTAGTGTTGTATTTCTTGGCAGATTTTGGGATTTAAGTGTAATTGTGGCCTTGTGTTGTACCCAGGAGGGTTTGTAGACTGTGCTGGACCTGTTAGACTTGGAGTTATTATTTTTCCTGGTTTTCTCAGCTGTACGACCCCGGACAGTTAGCACCTTTAGGTGGGTGGCTTTGCTTTCAGGATCTATGGACTGTGCTCTAATTCTATTGATATAGAATCATGCATGATAGTGATTGGACTTGGTAGCATGCTAGAATTTGAATGTTAATATTCCTTGTAATTATCTGATGATCGTATGATCTCTTTTGCTTCCTACCACCTGTTAAATATTTGTTCTCTTGGAACCTGACCTAGCACCCCCGTCATATGTTGCATGTGTAACCAGACCAGTAGAAAACCTCACTTGGGCTAGGATTTATTTATGTTTAGACATCCACACTTTATGTTTCATTCCTGGACTTAGTGTTATCCTCGCCCGGGTAGTGGGCCGAGCGGTCGGGACTTCTTTTTAGTGTGGGATGCATTTGCACTCGTGCTTGGGAGCAGAGTGGAGTCTGGTAGATGTAGTGGATCGCTTGTCTGTACCAGGAACCGTTTGGGGTAAACGGTGGTCCCGGGAGGTCTTGTTTTTCCCTGTTTGGGTTGTCGCCACTGTGTTAGTAGCAGTAGTTTACTAGTGTTAGCCGGACCTAGAACCCAGAACCCTTTTCGACATACACATGATTTTAGTCTACCAATGTTTTTTTCCAAGCATCGAAGGGCCGCTGGAGTCTGTTCTTGTTTGATTGGACAAAGGCATCAGCCCTTCGGGGTTTGGGTAAAACACTTATTTTCTAACTGTTTTTCTAAAAAGAACTAAAAATCATTAAAAATAGATTTTTTCTCGAAACAAGATAGCTTTTCAAAAAGGGTATTACTTTTAATCCTCACCCTATGTGGGTTGACCGAAAATAGTTTTCCATAACAAATGTCACCTTTTTCCTGTAAATCTCCCCACTCGAAAGAATTCGAGTGGTCTGGGTTCTAGGGGCCGTTCCTTTGTCGGGACGAAAGCCACGAGAGCCGAGCCTGGAACCTGTTCTTGTTTGATAGGGTTGTAGGTGTAGGTCTCCCGGAACTTTCGGGCCCTGTTGGTGTCTTCTGCGTGTTGTACCGAGATTGTTGTGTTCCCGAACTATAAGGGGGTCGGGAACTTCGATAGGCGGAGCCTAGAGTCTGTTCTTGTTTGATAGGGTTCTAAGCACCAGCCTATCGGGTTTCCGAACCCTTATGGTGTCGGTCTTTCCTGTGAGTCTAGTGTTCTGTTGTGGGAGCTGTCTGGTGGACGGTGGCCCCTGGCTGTGTGGTTTTCTAGCCTGTGTTTGAGCGTTGGTGTTGTTGGTCGATCTTGTTGATCGTGGTTTGGACTTTAGCCTGCATGAGCCATATTGAGCTCGACTGAGATACGCGGATACTTTCCTCGGTGGGGTCGCTCCCCTCGAGAGCCACTCCGGAGTTGGGCCTGTTACTTGCTATCGCGACTTGTCGACGCCGTCCCTCTGGCTAGGCCAGTTTTCACGGACACCCTACGGTAGACCCGTCCTGTTGAGGATGTGCGGCAGTAGGTGGGCGCAGGTTTGACTGGACCCTTTGCGGCAGTCAGTATAGATTTGGTGAGTATACTGTGTGTGTTAGTAGATGCATCCTGTTTCCATCTGTTCCATTTTCTTGAGCATCTAGATAGAGGCATAGTAGCTGTAGAGTTACTTTTCCAGCCCTTTCATTTCAGTTTTATATTGTTACTTTATGCCTCTAGTAGACTTAGTGGGCAGACCATCGGGCTTGTTGGCGGCACCCACTGAGAACTACTTGGGACGTAGTTCTCACACCCGTCGTGGTGTCTTTTCCCACAGGGACTTCTACTCCTGTTCCTGCTGCTCTTGTTGCTGCTTCTTCAGATCGAGGTAAGGGAGTCGCGAGATAGATCCCTACCAGTCGTCGTTCAGAGAGTAGATGTACCCCCTTACTTTTTGAGAGTTCATGTTGAGAGACTTTGTAGTGAGGTATAGAGTTGTATTTTTATTTACTACTTGAGAGACTTTTGTACTTTTGGTGATGACTTTGTGTTGTATATTTTCTTCTTTTAGCAGTTTACTTTGTACTCTGATATCTGTATAGTATAGTTGATCTTTTGCAGGTTAGTCGCTTCGTCTATACGGGGCTTCCCGTATGGGCGGCGGATCTGTTGGCGAGCCCGGGTCGCAGTTTCGGCGCCGGGGCGTGACATTGGGTGTACCTATTTTACTCAGACTGTTGTACTTTTACTTTTGGATCTGGCTTTTGACAGCAGGTTGTATTTATTTTGGTGAGCTGGGAGAGACAGATGTATTATTTTTACAGATGTACTGTATTTTACTTCTAGTTTCAGTCTGAGATGTATTAGTTTTTGTTTCAGCTATATTTTTATTGCTCTTTTATTGTATCTCTTATATCTGAGCAGGTTGTTGGCGCTTCGTGTACGCGAAAAATTTTGTGTGCACGGCGGATCTGTAGATGGGCCCGGGTTCTGGTTTTTACCCGGAGGGTGACAACGGTACCCACTGGGAACTACCTATTGCAGTAGTTCTCACACCCGCTGCGGTGACAGGTTTTCAGAGGTTGCTGTTCCGGCTTCTGTTCGTGCGGAGACAGCAGATCGAGATAAGGGCGTGGCCGAGTATGTCACGCCCCGGGGGTTTAATTAAGCGAAAAAACGTGTTTTTTTTTTTTTTTTTTTGAAACATTCCCACCCTCCGGCACGTGCTCAGACCCGCCACACATACAAAGTTACCCCACAAACGGACAGAGTCTCCTTTGTATATGTACAGCGTCACAATCATAAATTTATACTTTAACCACACCAGTCAAGGAGATAAAAGGAGGAAAAAGATAACATACACCATATCCAATAAGGCCACCACATTTTGAAAGGATAAATCCACGGGTTTATAAAACGATGTCCACTCAACACCTAATTTTAAAAACATTTTCGCAATCTCTTTCTTTGATTTGAAAATTGGCCATACCAGCAAGAAATAAGAAAAACTGTTCATGAACACCAACCAATCCCAACATCCACGACATCCACAATAAGGTAACATACGCACATAAGCTAACTAGCCGAGATAATCAAAACAAAATAAAGGAAGGGTCACCAGCCCCAAACGAGGCTAAAATCCTCTAGTCGTAGCCTCACTGTCGTCCCGGATCCCACCCCTGACCGAACCTGTCACAGTGTGGGAAGTCAGTGACAAAAAGCGTAAGAGGTAAATGTAACATGAGTAAGATGCTATAAATACTGAGAATAAAGCAAACCGAAAGACCAGAACATCCACACTCCGCCTCATGAATCAATAGTAAACCCCTGCAAATCGAAATAGAGCACCTGCCAAATGGTCTAAAGATCTCTGGCAAAAGAAAACACCTTGCTCTCACCTTGGTGCTTTTAACCCCTCCACGGCACTTGTGCAGCACCGTAAGTAACCGCAAGGGGTCCCCACTACGTCACCTTGTGGGGTACACGGGTCAACGTACCACCTCTCCGAAAAAGTGCACCAATGCGGTGGCCAAACCGCTGGTTGCGTGCAAGCAGCCATGAGCATAGTAACTAAGATCAATGTGTGATATAGTGCACCGCGACGCTCAGTCGCAACAGATAGTAATAATAAGAACTTTTATGCATTTTAGGGATTAGTCAAGATTCAAGAACGCTATTACCTCACTCTTCCGTATTACAAATAGAACCAAACTCCAAGAAAACGCACGAAAGGGTACCCACCTCGAATCACGTCGAACGAAACACCTGAAACCGACCCGCGCCCTCGAACGACTCCCAGACCTAAAAAGTCCCCAATAGAAACAATAGGTAAGATTAGACTTGCCTGCGAAAAACTGAGGTCCCGAACATGCAAAAGTAAAGGCGGAGATCGAGCGGCGGCGGCGGTGGCATGGCCCCGCGCGGCGCGCTGCGTGCGGTGCACCCTCGAACGGTGCGCCGCATGCGGTGCGGCCCTGCACGGGCGAGCCGCATGCGGTGCAGGCCCGCGCGGGTGCACACTGCACCAGCGGTGGCCCCGCGCGGGCACTAGTCCCGCGTGGGTGCTTCCCCCGCCCGGGCGCACGCTTCGCAAGCGGCGGCCCCGCGCGGGCACCAGCCCCGTGCGGGCGCGCAAGCAGCGGTCCCTCCATGGCGCGCGGGGAGCGCGCGCCCTGTCCGCGCGGCGGCAGCGAGGCAGCGGCTAGGCATCAATGCGCGGCCGCAAAACCCAAAACGCAAAACCCCAAAATGCCCCAAAAACGCGAAACGATGAACAACAAAAACGCGCGAGAGACAAAAACCGCTAACCTCACACTAATGGGGAAAATGACCCGATCTCGATCCTCGCGTTTGATGAGAATCCGGTTCCGCATCCCGCCTCCGGCACGTTGATCCAAGAAGAAGAAGAATCGCTCTCTTTTTCTCTCCGAACTAGGGTTTTCGTTTTTTTGAAAGGTATTAATTTAATATTATATTTATCTTGTACGTACAAAAATAAAACCCTTATTCGGTATATAAAAGAAAGATTTCCATCTCTTCGAAAAGCGTGTCGATCACTTAGCATGGATTCCGATGCACACTACGAATATCGAGACCTTCAAAATCCCATTCCGGGAGATCCATAAATCGGATTTCAGATCCGATCGCTTTGCCATTCACCGTTTTTCGAGCTCTAACACAAAAAAAAATACCCGCACGCACCGACGTTCTACCCAAGAAAACTTGATAATTTAAACCCATAACAACTAATTTATTCAAAAAGAATTTAAAAAAAAAACAAGAAAGGTCGTGAAATTACAGAGTAGCTCCCTTTCCATTTTATTTTGAGAGTCAGAGGTAGAGATACCCTGTATTTTTGAGACTCCACTTTTGTACCGGACAATCTGAGAGATTTGTGTATTTATTTACATAGCAGGAGTGACTATAGATCGTGAATTTATGTATATTCAGATGTTCAGTTTATGATTTCTGTAGCTACTAGTTTTATTTCAGCTCTGATACATGTTTAGCTATAGATCTGACTTGCAGGGTAGACGCTTTGCTTGTGCGGGGATTTCCGTACAGATGGCGGATCTGTTGGCGAGCCCGGGTCGCAATTTCGACCCCCGGGGCGTGACACTGAGGGTTATGGATAAACTTTAGCAAATGGATGAGAGTATTGGTTGTAGGCTACAGAGATCGACTTCCTAAAGATGAGTTTTGTTTATATTTTTATTTTCAGTTTTGGGCTTAATACTTACGAGATTTATCTAATTTTCTTATATATTGTTTGGTTTGGGAGATATCCCAGAACAATAGGGATATCCCTTTTTGTTCCACCAAATAGAATTATAAATATAGGGAATTGTTTGTTCTGGGCTTAATGAGTTATACGAGAATAACCCGTTAAGCCCAATTCCACCACATTCGAAGAACAAGGTAGAATGATTTCTTTTACCTTTTTTGCTTCCCAATATTCCATCGAGACAATTGGAAAAGGGGAAAACAAAAAAGAACTTCCAGAAGGTTTTGTATTGAAGGCACATTCATTGCAAAAAAAAAAAAAAAAAAAAAAAAAAAAAAAAAAAAAAAAAAAAACTCCTTTGCGTAGCACCAGCTGAAGACGAAGCTTGATTCATGGAGAAGGAGATCACTCCAACGACACTGTGTTGTGTATCCACCCCTACGAGATCTCCCTTCTCCACCTTCTCAAGCAAGTCACGATGTCACGCCCCGGGGTCAGAACTGTACCCCGGGCTCGCCAACAGATCCGCCGCCCCTACAGGAAGCCCCGTAGAGACGTAGCGTCAAACCTGCAAAAATAGATTACTATACTAGCAGATATCAGAGCAGTAAGGAAAAACTAACTATGAACAGAAAATAAAACAGCCTTTCACAATATATACAACATTTCCTCACCAAAATACAAAAGTCTCTCAAAGAAAGCAGAAAAGTACAACTCGATACCTCACTACATAATCTCTCAAACATCACACAACCAAAATATAGGGGTACCTCTATGCCACACAGAAGCTGAAGGGGGAAGGGATCTATCTCGCGACTCCCTTACCTCGATCTGAAGGAGCAGGATCAGCAACAGGCACCGCAGGAACTGGAGCTGGAGTCCCTGGGGAAAAGACACCACGACGGGTGTGAGAACTACCTCCCACAGTAGTTCTCAGTGGGTGCCGCCAACAAGCCCGACGGTCTGCCCACTAAGTCTACTAGAGATAAAAGTAACAAAAGAAATGCAGAATGAAAAGCTGGAAAGTAAGCACCTACTGCTACTATGCCCCTATCTACAATGCTCAAGGGGAGGAACGATATGACGATATGCCACAACTGACACTCAACTCAGAATACCCAATCCAAACTGACTGCCACAACGGGCTCAGTCAAACCTGCGCCTACCTACTACTGTAGGTATGTCCGGTACTCCAACCCGGTACATAGCTCAATCTCAAGCCGGTACTACAACCCGGTCTCGCCTACTCCGGAGTGGCACTCGAGGGGAGCGACCCGCTCGAGTCAAACAACTGCGCAACACTGTCCAGCACAAAGGTGGCACATGCAGGCTATGATCCAATCACTGTCTCACTCACTGGCTAAAATCCACACTGTCACTGTGACCATGTCCCAAAGATCCCAGATCCACTGTCCCTATCACTATCACTATCACTATCTCAATGATGAACAACCTACAGACTGCTACCAACACTACTCGGTCCCCAGACACGAGTACAATGCATCATAGCTACTAAACCTCCCAACCCGTGACCCGGGAAAGAATCACAATGTCAGAACGACAAAGGTACAACCACTGGGGAAAAGCTAAGGTGATGAGCAAATCTAAATACATGTTCACATTTCTGTTGTCTAATCGTGCATGAATAAATAATTTACTGACAATAAAGCTAAGTTGAGTTTTCCTGCTGTAAGAGTTCAAATACTACAAGTGGTTCAATGAGGTCATCAGATTTAACAACTGTCAACTGGGGGTACTAACATTCAATTTGCACAGATTAAACAGCTCATATACTATCATGCATGCACTTAATAATCATAGAATTAGAGTGCAGTCCATAGGTATTGAAAGCAGGATCACCCACCTGACCGCGCTAACTGTCCAGGATGATACAGATAACAAGCCCAGAAACTGATAAAACTCCGAGTCCACTAAGCAAAGAGCACCATAGTGGTGCTTACAATGTCCTGGGTACAACCACAACTCACAATTACAACCAAATCACACATAAAATCACTATTCCAAAATCTGCAAGCATAGTTCCTGTTCACACGAAATTTTCACCTGAAAATAAATTTTCTAAAATCCAATAAAAATATCACGACGATCCTCGCGAAGTGTAGATGTCGATAGGCTCTTGAATCGTCGAATTCCGATGTCCGGATGAGGAGATAAAAATCCGCGAAGTGAGTGCTGTCCAGAAATCTCACAACAAAACAGCGGCTCAGAAATGCCTCGAAATCCGTGCCAAAAACCCAAATCCAGGCAAAACACTCAACACGAAAGTCGAAGATTTACCTCTCGTGAATCCAACGCCGCAAAAATCGCTGAAATCGGATGTCGGGGTAGCTCTGTGGAAATTTTAGACCGAAATGCGACGATATTGGGCCTTCAACAGAAATCCGTCGCTCCGCACTTCGAGGTAGAAGACACAGTCGTCGCGGCTTCCAGATTTTCTGAAACTTCACCAGGAGATTCCCAAGAGGAAGAGGAAGAACTTTGGTAAAGGGAGCATTGGCTAATTCTTCTCGGAAAGGGCTCAAAAATGCGGCCCAAGTGACCTATTTATAGGCCCCCAAGGAAAAGAAGCCCAAAAAGCCAACTCCTCACTTTCGGGCCCGGACTTTCGGGCGCCCGAAAGTTTTCGGGCGGCTACAGTAACGGGCCGGCCCGTTACTGTGCGCGCCCGAATCTCTCTCAGGCCGCCACGTGTCCTGCCGTACCGCCTCCTGCACCCGGCGCACGACCCTGACGAATCACGAGGTGCCACGTGTCCCGACCAGGAATCGTGCACCCGTGCGCCGGACCAACCACGGGGCGCCACGTGGCGCCCCCACGCCGACCCTGGTCAACGCGCACGTCGCGCGACGTGCGCGGCCGCGCCGGCGCCGGACCGGGTCGGGCACGCGCCCCGAGGCACCGCCTCAGCCGCCGCCGCCGTGTGGACCGGGTGCACCAGAACCAGCCAACCACACAACGCCACGTGTCCCTCGGTTCACCGTGCACCAAAGCCAAAATTCCGTGGACCGCGCCTGCTGAACCGACCAACAGGAGAGCGCCACGTGTCCCATCCGTACGGTGCACGACCCCGCGGTGGACCGCGCGCCTGCCGCGCGCGCCGCGCGCCTGCCCGCGCCGCTCGCCGCCTGCCCGCGCCGCTCCGCCGCCTGCCCGAGGCTGCTCCGCCGCGCTCCGCCGCCCGCCGGCGGCCGCCGGCGCCTCCCCGGCCGCCGGAACAGTACCCCATGCCTCGATTTCCGTGTTTTCGCGTCCGGGCTCCGAAAAATTCAAGTAAATAGTCCATTTTGCTCGTTTTCGCGCGCTGAATCCAAATCCGAGGTCCGTTCGGCCAAATTCCGCTTCTAAAATTTTCCAAAATTCCCCGGAAAAGTAAACTTGATCCAATTTCTGTTCCGAGTCCCATTCTTGGCTCCAATAAGCGCGCAAACACCTCATACAACCAAAATGGACTCCCAGAGAAGAAACAAGCCCCAATTTCACCAGAAACTCAAATCTGGAGCCCGACACGCACACCCACACACCCAAAAGCCTCCAAGCCAACAGTAAACCCTGTCGTGGGGATCCGGGTCCTCACATCCTCCCCCACTAAAAGAAAGTTTCGTCCTCGAAACAAACACAGCTCAAAAGGGAGTCTCCAAGCCCAAGGTAAGCCTCCAACACACAAACTCCGACTCCCCAGTCGCTACAAACTCTCCACAAAGCGCGTCCAACCGCGGAAACTCAGGAATTCTCAAACACCGAGGACTAAGAAGAACAGCCAACTCTACGCCTCCAAACTATTCGAATTATGCTACAAAACTTAACAGGAAAGGAAAGAGCCCCACCAGTAGGAAGGTCATCAATCCCCAACTCTCAGATTTAGAAAACGACTGAAATTAGCGAACAGTTCGAAAGTTCCGAGAGACCAGTGCCCTTGCCCTAAACCAACAAGGACAGGTTCGGGCACTGTCCCTACTTCTGGAGTAGTCTTTTGTATCTTTTATCCTGTTCGCGAATTTCAGCATAAGAGTGGAAAAATAAGGGAGAGAAGGGTTGATGCCGTTCCTGCTGCGACAACAAAACGGAAGCTACGGTCTACCCGTGCCCCTAAAAGAAACACCACTCTAACCAAGACCCCTAGAGACAAACCCTCTAGTCCTAGGCGTCACCTACGCTCGACAAGTCGCGCCTAACCCAAAGCCGCTGAAGCCACTGCTGCAGGGAAGATGTCTAGTACCCAGTAGAAATGATCTTCTGTCGTCCATCTTGCGGAAAGGCCACTATTCTCCGTTCGCAATCGAATGTTGTACGATGCCGCACCAACTGGTCCATCCCAAGCGCTCAATCTGAGTCGGGGAGCTGCAACTGAACCAACACATCAATCGGCGCGCCGTTCAAAGCCCAATTGTTCTGATCATGTCCAAAATTCGCCTCTGCTGGAAGATACTAGGATGAATCCGAACGCTAATGCAGGTCACAAAATCTCTACCCCTAAATTACACTAAGATGCACATGCCCTGATACCATGCAGATGGATGCAAAAACTCTACTGATGAATAAATAAGATGCACTGGTAACAAAAGAGCCCGAGCACGGACTGCTGAGAACAGACTAATACCTGCGACGACCTGCTCTGCTGCTGAAGTGTCCTCAACCTGAGCGGCATAAACACGACCGCTCGGTGCCGGGGGACGTCGCTCTGGCTGTCGGGAAGAAGATGAGGCAACATCTGGCCTGCTATAGGCCGCAGAAGGATCGGCTGACTGGAAAGGAACATACGGTGCAGATGCAGATGAAGGAGCTGGGTGGCCGGCTCTAGGGCACACGCTCGCAAAGTGACCGGCCTGCCCGCAGCGAAAACAATGGCCCTGTCTCTGCGGGCACTGAGTCGGTAGGTGTGGGCCTCCACAGATAACACACCGATCAGGGCGCTGCTGCTGAAAAGTCTGCTGTCGTGGGGGTCGACGCTGCTGCTGTACCTGGCGAGACGCCCCCGATCTCTGATGTCCCTGGTACCCCTGGCCCTGCGAGTGGGAACGTGGAGGTCTCGGGGGTCCCTGCCTACTAGACTGCCCCTCCTCCGGAGATGCCGGGCGCTTCGCCCCAGAAGTCGCTACAGGGGCCGGAGATACCTCATCCATCACGGCCTCTCCACTCTCCACATACAAAGCCTGCTCCATCGAGGCCTCCAAGGTCTGCAGTCGGCGGGAGCGGACAAACTGATAGATGTCTCGGCGAAGTCCTCTCTCAAACATATAAACACGATGGCTCTCATCTCTAGCCACATGAGGCACACAAGCCAATAGCTGGTTAAATTCCGCTATGTATAAGTGCACAGGCCTATCTCCCTGGCGGAGATTCTTCAACCGCTCCTCCAGTCGCTGTCGGACGCTCTCAGGAAAGAACGCTCCTAACAACATGCTCCGAAACTCGGTCCAGGAAAGAAGCTGCGTCCCCGGTGGACCAGCGGGTCGCACACGCCGCCACCACGCCTCGGCGTTGCTCTCCAGAAAGTGAGTAGCCAGAATAACCCGATACCTCTCATCCACAAATAAGCTCTCAAAGTGGCGCTCCAAGGTGGTAATCCAAGTCTCGGCTGCCCAAGGCTCAGTATCCATGCCCGAAAAGCGGGGCGGGTCGAACCGCCGCAGTCTCATCAGTAAATCAACAACCTCCCGCTGCTCTGTCTCAGTCAACACTCCCGTCGTCCCAGCCGGTGGCCTACTCGAAACCGGCTCAGCAGGAACCGCTGGCGCCGGCTGCACCACAGGGGGTGCCACAACAGGGGAAGAAGGTACCGGCGAAGCCTCAGGGGGTACCACTGCCGGCTGTGCTCTCTGCTCCAATAAGAGCGTCAGCCGCGCCACTGCCTCCTCCTGGCGTCTAGCCGCCTCAGCCAACTGTGCCATCTGGGCACGGAGCTCCTGAATCTCAGCCTGTGGTCCTCGCCCCGAGTCCTCCTGCTCGGGCTCTGAGGACGAAGGCTGCGAACGCGTCACCATCGAACGTCGAGGAGGCATTCCCACCTGAGGGACAAAACACACACAATCAAAACCAAAAGCAACACTCGACCCAATCTAGCGGAAGTCAAAAGGCATGTCCCCCTTTCCGAAGCACTATGTTGTCTGCAGCCAACATAGTCACTACAAAAGGACGACATGTCTATCACTCGTCCCTATCCACTCGGGAGAGTTAGATACCCAATCAAGACTTTCGCAAAAGTCTCGGCTCTCACGTGGGTCATCCTAGGGTTTAACCATAAGCCTAGGGTTCCTAAGTCCTCAAGACCTACACCCTAAGCTCTGATACCACTCTAATCTGTCACGCCCCGGGGTCAGAACTGTACCCCGGGCTCGCCAACAGATCCGCCGCCCCTACAGGAAGCCCCGTAGAGACGTAGCGTCAAACCTGCAAAAATAGATTACTATACTAGCAGATATCAGAGCAGTAAGGAAAAACTAACTATGAACAGAAAATAAAACAGCCTCACAATATATACAACATTTCCTCACCAAAATACAAAAGTCTCTCAAAGAAAGCAGAAAAGTACAACTCGATACCTCACTACATAATCTCTCAAACATCACACAACCAAAATATAGGGGTACCTCTATGCCACACTGAAGCTGAAGGGGGAAGGGATCTATCTCGCGACTCCCTTACCTCGGTCTGAAGAGCAGGATCAGCAACAGGCACCGCAGGAACTGGAGCTGGAGTCCCTGGGGAAAAGACACCACGACGGGTGTGAGAACTACCTCCCACAGTAGTTCTCAGTGGGTGCCGCCAACAAGCCCGACGGTCTGCCCACTAAGTCTACTAGAGATAAAAGTAACAAAAGAAATGCAGAATGAAAAGCTGGAAAGTAAACATCTACTGCTACTATGCCCCTATCTACAATGCTCAAGGGGAGGAACGATATGACGATATGCCACAACTGACACTCAACTCAGAATACCCAATCCAAACTGACTGCCACAACGGGCTCAGTCAAACCTGCGCCTACCTACTACTGTAGGTATGTCCGGTACTCCAACCCGGTACATAGCTCAATCTCAAGCCGGTACTACAACCCGGTCTCGCCTACTCCGGAGTGGCACTCGAGGGGAGCGACCCGCTCGAGTCAAACAACTGCGCAACACTGTCCAGCACAAAGGTGGCACATGCAGGCTATGATCCAATCACTGTCTCACTCACTGGCTAAAATCCACACTGTCACTATGACCATGTCCCAAAGATCCCAGATCCACTGTCCCTATCACTATCACTATCACTATCTCAATGATGAACAACCTACAGACTGCTACCAACACTACTCGGTCCCCAGACACGAGTACAATGCATCATAGCTACTAAACCTCCCAACCCGTGACCCGGGAAAGAATCACAATGTCAGAACGACAAAGGTACAACCACTGGGGAAAAGCTAAGGTGATGAGCAAATCTAAATACATGTTCACATTTTCTGTTGTCTAATCGTGCATGAATAAATAATTACTGACAATAAAGCTAAGTTGAGTTTTCCTGCTGTAAGAGTTCAAATACTGCAAGTGGTTCAATGAGGTCATCAGATTTAACAACTGTCAACTGTGGGTACTAACATACAATTTGCACAGATTAAACAGCTCATATACTATCATGCATGCACTTAATAATCATAGAATTAGAGTGCAGTCCATAGGTATTGAAAGCAGGATCACCCACCTGACCGCGCTAACTGTCCAGGATGATACAGATAACAAGCCCAGAAACTGATAAAACTCCGAGTCCACTAAGCAAAGAGCACCATAGTGGTGCTTACAATGTCCTGGGTACAACCACAACTCACAATTACAACCAAATCACACATAAAATCACTATTCCAAAATCTGCAAGCATAGTTCCTGTTCACACGAAAATTTCACCTGAAAATAAATTTTCTAAAATTCCAATAAAAATATCACGACGATCCTCGCGAAGTGTAGATGTCGATAGGCTCTTGAATCGTCGAATTCCGATGTCCGGATGAGGAGATAAAAATCCGCGAAGTGAGTGCTGTCCAGAAATCTCACAACAAAACAGCGGCTCAGAAATGCCTCGAAATCCGTGCCAAAAACCCAAATCCAGGCAAAACACTCAACACGAAAGTCGAAGATTTACCTCTCGTGAATCCAACGCCGCAAAAATCGCTGAAATCGGATGTCGGGGTAGCTCTGTGGAAATTTTAGACCGAAATGCGACGATATTGGGCCTTCAACAGAAATCCGTCGCTCCGCACTTCGAGGTAGAAAACACAGTCGTCGCGGCTTCCAGATTTTCTGAAACTTCACCAGGAGATTCCCAAGAGGAAGAGGAAGAACTTTGGTAAAGGGAGCATTGGCTAATTCTTCTCGGAAAGGGCTCAAAAATGCGGCCCAAGTGACCTATTTATAGGCCCCAAGGAAAAGAAGCCCAAAAAGCCAACTCCTCACTTTCGGGCCCAACTTTCGGGCGCCCGAAAGTTTTCGGGCGGCTACAGTAACGGGCCGGCCCGTTACTGTGCGCGCCCGAATCTCTCTCAGGCCGCCACGTGTCCCGCCGTACCGCCTCCTGCACCCGGCGCACGACCCTGACGAATCACGAGGTGCCACGTGTCCCGACCAGGAATCGTGCACCCGTGCGCCGGACCAACCACGGGGCGCCACGTGGCGCCCCCACGCCGACCCTGGTCAACGCGCACGTCGCGCGACGTGCGCGGCCGCGCCGGCGCCGGACCCGGGTCGGGCACGCGCCCCGAGGCACCGCCTCAGCCGCCGCTGCCGTGTGGACCGGGTGCACCAGAACCAGCCAACCACACGACGCCACGTGTCCCTCGGTTCACCGTGCACCAAAGCCAAAATTCCGTGGACCGCGCCTGCTGAACCGACCAACAGGAGAGCGCCACGTGTCCATCCGTACGGTGCACGACCCCGCGGTGGACCGCGCGCCTGCCCGCGCGCCGCGCGCCTGCCCGCGCCGCTCGCCGCCTGCCCGCGCCGCTCGCCGCCTGCCCGAGGCTGCTCCGCCGCGCTCCGCCGCCCGCCGGCGGCCGCCGGCGCCTCTCCGGCCGCCGGAACAGTACCCCATGCCTCGATTTCCGAGTTTTCGCGTCCGGGCTCCGAAAAATTCAAGTAAATAGTCCATTTTGCTCGTTTTCGCGCGCTGAATCCAAATCCGAGGTCCGTTCGGCCAAATTCCGCTTCTAAAATTTTCCAAAATTCCCCGGAAAAGTAAACTTGATCCAATTTCTGTTCCGAGTCCCATTCTTGGCTCCAATAAGCGCGCAAACACCTCATACAACCAAAATGGACTCCCAGAGAAGAAACAAGCCCCAATTTCACCAGAAACTCAAATCTGGAGCCCGACACGCACACCCACACACCCAAAAGCCTCCAAGCCAACAGTAAACCCTGTCGTGGGGATCCGGGTCCTCACACACGAACCACTCTTTCGTTGAGATTCTACTATTCTTCTTCTTCTTCTTCTTCTTCTTCTTATCTTTTGATCTCGAGCATTTTTATGATGCCCCAACTACCCAGGGGGTAATCCATTCTAGAACTACTCTAACTCTAGTACGCTTAACCCTCTTAACCTTTTGGGCCTAACTACTGCCCAAAATGCTATAACCGGATTAAGTGGTTTAGTTATATTATATCTTATATATAGAACTATTTCAAATCTCTGGGTGTCACATTCTCCCCCCCCTTTTAGTCCCGATGTCCTCGTTAGGCTCAATCATACTCACAAGCACCAGGCGATGTGAGACTCATTTCGCTAGGCTTAACTGACCTTTTTGGGAAGCCGCGCTCACCCACAACAATCATCAGTTGGGGGAGCCGCGCTCTGCCTGCTGTATAACCCTGGCTCAGTCGAGACTCATCTCACATTTTCGGTTGGTGATTGGCTATGATACCAATTAGGACGCCTCAGCTTCGCAGGGGATCATCCATTCTAGAACTACTCTAGCTCTAGCACGCTTAACCTTCTTAACCTTTTTTGGGCCTAGCCACCGCCCAAAATGCTATATCCGAATTAAGAGGTTTAATCCTATTATATCTTATATATAGGACTATTTCAAATCCTGGGATGTCACATTAAAATCTGTCACGCCCCGCGATTTTAAAAATAGTCAATTTTTTTTTATATATATTAATTGGAGTTGAAAACCAGAATCCCCAGAGCATGGGCAGATCTGCCACATGCATAAAAGATTCTCTGTCCACATGATTAGAGTCTCTCCTATACACGCACGACTAGGCAAGTACAAAAGCACAATCAGAGTTTACTAACCATAATAACATTAATCAACTGACAATCTAAATAGACGATAACTAAAACATCATAATAAAATCTAACATTCACAACTACTAAATCCACAACTAACATCAATTAAGTAGCTAAATCATGCTCACTAAATATCCGAATATCAACTGATAAATAAGCGACTGTCAATCTAATATGGTAAGCAAATGCGGTAAATAAGTTGCAGGCCAGCTATCTAGCTAGCATCATGGGACAGCTCTACCGAAATGCCTCTCATCACCGTCTCGATATCTCACCACCCAAATGGACCTGAAAAATAGGTCACCAAAGGGTGTGAGATACAACTGAATGTATCCCAATAAGTACAACGAGCCGGGGAACAGCAAGTCGTATCTACTGGTATACTATAATCGATGGGTAATAATAAAGCAGTAGGTAGATATGAAAGTAGGTAAATGGCATGTATATCAATCGCAGTGCTGTATAAAAAGGGTGCAGATAATCATATAGTAGAAATAAACTGTACTAATATGCCAATAACGAATAACTGAGCAGTAACGATAAGAAATATGCATCAATGTTGGAACCAGAATACCCAATCAAAACCAATGTGGGTCACAAGGACCTCAGGCTAATGCCACTGTTTGGCACCTGTCTAGCTGGCATGTGACCTTGCACCACTCAGTGCTATTTGGGGCTCACGGATAAAAAAAAAACCACTCTTTCGGTAAAGAACACCACCACAGGTAGCTAATCCACTGGTGTACGTGAATGAACAACTGGTACTGTGGCGATAATAATTGTAGAATACCGGGTTTCCGGGTAGCGCACCGACCTCGTGAGATGGCATGGTGCGGATAAATCGCCTCGAGCATATTCCTTATTGGATTTCAGATGAGTTCGGGTCGGCTCGGATCAACGCGGAAGCCCCGGGTCGATTCGGGGTTTTCCGGACTTTGTCCGCCGTTAGAGGACTGGTTCGGGGAAGCCTCGACTTCGCAGTGGAGTGCAGAAAATTGGGAACACTTGGAACAGGTGTAGTTTATGTTTACAGCGGAGTTCGGGAGGTTCCGGACTGACACGGAGGACCCGAGGTCGAAAAGTGAGTCGGAACTAGCGTTTTTGGAACCGATTTTTGGATTGAGAACCCTGACTCATCGGTTGAGTTTTTTTATGAGAAAAAGCTGTAGACATGTGTATTTTCAGATTACAGCGGGGTTCGGGAGGTTTCGGGTCAGTGCGGAGACCCCGAAGGGAAAAAGTGACTTGGAGTTAGCCTATTTTTGAATTAATTAAAATAGTTAATTAATTAATCAAGTGGGTTTAGTTGCCTGGGAAGAATTGGAGGAGTTTTTTTTTAAGGAAAAGTGAGTGCTTGAGGTGAGTTGTCAAGATATGTAGAAGTGCATTAATTAGCCAACTACCACCACTAGTACATGCATTCCTTAATTAATTAGCCCCCACGTCACACTTTCTCCTTCAAGCACAAAGCAGAGCAATGAGAGGATAACAGAAGAGAAAAGAAGAAGTGGAAGATGATAGAGGAAGGAGGAAGATGGAGAAGAGAAGACTTGGGTAAGAGGTTGATGGTGGACTTCCTCCTAGAAGCCGTGTGGGCCGAGCGCAGCGCGCGCGACGGGCCTCAAGAGGTTGGTAGCTGCTTCTTTTTTGAGGGTTTTGTTTGTGTTTTTGGTGTCTTGGGTGCAGCTCGGGACTGCTTGTCCATGGTTCCGTGAGCTATGGTGGCTGCGGCATGGGAGCCGCGCGTGCGCACAAGGGCACACGCGCGGCTGGCACTGGCGGCTGCGCTGCAGTGCGCAGCAGGACCGCGCAGTGCGCGGTTGGGCGCCGCGCAGCGCGTGCTTGTGCGCTGCGCAGTGCGCGGCTGGGCGCCGTGCAGCGCGCGCTTGGGCGCCGCGCAGTGCGCTGCTGGGCGTCGCGCAGCGCGCGCTTGTGCGCTGAGCAGTGCGCGGCAGGCCCTCGCGCCGTGCGGGTGTCTCGAGCCAGGACTGCGCGTGGAGGCTCGCGGCTGCCGCGCGGCAGGCGGCAAGCGTCGGGTGCGCCTGCAGCGCGGGCTGCAGCCGTGCAGTGCGCCGTTGGTCGGCGGCGGCTTGCGACTCGCGTCGGCACGCGGGGGTTTTTGCGTTCGGTCTTGTTTTGCGCCGGCAATCGTGTGGGTTGACTAAAATCTTGCGGTTTTTCTCTTTTCTCTCACAGGACGCCGACATCGCAGTATTTGTTTTTCGGCGAGGAGCCGTGCGGAGCCCGGATCGAGTGCGCGGCACGCGGTGTTTATTTGTGGTTCTTTTTTTGTAAGTGTATTATGGATGTTGTGTGAAGTGGGTATGCTGAGGATGTTTTTGTAAGCACAATAAAGGATGTTATGGTAAGTGAATATGCTGTGGATTTTTGTAAGTGTAATAAGTATGTGGAGTAAGGTGTGATTGTGCTGGTGGTGAATGTGTGGGTTTTTCTTGGAGCTTTAGAGTTATGTGAGAGCATTTGTGATTAGTTACACTTTAGTTTTAATTGTTAAGGGAACTTAAGTGTTGGTGTTGGAACTTGAGTGTTGTGAGTGTATGGAGTGTATATGAGAGATGAACCTGAAGGTTGGTGAATGTGTAATTGTGGTTGGATGAACATTTATTGATGGTAGTGTGTAAAAATGGAATTAAGGAATTATGTATATGGGGAAATGAATTAATAGTGTGCATTAGAGCTATAAGTAATTTTATTGTGGGATGTTGTGTGTGTGGAATTGGAGCAGGTTGAGGGTATAAATGAATTTTGGTAATTTATGTTTTGTGAGTGTTAGTATACTGATGGGTTCGAGAGTACTATGCATGTGTGCTGTGAATTATCTATCTGGGATGGACTTGGATGTCTAAAATTATGGTTATGTGATCATTAATTATTTAGTGTGCTGTGGGTAGTTGTGAGTGTTTTGGAGTTTGTAAAGGGTGGTTGAGGATTCATGTGAGCTTGTATTTCTAAGTGCAAGCTACTGGAGCTTTATGGTGAACTTGTAGGTAATCTGTGTTGGAGATTAGTGTATGTTGGCAGTGGAGTGAGTTGGTTGCGCACGAGCAGCGCGTTTTTCAAGGTTTCTTATGTTCGAGGTTTCAGCACTTCACCGATTTCAGCGTTACCTGCGGAAAGCGATACAGGTGGGTTGGAATTTCTCCAAAATTTATGGAATGCCCTCTAATGCTTCTGTAAGCATATTGATCATGTTTAGCTTATTTATCATATATTGATCATGATTAGCTGATTTATTATATATTGATAAATCTGATAGTTGACTAGAAAATTGTAGAATGACATTCTTGAGCCCCAGACATTTTTTGTATGATCTAGAGGTTATTTGACACTAGACTGCATGTTCATTTGAGATTCAAGCTGCATCTGGACCTTCATATATTTTTAGTACCCCGTTTTAAGTAAAACTCTATTTTTTTAAAAGGGTTTTTAATTATTTAGAACATTATGAGTGGTCCAGATTGTTCGAATTGATTGTGTACTCGTGCCAGAGGGCCGAGGGTATTTTTAGAGCATCGTCTGTCGAGTTCTAGTGTCATGAGAGTTCTTCTTCCTTGTTGGGATCATGGGTTGTGTTTATGATTTAGTGGCGGAGGTAGTTCTCCCACTTAGCTTTGAGGATATTTGGGGTTCTGGCAGATCGAGTCGTGGAGGTTTCCCGACTCAGCCATGGTCATGCATTATCAGATTGAGTCGTTGAGGGTTCTCCGACATAGCTGTGAGAGTGTTTGGGCTATTCCTGATTTAGTCGAGGTTTTTTTTTCGACTGAGTTGTGCTTTGAGCTTGAGGTACCGATCTGTTTGATCGTGGACTATAGCCTGCATGTGCCGCTTATTGAGACAGTGAGACAGATGTGATACTTGAGTTCGGTGGGGTCGCTCCCCTCGAGCTACGCCCCGGGTGCGATGATGTTACCGAGCCTGACGAGGCTGCGATGATGCGACTAGTTGATACACTAGAGTTCGCTTGAGATAGTCCGTGTGGGACGCCCTACGTAAGTCCCGTCCCAGTGTGGATGAGGTGGCAGTAGGTTTGGCGCAGGCTTGACTGGACCCTATGAGGCAGTCATTGAGATTGGGTGACATTGAGAGAGTGATGGCATAGCATGTTCATTGATGAGTTTCCCTTGAGCATAGTACTTGAGGCATATTATTAGCAGTGTTAGTGTATGCATAGCAGGGTCAGAGTAGAGTTCCTTCAGCATGATGTTGTTACTTATTAGCTGTAGTTCATTTCCTGCTTTCCTTTTATCTATCTATCTGCATACCTATCTGTTTTGCCTCCAGTAGACTTAGTGGGCATACCGTGGATATTGGGACGGTACCCACTGAGATCTGCCTTCTGTAGTAGATCTCACACCCGCTGCGGTGACAGGTTTGAGGCAGCTGTTCCGGCTTGGATCGCACGGAGACAGCAGATCGACGTGAGGACGCGGCCGATTAGTTCCTTACCAGCATTGAGAGTCTAAGGTAGATGTACCTGGGGTATTTTATGATTCCACTTTTGTACTGGACATTCTGAGAGGCTTGTGAGGATTGTTGCTATTTCTTATAGCTAGACAGACTTTGTATTGAGGACTTTTATTTTATCCAGATGTTCAGTTGATCTATGTAGCTTCTAGTTTTATTTCATGTCACGCCCCGGATCGAAACTGCGATCCGGGCCCGCCAACAGATCCGCCGTCCCTACGGGAAGCCCCGTAGAAACGTAGCGTCTAACCTGCAAATGAGCATCTATACTATACAGGTATCAGAGCCTAGGTGTATAGGTCATTGAGGACTTAGAGACCCTAGGCTATTTGTTGGACATTAGGATGACCGTCGTGAGAGACGTGATTTTAGCGAGAGTCTTGATTGGGTTTGTACCTCCCCGTAAGGATTGGGGTGAGTGACCTTACATGTTATTTCTCTAAAGATGATTATGTTGGCTGCAGACAACATAATGCTTTAGAAAGGTTAACATGTTTAGACTTTCGCTAGATTGGGTCGAGAGAGTTTTAGTTCTAATGTTTGTTCTGTTTCAGCGGTTTATGTTGCCTCCGAGATGCCGTGTAGCGGCGAGGGCGTGTTTGATCTTGGATGAGGAGCCCGATCAGAGGGAGGCGGAATGAACAGAACAGAATGAATTGAGCGATGCGGGCCAGGTAGCCCAGAGGTTTGTGGCGATGCGGCGCCAGAAAGAGAACATGGAGCGCGTGGTGCGTATGTTGAGCAAGGAACATCTTCCGGAGTATCGCCAGGAGCATCTCCAGCCGCGACATTGTCGACTTCGACCCAGATTGCACGGTGAGTAGTGCAGGAGCAGCGAGGTTGCTGACCGGTTGTTTTACTTCATCCAGTTCCATCCCCTATAGATTTTGGATAGAGTTTGGAGCCTTGAGAGGCCGAGAGCTGGATCGCTGCTATGGAAGAACTGCTCGAGGATTGGTTCATCCAAGAGAAGCATCAGGGCGCTTGGTCATGCACCTTTGGATAAGGACGCCGAGAGTTGGTGGCGTCGAGTACGTCCTGCTGGACCACCGGAAGCGCATAGGATGACCTGGTACGAGTTCCTGCGACGGTTGAGCAGTGTACCCCTTGTCGCCAGGATGAGGCTTAGAGGTTGATTATGGTTGAGAGGGGACTGCATCTGGATATCTACCTCCTTGTATATTTTCGGCGAGTGCCGACTTTCGATGCAGCGTTCGGGCATGTTCGATGAATTGACTGAGGATCAGTGACCAGTTCCAGGAGGGACGAGGAGCGAGGGACCAGCTCCAGTGAGAGACGTCCAGCATCGTCGAATTTTGAGATAGTTGAGTGGATCGAGGTTGCCATGATTCCAGTCTCTGGATCATGGGTTCCAGAGGAGACAGAGACCAGGAGGTTCTCGACAGTCGAGGCACCCGCAGCAGTGTCAGGACATTTTCAGGCAGAGTGTTCATGAATGGTACCCTTGGATTTGCCGCTTGCAACAGCACCCTCTACCTCTTTTGGATAAAGAGGTTCATCCGATGTACCAACAGACCGATGGAGCCGTCATGCCGAGGCAGTTAGAGCGATGACCATCAGCATCTATTCGTTGAGTTTGTGCAGCCGGCTGGAGAGCGCGAGGATAGTGGATAACATTTTACCTGGCGTGGTTTCCTTGGGTCGTCGAGTTAAAGCTTGTTGATGCCAACGTCGCATGTGCGTGTTTTGGTAGAGCAGGGGTACCTTCGTGTGGGCCAGGGTTAGGACTGATGGCTGTGCACGTCAGGATCAGATTTCAGATCACGGGAAGCACATGGACGAGTGTTGCCGGTCCTGCCCAGTGCAGGTAGGACATTGGATTTGATTTCTCGAGTTTTTAATCCTACGTCAGTTCCAAAATATGGATATGAAGTTAGCCAGGGATTGGTTTCCCCCAGTGTTGTGCTATCTTGGTTTGTCGAGAGAGGACAATGACCCTCCGTGGACCTGGTCAGGGAGAGTATGCTTATAGAAGAAGCTAGAGCACGATAGAGTTTGAGGCGTGATCGTATCGCTTCGCGTGCTAGCGACTATGGAGGAGGTGCTTACGGCGGCACCGGGATTGAAGGAGATCCTCATCGTCATGTGATCCGGTGTGAGTCCACTTGAGCTGTTTTTGAAGCCGCCGTTTAGTGAGATTGAGATAATGATTGACGTGGATTTAGAAGCTGCGCTGATTATGGTAGCACCTATTGGAGTATCACCTGCGAGACAGAGAGAGAGAACCGATAATGCAGTTGCGGGATCTGATGGATCGAGAGGCCGTGTGACCCTGTGCCACGTTGGTGATACAACGGTGAGGATTCGGGGAGGGTTCGAGCATAGACAGGTTTGGTTGTTTTTTTTTTTTCTTCTTTTTTTTTCGGCAGATGCCCTGTGAGAGTGTTAGCCCTATGGAACCTTATAGCTGAGGGGTGCCCAGGGAGAGTTCAAGACCCGGTAAGGGCGTTTGAGCTTGTAGTGCGGTCAAGTGGATTGACTGAGACCCTTCCGCCTTTTTGATTGAGGAATTGTGTGTTTCAGCGGTACTCGGACCGGGTAGTTGTATCGGCGTAAGTTTGAACACTGCACCAAGTTGTTGCACCAGTTGTTGGGTTATTTATGCAGAACTGGTTGATTAGTTTATATTTGGAGTTATTTCCGAAGCAACATAGAGCATGAGGAGCACTTGAAGAGAGTGCTGCAACTTCCGAGAGAAAAGAAGTTGGATGTCAAATTTAGAGAGTATGTATTTTGACTTCGAAAGGTTTTGTTGTTGGCCTTGTGTTTTCAACTGCAAGAGTGTCTGTGAGCCCAACGAAGAGCGATGCCGTTCGGGGTTTAGCTTAAGCCTTAATAGGGACAGAGGTCAGCAATTTTGGACTAGGCAGGGCCAGTATAGCTTCGAGGAGTTAGAGTTGCATCGATTTGCATGATTGCCAGTGATAGAGAGAACATTGAGTTATTCTTAGATCCTCAAACCTGAAATACTTGGATACTCAGGAAGAGGTTGGTTTGAGGAAACGTCGGCGGATAGAGTTTTCCAGGAGATATGATTGTTATCATAGTATTATTCCCGCGAGGACTTTATGGTCAGTACGCCGTGGTTAGGTGAGCATGCAACCTTGGAATGAAGTCTTCGATCCGTGGTTGCCCCTTTTGGAACTTGAGATTTGAGAGTTGGAATTTGAGCAATTGTTTTCCGATGTTGAATTACTCCCCCTGTAAATTGATAGGAGAGATGCATCTACGGAACTTAAGTGGTTTGTTGCTAAGGAGCAACGATGGAGTTATGCCTATTGGAGGCTTAGTGTTTGGATTTGGGAACCATAATTGTGAAAGCCACTATCCGCAAGGATTCGATCAGTCGAAATAGACGCGGGGAGTTTGATCCGCGAGTGTTTCTGGCTGGAAGAAGTGTATTTGATCCCTTGCCTGATTTGGATTGCGCTTCTTTAGAAATGGATGAGGAAAGGCGATCGATGCAGACCTTTCTTTGTGACAAGAATTTTGCAGTCGGGTTATACCATGGCGAAGGTTCAGAGGAGTCCTTGTGTTGAGAGAAAGGCCACTTGAGAGCCGGGAATGAGTGGAGGATCTTCTATTTCCTTGGATCGAGACACCCTCCTGAATATGGATTTACTTGGGTTTCGAGGACGAAACCCTTTTAAGGAGGGGAGAGTGTAGAATACCGGGTTTCCGGGTAGCGCACCGACCTCGTGAGATGGCATGGTGCGGATAAATCGCCTCGAGCATATTCCTTATTGGATTTCAGATGAGTTCGGGTCGGCTCGGATCAACGCGGAAGCCCCGGGTCGATTCGGGGTTTTCCGGACTTTGTCCGCCGTTAGAGGACTGGTTTCGGGGAAGCCTCGACTTCGCAGTGGAGTGCAGAAAATTGGGAACACTTGGAACAGGTGTAGTTTATGTTTACAGCGGAGTTCGGGAGGTTCCGGACTGACACGGAGGACCCGAGGTCGAAAAGTGAGTCGGAACTAGCGTTTTTGGAATCGATTTTTGGATTGAGAACCCTGACTCATCGGTTGAGTTTTTTTATGAGAAAAAGCTGTAGACATGTGTATTTTCAGATTACAGCGGGGTTCGGGAGGTTTCGGGTCTGTGCGGAGACCCTGAAGGGCAAAAGTGACTTGGAGTTAGCCTATTTTTGAATTAATTAAAATAGTTAATTAATTAATCAAGTGGGTTTAGTTGCCTGGGAAGAATTGGAGGAGTTTTTTTTTAAGGAAAAGTGAGTGCTTGAGGTGAGTTGTCAAGATATGTAGAAGTGCATTAATTAGCCAACTACCACCACTAGTACATGCATTCCTTAATTAATTAGCCCCCACGTCACACTTTCTCCTTCAAGCACAAAGCAGAGCAATGAGAGGATAACAGAAGAGAAAAGAAGAAGTAGAAGATGATAGAGGAAGGAGGAAGATGGAGAAGAGAAGACTTGGGTAAGAGGTTGATGGTGGACTTCCTCCTAGAAGCCGTGTGGGCCGAGCGCAGCGCGCGCGACGGGCCTCAAGAGGTTGGTAGCTGCTTCTTTTTTGAGGGTTTTGTTTGTGTTTTTGGTGTCTTGGGTGCAGCTCGGGACTGCTTGTCCATGGTTCCATGAGCTATGGTGGCTGCGGCATGGGAGCCGCGCGTGCGCACAAGGGCACACGCGCGGCTGGCACTGGCGGCTGCGCTGCAGTGCGCAGCATGACCGCGCAGTGCGCGGTTGGGCGCCGCGCAGCGCGTGCTTGTGCGCTGCGCAGTGCGCGGCTGGGCGCCGTGCAGCGCGCGCTTGGGCGCCGCGCAGTGCGCGGCTGGGCGTCGCGCAGCGCGCGCTTGTGCGCTGAGCAGTGCGCGGCAGGCCCTCGCGCCGTGCGGGTGTCTCGAGCCAGGACTGCGCGTGGAGGCTCGCGGCTGCCGCGCGGCAGGCGGCAAGCGTCGGGTGCGCCTACAGCGCGGGCTGCAGCCGTGCAGTGCGCCGTTGGTCGGCGGCGGCTTGCGACTCGCGTCGGCACGCGGGGGTTTTTGCGTTCGGTCTTGTTTTGCGCCGGCAATCGTGTGGGTTGACTAAAATCTTGCGGTTTTTCTCTTTTCTCTCACAGGACGCCGACATCGCAGTATTTGTTTTTCGGCGAGGAGCCGTGCGGAGCCCGGATCGAGTGCGCGGCACGCGGTGTTTATTTGTGGTTCTTTTTTTGTAAGTGTATTATGGATGTTGTGTGAAGTGGGTATGCTGAGGATGTTTTTGTAAGCACAATAAAGGATGTTATGGTAAGTGAATATGCTGTGGATTTTTGTAAGTGTAATAAGTATGTGGAGTAAGGTGTGATTGTGCTGGTGGTGAATGTGTGGGTTTTTCTTGGAGCTTTAGAGTTATGTGAGAGCATTTGTGATTAGTTACACTTTAGTTTTAATTGTTAAGGGAACTTAAGTGTTGGTGTTGGAACTTGAGTGTTGTGAGTGTATGGAGTGTATATGAGAGATGAACCTGAAGGTTGGTGAATGTGTAATTGTGGTTGGATGAACATTTATTGATGGTAGTGTGTAAAAATGGAATTAAGGAATTATGTATATGGGGAAATGAATTAATAGTGTGCATTAGAGCTATAAGTAATTTTATTGTGGGATGTTGTGTGTGTGGAATTGGAGCAGGTTGAGGGTATAAATGAATTTTGGTAATTTATGTTTTGTGAGTGTTAGTATACTGATGGGTTCGAGAGTACTATGCATGTGTGCTGTGAATTATCTATCTGGGATGGACTTGGATGTCTAAAATTATGGTTATGTGATCATTAATTATTTAGTGTGCTGTGGGTAGTTGTGAGTGTTTTGGAGTTTGTAAAGGGTGGTTGAGGATTCATGTGAGCTTGTATTTCTAAGTGCAAGCTACTGGAGCTTTATGGTGAACTTGTAGGTAATCTGTGTTGGAGATTAGTGTATGTTGGCAGTGGAGTGAGTTGGTTGCGCACGAGCAGCGCGTTTTTCAAGGTTTCTTATGTTCGAGGTTTCAGCACTTCACCGATTTCAGCGTTACCTGCGGAAAGCGATACAGGTGGGTTGGAATTTCTCCAAAATTTATGGAATGCCCTCTAATGCTTCTGTAAGCATATTGATCATGTTTAGCTTATTTATCATATATTGATCATGATTAGCTGATTTATTATATATTGATAAATCTGATAGTTGACTAGAAAATTGTCGAATGACATTCTTGAGCCCCAGACATTTTTAGTATGATCTAGAGGTTATTTGACACTAGACTGCATGTTCATTTGAGATTCAAGCTGCATCTGGACCTTCATATATTTTTAGTACCCCGTTTTAAGTAAAACTCTATTTTTTTAAAAGGGTTTTTAATTATTTAGAACATTATGAGTGGTCCAGATTGTTCGAATTGATTGTGTACTCGTGCCAGAGGGCCGAGGGTATTTTTAGAGCATCGTCTGTCGAGTTCTAGTGTCATGAGAGTTCTTCTTCCTTGTTGGGATCATGGGTTGTGTTTATGATTTAGTGGCGGAGGTAGTTCTCCCACTTAGCTTTGAGGATATTTGGGGTTCTGGCAGATCGAGTCGTGGAGGTTTCCCGACTCAGCCATGGTCATGCATTATCAGATTGAGTCGTTGAGGGTTCTCCGACATAGCTGTGAGAGTGTTTGGGCTATTCCTGATTTAGTCGAGGTTTTTTTTTCGACTGAGTTGTGCTTTGAGCTTGAGGTACCGACCTGTTTGATCGTGGACTATAGCCTGCATGTGCCGCTTATTGAGACAGTGAGACAGATGTGATACTTGAGTTCGGTGGGGTCGCTCCCCTCGAGCTACGCCCCGGGTGCGATGATGTTACCGAGCCTGACGAGGCTGCGATGATGCGACTAGTTGATACACTAGAGTTCGCTTGAGATAGTCCGTGTGGGACGCCCTACGTAAGTCCCGTCCCAGTGTGGATGAGGTGGCAGTAGGTTTGGCGCAGGCTTGACTGGACCCTATGAGGCAGTCATTGAGATTGGGTGACATTGAGAGAGTGATGGCATAGCATGTTCATTGATGAGTTTCCCTTGAGCATAGTACTTGAGGCATATTATTAGCAGTGTTAGTGTATGCATAGCAGGGTCAGAGTAGAGTTCCTTCAGCATGATGTTGTTACTTATTAGCTGTAGTTCATTTCCTGCTTTCCCTTTATCTATCTATCTGCATACCTATCTGTTTTGCCTCCAGTAGACTTAGTGGGCATACCGTGGATATTGGGACGGTACCCACTGAGATCTGCCTTCTGTAGTAGATCTCACACCCGCTGCGGTGACAGGTTTGAGGCAGCTGTTCCGGCTTGGATCGCACGGAGACAGCAGATCGACGTGAGGACGCGGCCGATTAGTTCCTTACCAGCATTGAGAGTCTAAGGTAGATGTACCTGGGGTATTTTATGATTCCACTTTTGTACTGGACATTCTGAGAGGCTTGTGAGGATTGTTGCTATTTCTTATAGCTAGACAGACTTTGTATTGAGGACTTTTATTTTATCCAGATGTTCAGTTGATCTATGTAGCTTCTAGTTTTATTTCATGTCACGCCCCGGATCGAAACTGCGATCCGGGCCCGCCAACAGATCCGCCGTCCCTACGGGAAGCCCCGTAGAAACGTAGCGTCTAACCTGCAAATGAGCATCTACACTATACAGGTATCAGAGCTGAAGCGAAAATACTGAACTAAAATAACACAACTCTAAGTATAAGTACAGACCAAGTCCTCACCTAAATACATAAGTCGCTCCAAAATCAAAAAAAGAGTACAACTCGATCCTCACTACAAGATCACTCGACACAACTCTCAAAAGGGTGAGGGTACAGCTACTCTCAGTAGACACCTGGTAGGGATCTATCTCGCGACTCCCTTACCTCGATCAGCTGGATCAGCCACCTGTGCAGCAGGAACAGAAGTAGAGGTCCCTGGGGAAAATACACCACGACGGGTGTGAGAACTACATCCCAAAGTAGTTCTCAGTGGGTGCCGCCAACAAGACCGACGGTCTGCCCACTAAGTCCACTAGAGGCATAAAGTAACAAATGCAATACTGGAAAGAAATGCTGATGAAATAACTCTACAGCTACTATGCCTCTAACTAGATTGTAGTAACCACGGGTCTATTTGCCCTATTGGACCTTCCCTTGAATTTATTAAACCGCTTACCGACTAAGGGGTCCGGGGGTGACTGATAATTTTCGTGTTTTCTGGGTAGGCCGTCGGGGCTCGCGGGTAATTTTGGGAAATAAAGCTCACGAAACGGAGACCGGCGGCGCAATCGGTTTTGAATTCCGACTCCGGAATCTCCCAGAATAAATTCCGGAAGTTTTGTACGACCCAGGTGACTAACCCAGAATATCGGGGCGGACTGGACCCAGGTTCGCACCCTGATCGACCCTCCTAAATAATTTGGGGATTAGTCCGATTGAGCCCAGTGGGATATTTAATCTGGTTGGGGTTTGGGTTTGGAGGAAAACCCCCCCCCTCGTATTATTTTTCCCCCTCCTTGCCCTAGGCGTACGACACCGAGCGAAACGAGGAACCCACTTCCCCAACCTTTCTCTTCCCCATCCGATCGCGTGGAGAACCAAGGCGAAGCGGTCGAGAAAAGGGAAGATCGCCGGCACGCCCTTCGGTATCAAGCGCGCAAGAACAGGACGATCCCTTTTCCCCCATTATCCAATCCTAAGCCGACGAAACCAAGGTGAGCATAATTAGGGTTTCATGGTTTGAAGTTCCCGTTCTTGTTCTTGGGGGGGAAAGGGGAAAAGCCACCGGAGGCCGGCGCGAGCGGCACCACGCCCGCGCCCGCATGCGGGCGGCCCCGCGTGCGGCCGGCCCCGCATGCGGGCGGCGCCGCATGCGGGTAGCCCCGCATGCGGCCGGCCCCGCATGCGGGCGGCTCCGCATGCGGGTAGCCCGCATGCGGCCGCCCGCATGCGGCGGCCCCGCATGCGGGCGGCGCCGCATGCGGGTAGCCCCGCATGCGGGCGGCGCCGCATGCGGCATGCGGCGCCGCATGCATGGGCGGCCCCGCATGCGGCCGGCCCGCATGCGGGCGGCGCCGCATGCGGGTATGCGGGCCCCGCATGCGGCCGGCCCGCATGCGGCCGGCCCGCATGCGGCCGGCGCCGCATGCGGCCCCGCATGCGGCCGGCCCGCATGCGGGCGGCGCCGCATGCGGGTAGCCCCGCGTGCGGCCGGCGCCGCATGCGGCCGGCCCCGCATGCGGGCGGCGCGCATGCGGGCGATGCCGCATGCCCCCGCGTGCGGGCGGCGCCGCGTGCGGACAGCGCCGCGTGCGGGCGGCGCCGCGCGCGGGCGGCGCCGCGTGCGGGTGACGCCGTGTGCGGGCGGCCGCGCACACGGGCGGCACGCCACCCAGCCGCGCGGGGCCGGGTATGCTCGTGCGGGCGGTGCACGAGGGGTAGGAGTCGGGTGTTCCAGTTTTGTTAGCTCAGCAAACTTTTGAGTTACTAACTCCCGTACCGCAGGTTCGTGTAGGTCCGGGCGGACTCACCGAGACGCGAAGGAACCTAGCATCGATCGGGAGTGCGTCAACGAAAAAGGTGGGTTTTTCTCATGTGGCATAGTGTAGTGTTAGTAATTAAGAAAGAATATGAATTATATGTTAATCGGTACTAACGCTGACGGTTTCTGTGGTTTAATGAATTACCCCGTGTCTGGGTTACTGTGCTCGAGATGCGACACGCGCACCCGCGGTCTGGCCACCGCAAAGGGTGCTCTTTTCCGGAAAGGCGGTCTTTGACCCGTGTTTACCCACGAGGTGATGTAGTGGGGGCCCCCGTAGGTGTGGGGTTTGAGGCACCAAGGTGTGAGCGGTGCGACCCGTCGGGATTGGTGCCCGACGAGGTCAGGTGTTACAGGTGTTACAAGTGTTACAGGTGTTACCGGGTTTACAGGTGTTACAGGTGTCGCAGGGGTTACGAGTTATGTTTTGAGTAGGGTGGTCGCTCCGGCTAGTCTAGCTGTTGTGGCTCGGTATTACTTTACTTGTTATTATTTCATCATGATAGTGTCGCTGACTACCCACTCTGTGACAGGTACTTCCAGGGGTGAGCGGTAGGTGACGGTGAGGCCGAGGTGGGAGCAGTCGGGCTGTTGGAGCCCCAGTCTGCCGCTGTATCACTCTCCCTGCATTTCATTTTATTTCATACTGTAGGCTACTGTGTGGTTCTCGATACCCTCGTGGGGTCGCTGTGATTGTGGATGTTGGGACATTGGATGTGAGACTTGGTGTCTTCCTTTTATATTCTTCCGTAGGCCAATTTCAAAGGAACAAATGACTTATGAACGATAAGAAAATGATTGTGAAAACCGTTTTAAAAACGCAGGTGTCGTGTGGGCACCCCTTTCAAAACCCTGTGGATTTATGCATTGCGACAACGGCTTTCAAAACCTAAGTGCCGTGTGGGCACGATTTCTAACTATGTGGTTTTATGCTAAAGGAATCGAACGGCCTCGGATTTTGTGTTTCTTCCGTATGTGTACCTTGTCTGGCTTGGTTGTGATTAAAGAAATGCTTGCCTTACACTATCGTATTGTCTGCGACGCCGTGCATATACAGAGGAGACTCTGCCCGGTTGCCGAGTAAATCTGTATATGCGGCGGGTCTGGGCACGCGCCGGGGAAGAAGGTTTTCAACAAAAAAAAAAAGGGTACGCGCCAAACGCTTACTCTGGTGCATCGTTTCCGCTAACTAAAACCTCCGGGGCGTGACAGATTAAGATGGTATCAGAGAGAATTCCTTTAATCACAACGGTGACGGTCCAACATCCACGGGAATACCACATTTTAGCCACTAATGAATGAGATGCACCGGGCTTATAGGTGTAGGACGTGAGAGATCGGGGAGGGGATAGGTGGATAATGTAGTCTTTTTCCCTCTCGATAATTAGGGTGGTCCTTTCTAGCGTAGACTAGAGCTAAGCTTATGACAATATGCCGTGCAGACAATGGTCCGAACCAGAGCGTCGGCCGAGGAGGTAGGGGCGGATGCGACGACATCGACGGCCGCAGAGAACCAGCTCCTGCGGCAACAACTGAGGGAGATGTCGGGGCAGTTAGCGACCCTCACGGAACATGTGCGTCAACTGACGCAGCAGGCGCAACCGGTCGCTCCCGCCCCTCCACAAGGGCCAACTGCACCGGCCGCAGCACCGCAAGCGACGGGGACTGGGGTAGAGACAGCCCCTCCACCGGTAGCAACGGCCGGGCTAGCACCCGCCCAGACCACGGCGCCGACGGCAGCGCCTGCATCAGCGCCAGCGGGGCCAGTGCCGGGGGCCCTCGGCGGGAGTACCTCCGCCGCCGCCGCCGCTGGGGAAGGGACAGTTACACTGACGGAGCGGGAACGAGTGCGGGCCAACCTGGCGGATTTCATGAAGTTCGAACCACCCACGTTTGAGGGGGAGACGACTGATCCTTGGGTCGTCGAAAAGTGGGTAGGATCGATGGAGAAGTTATTCGAGGACTTACTCATCGAGGACCCCGAGCGCGTCCCCCTGGCGGTTCACTTCCTGGAGGGAAACGCTCGTTTATGGTGGAAGACGGTGCGTCCTGATCCCACCAAGGGCACCGTGCTTCTGCCATGGACGACGTTCAAGCAGGAACTGTTTGGGGCTTTCTTCACAAGTAGCACCAAGAAGAAACTGGAGGACGACCTGAACCACATTCAGCAAGGGAGCAAGACGGTTATGGAATATCAGCGCGAATTCGTGCGCCTGGCAAATTGCGTCCCGTTTGTCATAAGGGACGAATCCCACAAGGCGCAACTGTTCGTGGATGGGTTGCGAAGTGATATCTTCCAGGTGGTCCAGGCCGCTGACTTACATACGTTCCAGAAAGTGGTTGACCGGGCCACTGTCGTAGAGCGCGGGTTCGCCGTTACCCGTGCTAGGAAAGAGGCCCCGGCTCAGCATGAGGATAGAAAGCGGCAACAGCAAAGCTTCGGAGGGGGGTCATCTGCGGGGAGCCGACCCCCAAAGCGGTGGAGGTCACAGTCGGGAGCACGGAGCGCACCTACGGGAGGGCCGAGACCAAAAGACAGGCCCTGTGTGATCTGCGGGGGGGCGCACGGAGTGTTGGATTGCCCCCAGAGGGTTGATCACTGCTTCCGTTGCGGCAAGCAGGGGCACTTCCGCCGCAACTGCCCCCTCGCCTTGGGACCAGCCTCCTCTGCCGCTTCCACGCCGGCACCACAACTGTCGGGGCGGGGGAAAGCTCCTATGGGGTCGACCTCTAAGCCCCCGGCTTCGCGGCGCGAGGAGGAGGGACAGCCTCAACCGGGCGGGCGAATTTATTCAATGACCCGCCGGGAATCGGACCCACCGGAGGACGTGCTCGCAGGTATTACTTCCGTTTCTAATTCCCGTGCTAGAACCCTTTTTGACACTGGAGCAACCCACTCGTTTGTTTCTCGTGACTATGTTTTTATGCATGATCTTGGGGAGACCTCTCTCCCAAGCCGTTTGACGGTCCAGACGGCGGGCGGGACATTGGAGGCGACCGGTTTCGTGGCCACCTGCCCGATTAAACTTGGGCGACTGGCTTGCCCTTGGGATTTAGTGGTGATCCCTCTGAAGGAGTACGATGTCGTGTTGGGCATGGATTGGCTCTCAAGGTACCAAGCGCTTATCGACTGCGAGAAGAGGATGGTACAACTACAAGAACCAAGTTTCCCTAAAAATGCGTACTTGGCGTGCAAGAGCACCTCCTTTCCGGCAGTTATCTCGGCGGCTCGAGCCAGAAGCTTGGTAGAGGGCGGGTGTGTGGCCTACTTTGCATCGGTGGACCTGGCCACCCGACCCTCCACGACAGCTGCAGACATCCCAGTGGTGAGGGACTTCCCCGACGTCTTCCCAGCGGAACTGCCCGGGTTACCCCCGGAGAGGGAAGTGGTGTTCCCTATTGAACTCTTACCGGGTACTCAACCTATCACGAAGGCGCCCTACCGAATGGCCTTCGCGGAGTTGAAGGAGCTAAAGGCGCAACTGGAGGACCTCTTAGACAAAGGGTTCATTAGGCCGAGTGTGTCGCCCTGGGGCGCACCGGTACTCTTTGTACGGAAGAAGGACGGAAGCCTGCGTCTCTGCATCGACTATAGAGGAATAAACAAAGTTACAGTAAAGAATAAGTACCCCCTGCCTAGAATCGACGACCTCTTCGACCAACTGCGGGGGGCGACGGTCTTCTCAAAGATCGACCTGCAATCGGGCTACCATCAGCTCCGGGTTCGGAACGAAGATATCCCGAAGACCGCCTTCCGGACCCGGTATGGCCACTACGAGTTTACGGTCATGCCGTTCGGGCTTACGAACGCCCCCGCGGTCTTTATGGATATGATGAACCGGATCTTCAGACCATTCCTAGACCGGTTCGTAGTGGTCTTCATCGACGACATACTGATCTATTCGCCCACCGACGAGGAGCATGAGGACCATTTGCGTACGGTTCTCCAAACTCTCAGAGAGCAGAGGCTGTTCGCTAAGCTTAAGAAGTGTGAGTTCTGGCTACGCGAAGTGGGATTCCTGGGGCATGTGATCTCGGCGAAGGGAATCGCCGTTGACCCCAAGAAAGTGGAATCGGTGATCGACTGGCAGCCGCCGACGACGGTGACGGAGGTCCGTAGTTTCTTGGGACTGGCGGGATATTACAGACGCTTTGTCGAGGGTTTCTCGAAAATTGCGGCCCCTCTAAACAAGTTAACCAAGAAAGGAGAAAAGTTTGTATGGACGGCCAAATGCCAGGAGAGCTTTGAAGAACTCAAAAGAAGGCTAACCAGGGCACCAATTCTTGTATTACCAACACCCGGAGAGGACTATGAGGTGTACTGCGACGCTTCGAGGATCGGCCTTGGGGGTGTCCTAATGCAACGAGGGAAAGTAATAGCCTATGCATCCAGGCAGCTGAAGGACTATGAAAGGAACTACCCGATACACGACTTGGAGCTGGCGGCAGTGGTCTTTGTTCTAAAATTATGGAGACACTACCTCTTTGGTGTCCACTGTAACATCTTCTCGGATCACCAGAGTCTTAAATACCTGTTCACCCAAAAGGAACTAAACCTGCGGCAGAGGCGGTGGCTTGAGTTACTGAAGGATTACGACCTAACAATCCAATACCACCCCGGGAAGGCAAACGTGGTGGCGGACGCTCTGAGCAGAAAAGGGGGATTGGAAGGAGGATCAGTGGGCACAATAACTGAGCAGAGCAACTTGATCGCGGAATTCTCACGACTAAGGTTGGAGGTAGTGCCAGTAGGCACGGTTGCGCAACTTTTAACCTTGGTAGTCAAGCCGACACTGCTCGAGAGGATTCGAGAGGGACAGCAGGCGGACTCGCATTTACAGCTCGTAAGAGACAAGATCCCGCCAGATCAGGGAGGTGACTTTTCAGTGGGAGACGACGGAACTCTACGGTACCGCGGGCGGATTTGCGTGCCGGATGCCCCGGCTCTGAAGGAGGAAATTCTAACAGAGGCACACAGCGCCCCTTATGCGGCGCACCCAGGAGGCACCAAGATGTATAGAGACCTCAAGCAGACCTTCTGGTGGCCCAAGTTGAAGAGGGATGTGACGCAACATGTGGCTCACTGCCTGGTGTGCCAACAGATAAAGGCGGAACATCAGCGGCCGGCGGGGAAATTACAACCCTTGCCAGTGCCGGAATGGAAGTGGGATCATATCACCATGGACTTCGTCACCGGGTTCCCACGTTCACAGCAAGGACATGACGCAATATGGGTCGTGGTAGACCGGCTGACCAAGTCAGCGCACTTCCTGCCCATCCACACAACCTGGACCAGAGAGCGGTTGGCTCAAGTCTACCTCGGCGAAATTGTAAGACTGCATGGAGTACCGGCATCGATCACATCAGATAGAGACACGCGCTTCGTCTCGAAGTTTTGGCAGAGTCTGCAGCGAGCCTTGGGGACCAAACTGCAGTTCAGCACGGCCTTTCACCCCCAGACAGACGGGCAATCGGAGCGAGTAATACAGACGCTAGAGGACCTGCTTCGGGCCTGTGTACTCGATTGGGGGGTCGGTTGGGAGCGTTACCTGCCACTTGTAGAATTCGCTTACAATAACAGCCACCAGGCCAGCATCCAGATGGCGCCCTACGAAGCCCTATACGGGAGACGTTGCCGATCCCCGATCTGTTGGGACGACTTGGGAGAACGAAAGTTCTTGGGACCCGATTTGGTGGAAGAAACAGAAGAGAAGGTGCGTCTCATCAGACAGCGCTTACTAACCGCCCAGAGTCGACAAAAGAGCTACGCGGATCGGAGACGCCGCGACTTGGAGTTCCAGGTGGGAGAACACGTGTTTTTGCGGGTCTCGCCGTCCAGGGGGATTAAGCGATTCGGGTTAAAGGGCAAGTTGAGCCCGCGGTTTGTGGGGCCGTTCGAGATCCTGGAGCGCATTGGCCCAGTGGCTTACCGACTCGCCCTACCACCGAACCTCAACCAAGTCCACGATGTGTTCCATGTTTCGATGCTCAAGAAATACCTCCCCGACCCATCCCATGTTCTGGACGTCTCGACACTCGAACTGAAGGAGGACCTAAGCTTCGAGGAAACCCCGGTGCGAATCCTGGCAAGAGAGAGCAAGACACTGCGAAACCGAGTCATTCCCTACGCGAAGGTGCTTTGGAACAACCACGAGGAGCGGGAAGCGACGTGGGAGCTAGAGTCAAAGTTGCGGGAGGCCTACCCCCACCTTTTCACCGCGGACCAGGGTTGAGTTTCGGGGACGAAACTCGTTTTTTTAGAGGTAAGTGGTGTAGTAACCACGGGTCTATTTGCCCTATTGGACCTTCCCTTGAATTTATTAAACCGCTTACCGACTAAGGGGTCCGGGGGTGACTGATAATTTTCGTGTTTTCTGGGTAGGCCGTCGGGGCTCGCGGGTAATTTTGGGAAATAAAGCTCGCGAAACGGAGACCGGCGGCGCAATCGGTTTTGAATTCCGACTCCGGAATCTCCCAGAATAAATTCCGGAAGTTTTGTACGACCCAGGTGACTAACCCAGAATATCGGGGCGGACTGGACCCAGGTTCGCACCCTGATCGACCCTCCTAAATAATTTGGGGATTAGTCCGATTGAGCCCGGTGGGATATTTAATCTGGTTGGGGTTTGGGTTTGGAGGAAAACCCCCCCCCTCGTATTATTTTTCCCCCTCCATGCCCTAGGCGTACGACACCGAGCGAAACGAGGAACCCACTTCCCCAACCTTTCTCTTCCCCATCCGATCGCGTGGAGAACCAAGGCGAAGCGGTCGAGAAAAGGGAAGATCGCCGGCACGCCCTTCGGTATCAAGCGCGCAAGAACAGGACGATCCCTTTTCCCCCATTATCCAATCCTAAGCCGACGAAACCAAGGTGAGCATAATTAGGGTTTCATGGTTTGAAGTTCCCGTTCTTGTTCTTGGGGGGGAAAGGGGAAAAGCCACCGGAGGCCGGCGCGAGCGGCACCACGCCCGCGCCCGCATGCGGGCGGCCCCGCGTGCGGCCGGCCCCGCATGCGGGCGGCGCCGCATGCGGGCGGCCCCGCATGCGGGCGGCCCCGCATGCGGGCGGCGCCGCATGCGGGCGGCGCCGCATGCGGGTAGCCCCGCATGCGGCCGGCCCGCATGTGGCCGGCCCCGCATGCGGGCGGCGCCGCATGCGGGTAGCCCCGCGTGCGGCCGGCGCCGCATGCGGCCGGCCCCGCATGCGGGCGGCGCGCATGCGGGCGATGCCGCATGCCCCCGCGTGCGGGTGGCGCCGCGTGCGGGCGGCGCCCCGCGCGCGGGCGGCGCCGCGCGCGGGCGGCGCCGCGCGCGGGCGGCCGCGCACACGGGCGGCACGCCACCCAGCCGCGCGGGGCCGGGTATGCTCGTGCGGGCGGTGCACGAGGGGTAGGAGTCGGGTGTTCCAGTTTTGTTAGCTCAGCAAACTTTTGAGTTACTAACTCCCGTACCGCAGGTTCGTGTAGGTCCGGGCGGACTCACCGAGACGCGAAGGAACCTAGCATCGATCGGGAGTGCGTCAACGAAAAAGGTGGGTTTTTCTCATGTGGCATAGTGTAGTGTTAGTAATTAAGAAAGAATATGAATTATATGTTAATCGGTACTAACGCTGACGGTTTCTGTGGTTTAATGAATTACCCCGTGTCTGGGTTACTGTGCTCGAGATGCGACACGCGCACCCGCGGTCTGGCCACCGCAAAGGGTGCTCTTTTCCGGAAAGGCGGTCTTTGACCCGTGTTTACCCACGAGGTGATGTAGTGGGGGCCCCCGTAGGTGTGGGGTTTGAGGCACCAAGGTGTGAGCGGTGCGACCCGTCGGGATTGGTGCCCGACGAGGTCAGGTGTTACAGGTGTTACAAGTGTTACAGGTGTTACCGGGTTTACAGGTGTTACAGGTGTCGCAGGGGTTACGAGTTATGTTTTGAGTAGGGTGGTCGCTCCGGCTAGTCTAGCTGTTGTGGCTCGGTATTACTTTACTTGTTATTATTTCATCATGATAGTGTCGCTGACTACCCACTCTGTGACAGGTACTTCCAGGGGTGAGCGGTAGGTGACGGTGAGGCCGAGGTGGGAGCAGTCGGGCTGTTGGAGCCCCAGTCTGCCGCTGTATCACTCTCCCTGCATTTCATTTTATTTCATACTGTAGGCTACTGTGTGGTTCTCGATACCCTCGTGGGGTCGCTGTGATTGTGGATGTTGGGACATTGGATGTGAGACTTGGTGTCTTCCTTTTATATTCTTCCGTAGGCCAATTTCAAAGGAACAAATGACTTATGAACGATAAGAAAATGATTGTGAAAACCGTTTTAAAAACGCAGGTGTCGTGTGGGCACCCCTTTCAAAACCCTGTGGATTTATGCATTGCGACAACGGCTTTCAAAACCTAAGTGCCGTGTGGGCACGATTTCTAACTATGTGGTTTTATGCTAAAGGAATCGAACGGCCTCGGATTTTGTGTTTCTTCCGTATGTGTACCTTGTCTGGCTTGGTTGTGATTAAAGAAATGCTTGCCTTACACTATCGTATGGTCTGCGACGCCGTGCATATACAGAGGAGACTCTGCCCGGTTGCCGAGTAAATCTGTATATGCGGCGGGTCTGGGCACGCGCCGGGGAAGAAGGTTTTCAACAAAAAAAAAAAGGGTACGCGCCAAACGCTTACTCTGGTGCATCGTTTCCGCTAACTAAAACCTCCGGGGCGTGACATAGATGCTCAAGGGGTGAAACAGAAGAAGACCGGTACCACTACTGACTCTCAACTCAAATCACCCAATCTACAATGACTGCCACATCGGGTCCAGTCAAACCTGCGCCAACCTACTGCCGTTACGTCCCGAAGGAGCGGCCTTACGTAGGGTGTCCGTGGCTGCCAAAAAGGACCCAGCCAGAGGGACTGCATCGACAAAACCGCAATAGCAAGTAACCCGCCTAGCTCCGGAGTGGCACTCGAGGGGCGCGACCCCACCGAGTAAAGTATCTGCGCATCTGTGTCGAGCTCAATGTGGCCCATGCAGGCTATAGTCCAAATCCATGATCAACAAGATCGACTGTAACCAACGAACCCTGTCTCACTCACTGGCTGGAACACAACACAGCCGAGACCCACTGTCACTCAGACAACACCCAAAGACACTCTGATCACGGAACTGACTATCAAACTCCACTCGGTCCCCCGACACGAGTGTACAGGCACCCCACAAATACCCCGACCCCTCGGCCCACTATCCGGGCGAGGCAAAATCTAAGTCCAGAATGAAATAATAATGATAGTGTGAGTGTCTAAAGCAATAAAGTAACCTAGCCCAAGTTGAAGGTTCTACTAGTCTGGTTGAACATGCTGCATATGACAGTGGTGCTAGGTCAAGTCCAATAATAGCAATAAATAGAAATGTGGAGAATCATGATCAGGAACACATGCTAATTGACCCCATAAGCAATCCCAACTCATGCTCTCTAACATGCTACACCGGAGATAAAACCATACATGTATAACCCTATACAGCTAGAATTAGTGTATAGATCGTAAGTCCTGAAAGCGAGGCCACCCACCTGGTCAGGCGCACTGTCAAAAGTCCTACAGCTGATAATACCAAAGATGGCCGCTACACCGAGTCCACTGGGTCCAGCACAGTCCACACTGCTGAAAGTCCTCAGAAAAATCCGAATAAAATATGCCCGCGATCTACGCGTCGATAGCTTCGAAACGACTACCTGCACGTCCAAATCCGAGTTTCCTACGCTGAGAAATAAATCCGGCAAGAAAATAACCTCCAACCCCACTGTAGAAATTTCCCCAGATAAACATTCGGAAAGAGGGAAGGTTCTCACCTTCGAGGCAACCTCCTAAAATCTTGCGAAAAATCCAGGAGATTTCTTGCGAAAAGTAGATGAATTTAGCCTCTTGAATCACCCTGATCCGATGTCGGTACGCGAAGATATGGCCGAAACACTGTGTCGCTGTCCAAAAATCCGCAAAGAAAAAGAGGCAACAGAAAGCTCAAATACCTCTAAAATCCGAAAAGAATCTGGACAAACTTTGAATATCAAAGTAAGAGTCCTACCTGTCGTGAACCTAACGGCGCAAAAATCGTCGAAATCGGATGTCGGAGGAAACCGGGTGAGTCTGCGCACCGAGAAGACGCAAAACGGGTCGAAGAAGAACGAAGCGCGCCGCGCCGGAAAATGGCCAACCTCGGCAACCGTGCACCACCAAAAATCCGGCAAGCTACAGTTGGATTGAGCTCTGGCAGAGGAACACTTCTCCTTAAGGGTCCACTGCGAAATTCCCACAGGAATTAGGTGAAAAATGGGCTCAAATCGGATAAACAAGCCTAAATAAGGGCTTAACGGGTTCCCGGATCAAACCCATTAACCCTGGACCGATCCGGCGAGGCCCGGGTCGGACCAGCCGCCGTCCGACGCGCCCGGACGCCCGCCACGTACCCCCAAAACAGGGGACAGCCGTGCGGGCCTCCGCGCGCGCGCCGCGTGTCCCCCCTGCTACAGCGGCGGGGCGACGCGGGTGGCGACGCGTGGCGCAATGCCACGCGTCGGCCGCTCCACCGCCCCCGCTCACCGCTGAAGGGCCCCGTGGGCCGGGAGCGCGTGGACCCGCCAATCCCCGAGCGCCACGCGTCCTGCGCCCGGTCCACGCGCCGCTCCGCATTTTTCCCTGGACCGAGCCGCGCGCACCCGCCAATCCCGCTGTGCCACGTGGCCCGCCTCGCGGTCCATGCACCCGCGCTCCTTTCCCGTGGACCGAGCGGCGTGGGCCGGCCAATAAAAAGCCGCCACGTGGCACCGACCGGTCCACGGTCACTCCCATGCACCCGTTTTCCCCCGAAACTTCCGGTAGCCCGTTTTTGGTCATCCGGACTCCAAATTTGGCAAACAAATAGCCGTTTTCAAGTGTTTTTCCGTGCTGAATCCAATTCTAACATCTGTTTGGCCAAACTCCTTCCCGAAATTTCGGCAGCCACAGCCGAAGGCCAGAACAATAAAAGATACATCCCAGGTCCAACAGTAGCACCTCTTTGATGCACCTTGGGCCAGATATACCAACAATAGGTGTTCTAAACTGTAGATTCAGTCGGAAAACTGTACGGGGTTTACGGTCTCCACATTTCAGCTCTGATACATGTTTTTAGCTCTAGATCTGACTTGCAGGGTAGACGCTTCGTCTGTGCGGCAGTTTTCGTACAGATGGCGGATCTGTTGGCGAGCCCGGGTCGCAGTTTCGACCCCGGGGCGTGACAATAATACTGATGCTCAAACTCGCGGTCTAAAGACCGAAAAATCGACAATAAGCCAATAACTCCCAAATGGAATGCAAACAACTGTAATATCATCTTATGCTGTAGTAATATCATCTCATAATATATCATAATGACTCATCTCCTACTCTATCATGCAACACAAGGATAGGGAGACAACGAAATACTCAGAACTGTAAATATGGCTAAGTAATGTCTAATCACACATGGCATATGTTAGTATAATAAAAACTAAGTAATACGGAACTCAAAAGCAATATGAATAACAGAATCAATGACAAGGTTAGCAAAATCACAGGGGGCCGATCGAGTATGATACCCAGTGAGGTGATACTATACTGTTGCCCAGATCGGAGTACCCATCTAAGCCGGATTTGGCCGAGGAGGGATCCACTCGGCTGGATTCTTCTTAATCAAACTCTTGAGAGAGTTCGGCCTAGAGGAGTCGAACTGGGATTTGGAGACAGGAATTTGACACGGCCGAATAACCGATTTTGGAATTGTATTGCTCAAAAGGGGTTACAAGGATCGATTACAATTAAGACTATTTCTAGGAAAGTAGTAAGGAAAGCAGTAAATGCAGATATGAAAGGCTAGCTGGAAAAGCGGTAAATGCAGGTATTAAAAGGTATTGAAAAGTAGGGGTGGTCACTGGCTTACAAAATTGCAGGACCTTTTTTTTTTTTTTTTTTTTCCCGATGGTTCGATTATTTATACTCGTTCGAACCAGGTGTATAATCACCGTTTTAGATAATTGACGTAACTTAAGGGGAATCATCGCGTATCTCTCAACTACTTCCTTTTGAGTTGATCCTCCTCGGTTGGATAGTAGTTATTTTCCGTCCACATTCATCCCCAAGATTAAGGCGCCTACACGTGATAATCGGCGTTTCCCTATGCAGGGGCACAGCTTGCCATTTTTACATTGATTGCGTGATTCGCGTCTGTTGAGACCAGAATTTTCATCACTTAAGGGAACGATACGTAGCGGATAACGTCGGCCGACAGACATCAACCGACAGGAGAATGGGTTAGAAGAAGGAGACTCGCGTCTCGATCCAGACCGATCTCAGTCATGTAAGAGTGCGGCACACGACATATGCTATCGGCCAAAAGCATCAGCCGATAGGAGAAGCAACCGACGAAGAGGAGTAATGCCTCACCGAAGACTAACTTCGGCTGCTATCAGACCTCACCAGTCAAGCGACGAAGGAGGTGAGGGTCGAAGATAGCTTTTCGGTTCCTCAAACCGAGAAGGAAAAGATCTCGGAAGGAATGAGTGCGCGATTTAGGCGCGAATCTCGCAACTAACCCAAAGAGGCAAGCAGTGCCTAGCACTGGAAAGCGCTGAGAGTTACGTTCCGGTGCAACAATTAGGGGATGAACCTGGATGGAAAAGCGACTACTATCCCAATTAAGGGTATTCGGCTCAAAAGAAAGTGGGTACTAAATATCCAATAACTCCCCCTGTTTTACGCTAATAATTCAAATTGGCGCCTAATAACATGGTTCGGGAAGTGTATAAATACCCGAACCATCGAAGAAAAAAGGGTCCGACAACCTCGTAAGCCCGGTATCATCCCATCTTCTTCATATCTAGGAGTAGATTAACTTAATTTTATTGCTTTCCTTTACCGCTTTCCTTTACTACTTTTATAGGAGTAGGCTTACTTGTAATTTTATTCCTACCTTCCCCTTGTATCCCTTTCCCAAACAATATAAAGATTTAATCGGCTCATCAGCCATGTCATTATATTTGTCTCTTTATATATAAAGTTATAATCGGCTTCTTAGCCGTATCATTATCTTTGTATCCAGTTCGGCTACTCTAAGTCGAACCCAACAATCCTTCTCTACCTCCATAATCCCGATTCGGCTAATCTAAGCCGAACGACCGTAAGAGTTACCAGAGGAGAACCCGACCGAGCAGATCCCTCCTTGGCCCGATCGCATGCGGCGCTTTCGACATCTCTGAGGGTCACTCCCAGGGGCCGATCGCGCGAGGCCACTTTTTGGCTCCAATAACGTCCAAAATCTCGCACCTTCCTTCTTCGGGAATCTTTCCTTTTGCGGTTTGAGTAGCCGATTTCCGATCCTGGTTTTATCTCCTTTATCGTTCAGCAGAAATAACTGGTGATTTACCATCAGCCGGAATCGGTCTTGGTTAATACACGAGCACCCTTTCATCGACTATTTCTTCTATCGGCTGATATCTTTAGCCAATGGTTTATGCCATGTGTCGCCTCCCAACTTAACCGCAGCACATTCCATGTGGCGACATTTTTTGCCTCAGCAGATATATAAGAGACCATAGATACTAATAATAATAATTAAGCTTAATTATTTTGGGTTGTTGATTTGGACTCAACGAGTTATTATTGCTAGTGGTTCGGTCGTTGCATTTAGTATCAGAGCCAATCACCAGCCGAAAGTGTATGATAAGTCACTATGTCAGAATTATTTCATAAAATATATATTCAGTAGAAAAAAATTGGATACATATACACATGCGTATATACAATTTTATTGATTTGCAGGATACATATGCAATTAATATTAAAATTAAATGAAAAATACTAATTATATCTTTCACCTTATATTCAAGGGTTGTTACGCTTCATTTCAAATATTAAGAGAATCAAATGACAAGATAAATAGATTAATATAAGTCACATGAAGCTCATAGGTATAAAATTTACACTTATAGAGAAGCAATTGTTTATATATTTCTAAAAAAATTATAATTTTTTAATTTATTTTTAAAAAATGTTAATATTAAAATTATTTTTTTAATACTTCAAGTTCTTTTAATTATATTTTTAGAATTAAATTTTGTTAGTAAATTATTAGCAACTGCCTTTATTTTACTATTTTATCATTTAAAATATATTTTTTATTAAAAATATTTTTTTAATGTTCTAAATTTTTTTAAATATATTTTTAATGTTAAATTCTGTTAGTGACATATTAGCACCCGCTGTTAAAAATTTACTATTTTATCATTTCAAATATATCTTTTTACAGTTACTATTTTTTTTTTTTTATCCTTAAATTAGGGGTTAAAGAATATTTTAAATTTTTGTCTTTTCAAATATACTCACTAGTTTTTCTAATTTGACTTTTAACTTTTAAGCCAGGAGCAAATTAGGTATTTTAACCTTTTTTTTTTTTTTAACTCTAATAAAAATTTAATCTGAATTTAATTCCAAATAATTTAATTGTTACTAAAATTATATATATATAAATAAAAAAAAAAACAAATCTCTAGGGGCATATTTCAAATTTTCTATAGGCGAGGGGCCTCCTAGCAAAATTTCCCCGTCTTTCTTTGTCGTGCTCTCCGAACCCTCGTCACTCGCTTCCCCCGACCACGCTCACCCGTTTCCCCCCTCGTCCCCGACCTCTCCCTCTCCATCGAGCGCGTTTCCCCGGCCGTTTCCCTTCTTGGATTTCCTCGATTCCTTCTCTCCCGATGGCTTAGATTCTGAGCTTTTCCCCGGATCTTCGCCCCCCATTTCGACGAATTTTTGGGATGTAGGGTTTTTGGGCAATTTTTTTGGTCGTTTCCACCATTGGATTTGATGGAGAGTAGAGTTTGAGCTTCTAAGACGTCGAAGATTGGGGGTGATTGCATTAAAGGTGACATTTTTCTTTTTTCTTGGATTTTTTTTGAGCTTTTGGACGCTAGTTTATGTTTGTCTCTTTGTTGATTTCTTTATGTTTTGTATTTCACTTTACATTACCTCTCTCTACTTAATTGTGTGATTGATAAGTTTAACTTGAGTGGAAACCCTCCCGCAAAAAAAAAAAAAAATTCATAAAACTTATATTTCAAAGACCATTTTTTGTTCGACTATCCATTCTTTTATTAAAATTTTAATTTTAGTTCCCGACCTTTCAAATTATTTGATTTAAGTGATTTGATGGCACTTCTGATATAAAAATTAAGCTAATTACTTACTTTAATAAGTTTATTGTTATATAAATTGCGTAAAATATAATAACTAAACTCGTAAAAATAAACGACGCATTCAAATTTTAAAATTAATAAGTGACTAATTGACTCAAATCAAATAAATTAAAAGGTTAGGTGATAAAATCGAAATTTTTAAAGATTAGGTAGTCGGACCCAAAAGGGTGATAGTTGAGGTAAGTTTTATACTTTTTTTAAATAAGCATTGATTTATTTAGGCTATGTTCGGGATTGCGAAAAGATTGCATTATGTGCGGTGAGAAAGTACGATGAAAAAATATTTTATTTTTTTTTGTGCGTTATATTACATTGTGTATATCGCTGTGAGTCGGTTACGATATATTTTCTGGCATCCCACTAGAAAAATAAGAAGGCATATCCTTTTATGCTTTTGCCTCAACTTCATTTTTTCTAATAGCATTAAATGGTCCTCAATACTAAATATTCCTTTAGAAAGGCTACTCAATCTTTAAAAATTTGGTTTTTATGTGCCGACCTTTCAGTTTGTTTGATTTGACTCATTTAATGGTTCTAACAAGTTATTGCCTGCACCTGGCATCTATACACGTCTGGCCGCCGCGGCACCAATTTGTTCTCAGGATCAATGTGAAAGTCTTCTTTATCACAGTTATTCTATGTAGAAATTGAAATGCCCAATGAGCTGTCTATGCATTGTATAAAAGTACAAGGAAAAACAAAAACATCATTTCAATGTGTAATTGCCATATTACTCCTGATTGGACTTTTCTCCATCTCACTCGGCACAGTACTGCCGATTGATTTGGGAAAAATCATATGTGTTATAACTGTTACAAAGAAGACTTTTCTGAAGTGTAGATAGTGAAATCATAGTTTTCGAAGGTCGAGTGTTATTTTGAGATGACTCATCATCTGTCAACATGCTTATGCAGTTGGCCTTTTGGCATTGTTGTTTCTCTTTCTTGGAAGATCGAGTCGAACACAAAACTATATCAGTCTTCAATTGAAAGGCTTGTTTAGATATTCTTCAATTAGTTGGAGCCTTACTTTGCATTGTACAGGTGACTAGAAACTTGGTAGACTGAGGCATGACTACATTGGGACATTTTTTTGTGCTACATCCTTCCAGTTCTCCAGTAAAGTAGGCCACCGATATTGAGATACTAACATGTACTATCAATGCAAGTACAGTGAACATGGTTAATTTTGCTATCTGTACAGTGACTAGCTTTGGTTTAGCAGCTTTGTTAATTGCAAAAACTACTCATAATCGTGGATTGTTTAACGTTTTTGCAGAGTGTCTCTCCAAAATTTGCAGTCCATGGAATCAAGCTACAAAATCTTTGTAATAAAATTGAGGAGATAAAACGAATTATCTGTGAACTTATACAGGACATAAATTGTGTTTGTAAAGACGAAGTGTTTCCAAAGCTACTGTAACATTAACATTATTGGTAAAACAGGGTAAGTTAGTTTATTTAGCTTTGAAAGATCATTCTTGCAGAGTTCAGTATGCAGCGGAAGAATTGGTAAACCATATGAGGCTAAATAATGGATAAAAGTATCAAAGTTTATCGTGTCTATTAAGTTTGCTGCTAAAACGGTCCTCAAGAACTATATAACATAACCATATTCTGATGGTGTCCATTAAAGTTTGTACTTGAGAATGTCTCTTGAGAATTAGTACTCAAAATGACTTTAATGGGAATGTACTGTGGCTTGTTATATAAAGAACTTCAAATACCAACCTTCTATTCGTTCTCTTTTTATGTTTTATGCTATTAATGTTTCTATAATTTTAAAATTTTTGTATTGATAGTTGCGCTACAATTTACGATATGGTTAGATTTCGGAAATTTTACCACTTTCAGCTGGAAATTTTTAACGCAGAATCATACATGGCAGCCTTGGGGCATTTTAGCCTGCTTAAGCATGCTGAAATTAGTCTAGAGAGCCTCTGCTGTGGTTTGCGATTTCTGCGTGTCCATTGAGGGGCGATTCCTAAACCAATGTAGACGCCTCTTTGATTTTTCTGATTCTGAACTTGATGTAGATTAAAGGTCTTTCCCCCTTCCATTGAGCCTATGAAAGTTACGAAAGGTAGTACTCAATGGTTTTGTATTTTAAGTTGATGGTCAAATTATTTATCAATTACGCTAACAGAGATGTGTCTTTTAATTTGTTTCTGGTGATTGTTTAGCCCTCTTTCAGTAGAATGTCGTAGTTTCTTTTTACAATGTAAATTATCAAATCTTTTGTAGTTTCTATTTGTTGTCTCATTCTTCTAACATTTCAATTTTTGGTGCTTGATCCTCTACTTCAGAATGTCACATAGCTCTCCCTTTGATGAGCATACTGGGGCAAATGACGGAGCTATTGATTTCCCTTCAATCGGGGATGGGCACTTTGTTTTCGAAGACAAGAACCTGGTTTACAACGATGAAGACCATGTCCAGCATGAGCTGGAGATACAGCTAGCGGAAGAAAGTCAAACTGATGCAAGTCCCACCGTGTTATGGAAACACGTTGTTAAAGGTAAAAAATGCGGAAGTGCTCATGGTGGTTCTCATATATTTAAATGTAAGCATTGTCAGAAGGTATATCATGGTACCTACACACGCGTTTACGCCCATTTAATGGGCCATAAGAAAGGTGAGAGCAAAGGAATTGGTTATTGTTCTGCTGTGAAGGCTGATAAAAACTTACAAATGCAAATAAAAAGAGAGGTTGAGCAGGTTGAGAGTTCGCCCAACATCGTACCATTGAAAAAGTCAAAGCTGACCCTGAGTTCAGGAATGGCCTCGCAAGGTCCATCTTTAGGTTTGTCGTATGTTGGCCCATACGAGAAAGATTATTCAGTGCAGAATAGGGATGAGGTAGATTCTAAAGTGATACGGTGTTTATGTGCTAATGGCATTCCTTTCAGTGTGTTGAAATCTCCGTATTGGGAAGAAATGGTGTTGGCTATTAGTAGGGAATTGGGTTATAAGTGTCCAACGCTCGAAAGAGCACAAACCATTTTGTTAGAGAATGAAAGGAACAGAGTTGAAAGGGAATTCGATGATTTCAAGCAGAAGTGGCCTCAATACGGAATTTCGATTCTTTCGAATGGTTGGGCTGACATAAAAACCCAACCTTTGATTAATATTGTGGCCTCAAACCAGTTCGGGTCCATGTTCTTAGATGCTTTTGACTTCTTAGCGGTCGAGAAGTCCCAGAAAAGCATTTCAGACTATTTAATGGACACAGTTGAGAAAGTCGACCCATCTAATGTGGTTCAATTGGTAACAGAAAATGCCATCGAGTGTAAAGAAGCAAGCGAGGAGGTGGAGAAGTCATACCCTTTCATATTTTGGAGCCCTTGCATGGTTCACACTTTGAATATGATCTTAAAAGATTCTATTAGATCTCTCCAGTGGCTCGAAAATACTTACTTGACAGCCAAAAATGTAGTAAACTATATATTATATCATTTCGAAGCTATGAAAATTTTCCAGAGTTATTCAAGGTTGGAATTGTTGAAAGTTGCAGGAAAAGGATATGCCTCACACTTTATTACTCTTCGTCTTCTACTTGATTTGAGAGAAACTCTAAAAGCTGCTGTTTTATCCGATAATTGGGAGCGATGGTCAAGCTTTCCTAAATTAGATGAGAAAGTAAAGCTTTCCGGACAAGCTGTTAGAGTAGCAGTCACATCAGAGGACTTTTGGGCAGCAGTTCAATTGGCTCTATTTATAATTAAACCTATATACAAAATGATCAAATTCACCGATCAAGATGGGCCCATTATTGGGGAAGTTTGCGAGCGAATGGAGAACATGCTGGGGGAGATTAAAGAAAATTTCAGGGGTCGAGAAGAAATTTTTATGGCTCTGCAACAAAAGGTCTTCACTTGGTGGGACAAAAAGAAGTTCCCATTGCATTGCTTAGCTTATGCGCTCACACCGAAGTATTATGATGAAGAATATCTCCAAATTCCTGGACCTGGCGGCAGGCAGAGATGCCACCCAGGTAATTTTTCCCGTATCTCCTTTGGAATATGCTGCATTCGTCTTTTGGTTACGGCTGTTCTGCAAAACGATACAACTGTTTTCCAATTTGCAATTTCAGCATTCACTTTTTTACTTTTTTGCAACTTTGAACCAAAATACCTTTATGGACCAAAATTCCCCACTCACTTCTCTGCTGCATATGTTTGTCAGGAGTGCTAGGGTTATTCCAGTATGTGAATGATGATATAGTCCGTAATTGCAAATTGACAAAAATGGATGGAACTTGAAAATAAAAAATTTATCTATTTGTTTATTTATTTTCTTTGCAAACACCTAATTGTTGTTATTTATCTTTTTTTTATTTGTTTGAGAATCACTCTCATCGAGATATATGGCTTTAAGGTGCTGATTATATGTTTCCTTAACTCGACAGCACAGGATGACGACATTTTCGATACTGCCACCGCTGCTATTTGCAAGATGCACCAAAATATAGAGCAATCAGATACTATTCGTTTACAGTTTTTGGCTTTTACCGAAAAGAGGGGAAAATTTTCAACTGCTACAGCCAAAAGAGATGCCAGAAACCCTAAAATTAACGTATTACAGTGGTGGAAGTTCCATGGAGGGGATACGAAAGAGTTGAGAGATGTTGCATTTAAAATATTAGCTCAGCCAATCAGCAGTTCATCTCTTGAGAGACCATGGAGTACCTATAGCTATATCCACAATGCAAAGCGAAATAGATTAAATTCAAGTTGCGCCGATGATCTTTTATTTATACACACAAATTTACGATTACTATCCAGGTTTACTTTCTTTCTTTCTGTTTTTTTTTTTTTTTTTTTTTTTTAAATTATGCATTCTATTGATGCCGTATATTCAATATGGGCATTTACAAATACATTCCTGCAAAATCATTGTTGTATATATATCCCTATGAGAGTAAGAATTTTCATCTATACCCTGGAAATCTTTTTCGACATAAATATCCTTAAATCTTAAGTTGGCAAGTCATCTAACATATGAGGGAAGTTGGTTTTGTATTTTGGCTTGTTTAGTTCACAGTATTTTGTAAGATTCCCAGGAAAGTGGGTTAGGAATTGAGAATTACCATGTTTGGTTTGTGACAGGAATCTGATCTGGTGGGGAATTTACAATTTTCATGGCACCTCCTAATCCCACAAAATGTGGGAATTCAAAAACCAACCTCCTCTCATGGTATTTTAATGGACTAAAATAACCCTTCCGAATAATTATATTTATCATCCTATTCGATAAAAAGTAATGTATAATATAAATCTGCATTAATAAGGGCATTATAGTAAGATTCTTCATATGTCTTAGTTATTCCATGTTGAACCAAACACCGAAATTGTATAATCCAAGTTATTTTGAGGTACCAAACAAAAATATTCTTACAATGTTAGAATTTTATTCTGGGATAATAATTCCTAGGAGTTTAATTTATTATGGGAAATTTAAATCTGTGAACCAAACTGGCCCTTAGGTGTTTTTTAAAAACGAGTTTTTTATGTTTCATTTTTTTTGGTTGTAACTTCTACTAGAGTATACATGGAACTTATTAAGTTTTTCAAAAAACAATATGAAAATTCAAATTTTATCTGATATATATGAAAATAGACATCTTCATGTCCCTCTAGGTAAAGCATTTTTCCTTCTTGTAGTTTCTTATGCTGTCAACTTATGTGTGTTTAGGTGTAATTCAAACTATAAGTATGGGCCCTATAGAAAATGGGATGTTAATCCAGAGATCCCCTTATGGATGAGTGCGCCTTGCAGTTGGAGGATTTGTGCTTTTTGGGTCTTGATGACGAGGATTCTCTGAAACAGTCTTCTCTCGCCTGCAACCCGATACAAGAACTTATTCGGATTATTGAGGGTGTTCCATCAGAAAATAATCAATCTGGCGACCAAAGTCATGCCACTAGCTTGATACGTCCAAGTGGTGGGAAAGGAGGAAGAGTTCGAGGTAGTGGTGCTTCTTGTAGAATTGATCCAAAGGGAAAGACGAAAAAGTTCTTGTAGCGAAAAAAAATGAGTGAAAAATCATGTAAAAAACTGCAGGTCATTTTTGCTTATGATTCCAATAGAAATGAAAACCACAGTATTCTCTCATGCATATCCTTTTCTCTGGTAAATGAGCTGTGATTAATGCAAGAGATTTGCTGTTGCAATTTCCTTATATTTTATCCTGTATTTTCAGTCAAATTACTTATAGCATAGTTATCTTTACCCTGAAGAATTTGAGATACCTATGTTTCTATTATTAACTTCAAACTTCTGAGTTTACTTAGGAAAGATTACTAGGAAAAGGCTACTTACTGGTGTTGGATTGGTGCACCACTATATTCATATAATTGTCCTCCCTAAATGTCAAGGTAATATTCCTCTTTTTTTTTTTTTTTTGTTCTAAGTTAACATTATTCAGGGCACTCCCGGTTTGAAGATCGTACCAACCTTTCTGTGTAGGCTGTCTATCCACAGGAGGTAACTATGCAGCCTATTTCTGCACATATTTGATTGTTATGTTTCGTGAAGAATGAACTACTGAAAATTTGGTGTGTGTTGGAGATGATGAGATTGGAACTCATCTATTTGCTAAAACAGCTTTTCAGATTAGCAATTTTTCAGTGGCGATTTCTTTGCTACTTTATTCAAGAGGGTTTAAGCTTGCCAGTTAGCATTTAGAGTCAAGTTCATGACACATTAATTAATTTTGTTCATATGAACTTTGTTGAGATTAATTATGTGTGAGAATAAAAGATAAAGTAATTATCGAATACGGGTTTTAATACTTGCATAGGAGATGGGTTCTGAGTTGTATGAGTTGGTATAAAGAAATAAAGGCTTTTGATTCTGATTCAAGGAAGGTTAACTGGCGAGAAGATAAAAGTGTTTATACATGCAAGTTCTTCACTTAATGACAAATGGTTGCTAAATCACCTTATGTCGACTTCTTTTCTTTGTTTCGATATATGTATACACACACACACACACACACATACAGTCCATCTTGAGTGCTTTCAAAAGCACATGAATAGTGCATACTTCTGACTTTTTAGCCCTTGGATCTATAATAATATCACTACCAAATAGTAAACCCTAGGAATCCAAGGGTTAAAAAGTTGAGAGCAAACACTTTTCACGTGCTTTTGAAAGTATTCTCTCTCTCTCTCTCTCTCTCTCTCTCTCTCTCTCTCTCTCTCTCTCTCTCTATATATATATATATATATATATATATATATATATATATATATAATTAGGCTACTATACTATCAATGATACTAAGCACTTGGTACTATCAAATTTTTGGCCCTTGGATGAAGGGATGTGCTGTTAGGATGATAGTCGTCCCCTAGGGTTTAGTGGATGGTTGCTGGAATCTTATGATCTAAAGGATAGAAATGGTCAAAGGGATAGATCTAACGACAAAAAACTTGATAGAACCAAGTGTTTGATACTATTGATAGTATAATAACCGAACTCTCTCTCTCTCTCTCTCTCTCTCTCTCTCTCTCTCTCTCTCTCTCTCTCTATATATATATATATATATATATATATATATATATATATATTGAGAGAAAGAGAGAGAAAGCTAGAATACTTCTAGAAGTAAATAGAGCTGCTTACTTCCTCATCATTTTCAGCGATAGGACGTTTGAATCAATAATCGGCTCTGTCAAATATGACCTAGGCTATTTAAACTTCTTAGAAACCAAATTTTGTGATTTTATAATATCATTTGCCTAGTGATTAAGCAGGGTCAAATTCATCTTATATTAGCCATTAAAAAATTGTCAACTTTTTAACCACTTGAAGACTGAGCAAATGATATAAAAAAATTATGAAATTTGAAATCTACAAAGTTCAAATATCCTTGAATATATTTAACAGTGTCGATCGTCGATTTGGATGCCCCGTTGGTGGAAACGATGCGGAACCAAACAGCCTCATTTACTTCTAGAAGTGTTCTAGCCTAGTTGTGGGAAAATATTGTGTTAAGTTGTTCATTTACTTAATCTTGTTTAACAGGTTACTGTAGTGTCCCAATCCGAGTAGCAACCATCGGTGATAACACTACTCTAAGACCAGGATGACTATAACGAAGTTCGGGCCTTATCTTGCAGGGTAATCACTTAATTCGCCGGAGAGTGATCACACCAAGCTTCGGAACACCTCTCCAATAGCGACAAGATGGAGAGAGAGAGAGAGAGAGAGAGAGAGAGAGAGAGAGAGAGAGAGAGAGAGAGAGGGGAGGGAAAAGAGTTTGTAAATTTCTAATTCTGTTAGTTTAGTTACAACTACCACTATTTATATCTGCTATTCTACTAGGCCCTATTGGGCCTTATTCACTAATGGATCTAGGTTCTGGGTTACCCGTCTTGGTGTTGGGCTTCTACCCGCTTGGGCCTGGGCCTCTACCTCTTTGGCGTAACGGGTCGGGTGTCGAGTCGGTATCTGCCGGCCAATACCCATGTATCTGCTCTTTTATCATGCTGGCTGGAAGCTTCTGGAGTCCATTCTACCCTACTCTCCCCCATTCTTTCTGTCGCCTCCAGTAACTTCGTTTTCCTCACCGTGCGAGGTAACTCTATTTAGAGGTCGAAGGTAGCCGATGAAGCTTCCCTTCCTTTGCTCGCTATGCGTCCTCCTCCACTTCGAAGCTAAGTTCCTTTCTCCATTTGTTGTACCCCTTCTCTTATTTATCCCATTCTTTCCCTTATTTCTCTCCCTTTCCCTTCTTGCAGGTGTTACAACTCCCTTTCTCATCAGCTGATCCTTGTTCTCAAGGATCAAAGCTGGGAAAGTGCTTTTTAAGGATCCAACAATCCTCCCAAGTCGCTAACTTTGTGAGCAGAATACTCCATTTTATTAATATTTCAGTTGCGGCTTGTTTTCCCCGATTGACTATGCGCTGTTCCAAGATTCCTTCCGGTTCGGCTAGGAGTTGCCCTTCTTCCCCGACCACGGGAATTGTTGGCGACACCTTAGTAGCTGACGCATAACTCTTCTTTAACAGCGAAACATGGAATATCGGCTGTATCTTGGACCCTTCAGGTAACTTCAGTTTGTAGGCCACCGTTCCTATACGTTCCGTAATTTCAAAGGGCTCGTAGGATGTTGTCGCCAATTTGAGATCCTTTCTCACTACTACCGAGATCTACCGATATGGTTGTAGAGGCTTATAGCTTAAGATAGACCCATTCCTCCACACTATACTCTTTCTCCCTCCTATGATTATTTGCATGTTGTTTCATCCGGTTTTGTGCCATTATTAACCTGTCCTGTAGCGTTCGAGTAAGGTTTGCCCTTTCCTGTGCCCATTCTCTTTCCTCCCGTGAGGTAGCTGCCCCCGCAACGGCCACCAGAGGGTTTGGGGAAGGGTGCCCATACAAAGCCTCTAAGGTGTCATACCGATAGCAGAGTGAAAATTTGTATTGTACCACCACTCGGCGTGTGCCAACCACTGGTGCCACTTATGCGGGTACTGTTAACATAGGCATCGTAAGTAAGTTTCTAGACACTGGTTTAACCTCTTTATTTGCCCGTTTGTTTGGGGGTGGTATACTGTCCTCAGGTGTAGCCTTGCGCCCATCAGTGTGAAGAACTCAGTCCAAAATTGACTAGTAAAAATTTTATCCTAGTCTGATACGATACTCCGCGAACACCCGTGTAATCTATACACCAAATCCAAAATTGCCTTGGCTACCTCTTTTGCCGAAAAGAGTTGTCGCAAGGAAAGGAAGTCGCCATATTTTGTTAGTCTGGCTACTACCACTAGAATTGTATTCTTCCCTTTCGATTTGGGTAACGACTCAATAAAATCCATATTAATGTCTGCTCACACCTGCTGCGGCACCGGTAGGGGTTGTAAGAGCCCAAGGTACAACTTATTTTTAGTTTTGTTCCGGGCACGGATGCTACACTCTTGTACGAATTTTTCTAAGTCTCTTTTCATTCCCGGCCAGTAGAAATAGCTCTTCATTCTTTGGTAAGTTGCTTGTATCCCGGAGTGACCCCCAATCGCGGAATCATAAAATAGTGTCATCAGCTTATCTCTTAAAGGTCCATTTTTTCCAATACAGAGTCTCCCTTTGTATCTCAAGACTCCTTGGTTACACTGATAGTGCTCATGGGATCTTGAATGTAAGGTGAGGGATGTAAAAAGTTGTCCATATTGAGGATCACCCTTATAGCTCTCAACCACTTCTGTCACCTATGCAAGTATTACCGTGGTGATAGCCACGAGATTACCTTCCTCTGCAACCCTCCGAGAGAGGGCATCGGCCACTGGATTTTCTCTCCCCTTCTTATACTGTATAACGTAATCCAATCCCATTAGTTTTAGCATTCCTTCCTGCTTCATTGGTGTGGTAATTTTCTACTCCAGCAAATATTTAAGACTCTCGTGGTTGGTTCTAATTATATACCCCTTGAGGCTCAAGTAATGTCGCCACCTTTAAACCGCCATTAAAGAATCCCTTTTCGTATGTTGAGAGGCCCATGTTTTTCCCTTTAATGGCCTTACTTAAGAATGCCACGGGTTTTCCCTCCTGAGGTAGTACTACCCCAATCCCCTTGTCACATGCATCCACCTCTAAGGTGAATGACTTCTGGAAGTCGGGCAGCGCTAACACAGGTGCTGTTGTGATGGCTCTTTCGAGGTTCTTAAAAGCCTCTTGTGTCTCATTTGTCCAGCCGAATTGGTCATTTTTTAGTAGGTCTGTAAGCAACCTGCTGATGGTTCCATAGCTTTTAACAAATTTTCTTTAGTATCCGGTTAATCCCAGGAACCCTCTGAGTTCTCTTAGGCTGCGTTTGGTTCAGGGATAAGAAAAGTTTAGTTATACCGGGGATAGGTATAAGTTATGGGATAAGCAAGAACTAATGTAAATTTGCGTTTGGTTGGATATAAGAGTTATACCGGGGATAAAGAAAATTGTGTTTGGTAAATTATATAGGAATAAAAAGAATAAGAGGAATAAGAAAAAATTGTGTTTGGTTGGGTATAGAGGAATAAGAAGAATTGAGAGGGGATAAATATGTGTATTGACTATTTTGCCCTCTATGATATAATTTAAAAATAAAAAAATTTATAGTATTAATCAACCTTATAATAAATTTAGATTAATATTAAAAAATTAAAAAAAATTAAATATTAAATATTAAATATTTAAATTTTTAAAAATTAAATATTAAATGTTTAAAATTTTTAAAATTAAATTAAAAAATATTTAAATATTAATTAAAAAATATTTAAATATTAAATATTAAATATTTAAAAATTTACAAAAATGAAATAAAATAAAATTTTTAGATTTATTAAAAAATACAATTAAAAAATTAAAATTTATAAATAAAAAAATTTAAATTTTAAATTTTATAAATTTAAATATTTTTAAAATTTTAAAAATTCTAATTAAAAAAAAATTAATTAAAAAGAGTGTATGTAAAAGGAAGAAAAAAAAAAGAAAAAGAAAAATGCCTGGACGTGAGAGAGAGAGAGAGGAGAGAGAGAAGGTAGCTTTTGGGGAAAGCAACCCACCCACGTGAATGCCCAGTATGCTGCCCTCGATTCCCGTGCAAGTTTTCTCCACCACCTTTATTCCGCCTAAAGATGGGAATTGCTGTTCCCATCCTAACCCGGAATAAGGGGTTTGGATGGGAACAACAGTTCCCATCTTTTAAATACCTGTTTGGATATTAAAACGGGGATAAGGGGGTTATTCTCCCCTTATCCCCGTTACCAAACGGGATCTTAGGTTATATTTGGTTGGGGTATAAAGGGGGAGATAAGGGGGTTATCTCCCTCTTTATACCCAAACAAGAATATTGAGGGTGAGGGTAGGAACAAGCTTCCCACTTAAAAAAAAAATTATAAATTTTTTAAATTTATAATTTTTTTAAATTTTTAAATTTTAAACTTTAATTTTTAATAAATTTAAAAAATTATAAATTTTTAAAATTTTAAAATTTTAAATTTTTAAATTTTTAAATTTATACAAATTTTTAATATATAATTTTTTTAATTTTTAAATTTTTTATACAAATTTTTTAATTTAGATAAATTTTTTTAAAAAATTAAATTATTTTTTTTTTAATTTTTAAATAAATTAAATTTTTTATATACAAAAACAAAATTTAAATACAAATTATAATTAAATTTCTTTTAGATTTTTTTCTCTTTATTCTTTTTATTCCACTTTATCAAACCAACAACGAATTTTATTATACCTGGTACAACTCTAATACTTATCCAAACACAAAATTATATTAGTTCTTGCTTGTTCCTGAATCTATACCTATTTCTGGAATAAACAGTTCGCACTTATTTCCCAACTAAACGCAACCTTACTGTTTTGGGAGTTGGCCAGCTACTCATGGCTTCTATCTTAGAGGGATCCGTAGCTACCCCATTTTCTGAAATTATGTCCTAAGTACTCTACCTTTTGCCCAAAAGAGCATTTACTGCGCTTAGCAAACAACCTGTTCTCTCTTAACTTTTCCATAACTAATTTTAGGTGCTCCAAATGCCCTCCCAGGTTGTCATTGTATACTAAGATATCATCGAAGAAGATTAAAACAAAATTTCTCAAGTAAAGCCTAAACACCTCATTTATTATAGCCTGAAAGGTGGTCGGGATGTTCGTTAGCCCGAAAGGCATCACTTTGAACTCGTAGTGCCCCTGGTGAGTTCGGAATGTTGTCTTGGGTATATCTTATGTGCTTACTCTGATTTGGTGATATCCTGATCTTAGATCCAATTTAGAGAACCATTTAGCACCCCTTAACTCATCCAGCAACTCATCTATAATTGGTATAGGGAACTTATCTTTTACCGTAGACTTATTCAGCTACCTATAGTCGATACACATTCTCCAAAAGTCATTCTTCTTTTTTACCAACAGTACCAAAAAAGCGAAAGGACTATCACTAGGTTGTATAAGGGCCTAATCCAACATTTCTCTAATCTGTTTCTCAATCTCCCCTTTTGCTCGAACGAGTATCTATACGGCTGGATGTTCACAACTACGGCCTCCGGCTTCAATGGTATATGGTGATCTTGAGTCCTGTAGGGCAGTAGTTCTTTAGGATCCTCAAAAACGTCTGAGAATTGATCCAACACTTACAATATTGTAGGCTCCCCCTTGTCCCCTTCGATAACCAAGCAGTGGCTCAGCACACAACAACCGGCTCCTCTTGCTACCTGATTCCATTGCTTTGCAGTGACTAACTTTAACTTGGCCTTTCAATCAGTCCCTTAAGCACCAACTTTTGTCACTCCTTAGAAATGGTTATGGAGTTCTGCTGAAAGTCAAATGTGACCCGACCATAAGATTTGAGCCAGTCGATGCCCAGTACCATGCTGGATCCTTCTAACCTGATAACTCGTAAGTCTGTTTTAAAAGCGTGCCCTTGCATCGTACAAACGAACTCCGAGCACTTCAACTTGCTCAATATCTTCTGCCCATTGGCTACTGTCACCGTGAGGGGTGGCGTCGCTATCATTTGGGACTTTATCGCCTTGGCCGTCTGAAAATTAAGGAAGCAATGAGTGCTCCCAGTATCGACCAATATGATTAATGCTCTATTCTTGGGGTCCCCTTGTATATTAATCATATCATATTGTTTCTCTCCGCTCAGGGCATACGCAAAGACCCCTACTTATTCCTCCTCGTCAGCTGACCCTTCGGATTCCTTTTTCTACTCTAGTCCATAACCCTCTGATAAGCATTCTTCATCATAGACTTCCAGTACCTCCTCGCTCCCTTGTAGTATATTGAGACCCTTGTGCGCACATCAATTCCCAGGTTGATTCTTATCCCCACACCTGAAACAGAGTCTTGCGGACCTTCTCTGTTCAAATAGTTGCCTACCTCCTTGGTCGGATCCTTCTGCTGAGTTGAGGGCTGGAGTTTGGTATACTCCATTGATCTATTGATGTTGGTCTCGGGGTGCAGTTTCAAGTATGTATAAGGTGGCCCTGAGGATCTGGGGGTAATCCCTTCTTATTCATGATATATAGTGCCTCCCATGCAACTTGGCTTGTTCGTAAGCTTCCTCTAGAGAGTTCGGGCGTGCAATGTCCATGAAGGGGACCAGCTCCTCCCTCAGACCATTGATGTAGCAGGGAATGAAGTACTCTGTGATGTAGGAGTTGTAATGCAGTAGTTGGCACCTCAAGTCCTCGAACTTCTCCTGACACTTCTCTATGGTTCCCAATTGTCTAAGATTATTGAACTCCCTGATAAGCTACTTTTCTCCTGCATGTAAGAACCTTTTACACACCGCCTCTGTGAACTCCTCCCATGTTACTCTGGGCCTGTTAATGTAGTATCCTTGTTTCCAAATCCTCGCCTTTCCCTCTAGATGCATGGTAGCAATGTTAAGCCACGTCGATTGAGAGATCTGGAATATTTCGGAGTAATGCTCACAATCCTTGATCCATGCCCTCGGATCATCCCCGCAGAAGGTCGGAAATTCCAGTTTGGGGTATGGTGTGTGCTCGTATGTGGAACCCTTGTGAACCCTTCTATGGTGACTGTCCTCCTCCTCAGAATCCATATCCCTGTCTAGAGTTGGTAGTAACCCCTTACCCCTATCCCCCTTGTGTTCTTGCTAGCTCTCATTATTTCCTAATTTCCAGGAGGACTCCTGCCGCCTCGTGATGCCCTTTCGGCTTTGTGCCGCAGGCTGCGAAGGAGATGGCTAAAGTGTTAGTAACCTCCGCAACTCATACATTATCACTCAACATTAGCTCATGCCTTTTAGTTGATTCTATTAAAAGAGCTTCGTAATGATTTTGCTCGGCCTCTTTGATCTTGGCTATCTGACTAGTGAACTCCCCCACCTTCCCCTAGTACTCGTTGGTGAGCTTTTGCACTCTCTTCCAGTGAGATCAGGTGCTCATTCAAATCCCTCAACATGGTTCCCTCGGCTATTTTACTAACTGGTGTGTACTTGAATCTGTTTTGCTTTTGCTTCCCAATTGCCCTCTTATTCCTTGAGTCTAGACCTTGTCCTCAAGATTAAGACCTAGGTTTTTCTTGAGTCTAGTACTGCTCTGCTGTGTTGTTCCCCCCCTTCTCAGTAAGCTCTCAGTACTGTTACCATAATAATTTGTGGAAACCCCTAGGGAGGGTATGAGGTCTAATGGCTAGTCACATCCCTTTTTAGCCATTAAGAGAATTTCACAAAGCCATATGGTGATTCCAATTCACAAGAACTAATACTTGCAAGATTGTTCCAATGTAAAGGGGTTAAGATACTTACCTGATGCCTTAGCCTTGTATGATTGAGCCGCTCTTCAATTCTTGTGGTGAGCCAATTCCGATCTGATTATATGATGATCTTGTTGATCTAATGAGTCATTGCTGATGATGTAGCCTTGTTGTGATATGATACTGAGGAGTTGAGGCCCTGGGATCAGAACTGCGTTGATACCACTTGTAGTGTCCCGATTCGAGTATTAACCGTCGGTGATGACACTTCTTTGAGATCAAGATGGCTACGATGAAGATGAAGAGGGAGAGGGAGATACTTCTTTGAGATCAAGATGGCTACGATGAAGATGAAGATGAAGATGAAGAGGGAGAGGGATAGGGATAGAGATAGAGATAGAGATAGAGAGAGAGAGAGAGGGTGAGGGAAAAGAGTTTGTAAATTTCTAATTCTATTAGTTCAGTTACAACTACCACTATTTATAGATGCTATTCTACTGGGCCCTATTGGGCCTTATTCATTAATGGAGCTGGATCCTAGGCTACCCGTCTTGGTGTTGGGCTTCTAACCGCTTGGGCCTGGGCCTTTACCTCTTTGGCGTAACGGGTCGGGTGTCGGGTCGGTATCCGCCAGTCGATACCCGAGTATCTGCTCCTTTCTCATGCTGGCTGTAAGTTTCTGGAGCCCCTTCTACCCTACTCTCCCTCATTCCTTTTATCGCCTCCAATAGCTTCGTCTTCCTCACCGTGCGAGGTAGCTCCATTTGGAGGTCAAAGGTAGCCGATGATGCTTCCCTTCCTCTACTCGCTATGCGTCCTCCTCCACTTTGAAGCTAAGTACCCTTCTCCGTCTTACTTGCTATACCACTTCTCTTATTTATCCCATACTTTCCCTCATTTCTCTCCCTTCCCCTTCTTGCAGGTGTTACAGTTACTTGGAATGTTTGAAGTAATTGAGCATTTAGTGAGGAATATGTGTCTCATACCACTTTTTTATGTGCTCATATTTGCCTTCTGTAACATTTTACTATGCATAGAAAAGGAATCATCTACACCAAAGTGCATTGTGTTTAGGCTTCTTTGCTATTCCAGAATTGAAGCTGGACTTCTGAACACTGCTGGAAGAAAAATTAAACAAAAGCTAGAGCACGAATGAAGCTGATTCCCTCGTACAGTCGAATTGCTTAGCTGTTTTCTTGTTTGATCTCAAGCTTGAAACTCAAATGTGCTTGTTTCGAGGTCAGAACTTGATCCTTTACTCCTTCAATCACAAAAGTTTCATCCTTGAGCTATGCTCAATTCCAATTAGCTGAGCAACTTTTTCCTATTTCTTCACGTCTTTTAAATAGACATAGCTTGTCCAAATAAAGTTTTGCTCTGAATATTTTATGCGACTGGACATGATAAACTTGTGCCTGCAAATTTTCTTGAAGGACGAGCAATCCAAATTTCAAGAGAGCGGTGTGCTAAGTTGTTTATCACAGATTCAATGACTTTGATATTGTTGTCGTAATGTGCAAGAAAGAAAGTTGTCGTAAATTTCTGCAGCATTTTTAGTATGACAATCCTCACTTTTAAGTTTCTGGAATTGCCTGATGCCATCCTTAATGACTTCTTCACATGTTGATGTCTTATGATGCTCTTCCTTAGTAGTAGTTTCAGTTGGCTACACATCCTTCAAAAAGCTTTGCATTCACTAGTATGTTCAACACAAGGACTCTTCGCTGAAAGTTTCTGGAACTGCCTGATGCTATCCTTTAAGACTTTCCTGTTGATCTTTTGGTTACTGTTCCCAAAGTTAAGAAGGTTGATTTGTCTTTTCAATTGTGATTTGTAGAAGAAAGAAATCTTATTTACATGTTATTTGTTTTTGGGGAAGTACATGTTAATTGTCTTATGATGCTTATCCCAAGTTGTTCCAGTGTTTACAAATACAATTCTCAGAATAAAGCTTGTTTACATTTGAAATCTTTCTCAGTTCATTGTTGATTGATTGTTGGATCTTTGATGCCGTTGTTCTTTGCGATCCTTAGTTACCATGTCATCCAATTTTGGAAAAATTTTATGCTTCAGGCTCATTTTCTTTTAATTTGATTGTCCACAATCTAAACTGCATCACACATTCTTGAAGAGGCTTTCAAAACCATTTCTTGTCTATTTGCTTTTAGCTCAGTTATTACAAAAACATTTCTAGGAATAAATATATATATAATTTTTTAAAATTTGCAGTCTAGTGATTAGGGTCTCTTGTAGCTAAGTTTGAGGTCAGAAGTTCAAACCTTCTTATATGCTTAAATCTGGGCTGAAGACTCATTTTAAATTTATAGAAAGAGGTTAATAAAGTATAAGATGAGATGGAAAGATCTTTACTGCAAGGTATCAAAAATCATTTAAAAAAAAAAAAAAAAAAAAAAAAAAAAAAAAAAAAACTATGAACTGAAATACAAACTTTAAACCTCATCTAGTTTAATATCAAATCTAGATGTTGGATTATAAAGATGCCTAGATTGTCTTTTTTATTTTCTTTTAACTAGTATTTTTTTTTGAGAAATTGATGCAACATATCTCCAATCCAATGTATGAAATTAGATAAAATTTCGTATTCAAATAGGCCATCAAATTGGCCTTCATTGTTACAAGATAAATTTCAGGAATGCAATTTAGCATAAATACACAGACACTAGCTAAGTAGTACCATCTATGAAAATGCATCAATTCATTTCACTTCCAAGTTGCATAATACTCTTTTGTCCAACCTATTTAACATATTCAAGATCACATGAAAGCCAAAACACACAAATAATTTATGTTTTTCACTACAGAATTGTCCACACACAACTATACTGTAACACTACATGCATATCTAATTGGTACAATGTAACAAAGATATGGTATTCTATTCTATATTACATCCGACAGATACATATTCTTGATAGAAGTTGGTTCACACTGTTGCGACGAGAGTTTGCTGAATCAAAATCCGAGCCCTTCTCTTCTTAGTGAAGTGCACCCATTTGATCGGTGCAAGAAGCTTAACCCACCTACGGTGCAGCGACGGTGGGGCAATGCTACAACTAGTTTCACCACCCGATGAGATAGGGAGATTGTTTATAGGAGTCTGGATCAGCCCTTCGAAGAAGCTCAGGTCAAAGCTGCTCATTCGCGAGAAACTACAACTAGTTTCACCACCCAATGAGGCGGGGAGATCGTTTATGGAAGTCTGGATAAGCCCTTCGAAGAAGCTCGGGTCCAAGCTGTTCATTCGCGAGAAAGTGGGTTGAACTTTAAAAGACTCCATGAATGGTGACGACTCAACTTGATTCTGAGAACACATTTGAGTACCTTGTTCATCTGTGGAGTTAAAACTTTGATTAAGAATTATGTAATAACAAAAGAAAAGACCAAAAAAAAGATATTAATTCATATTTGATAATTGGGTTATAATCGAACGTGAAGTATTGTAGTTCGCCAACTGGCACTCACAGATCTGAGGGTAAAAAAAAGTATCATCAGTGGGTGTGATTTCCATTGGCAGGGTGGAAACCAGAGAATTATCTCTTTCAAATAAGACATCCTGATCAAAAAAGAATAGAAAGAAGGAAATTATATGGGTCAGGCAAATGCAGTAACTTTGTACTAACTTTTCAGATACTTGGATTAACAAATTCATAATATGTGAAGTTCGTATCACCATATAGATGTTAAGCATGTATTTCAACATAAGCCTTTTTGTATATAACTAAAGATATAATCGTATTATGCTTGCGTCATAGAAAAGGTCTTATTCCTAATAAAAAATAACCTCAAAGCAAAAAATCGCAGTTTTCTAGTAGCAAGCTATTTATATACTCCCGGAAACTAAGAACAAAATTAGCAGCTTTTATTACCACATAATGCTATTATCACCCTCATGTCAAATTTATCAAACTCTTGCCGTGGCATACCACAAAATTTGGGTTAAAATGAAATTGATGATTTGAAGAAAAAAGGGTCTATTACGATAATGTTAAGCTGTAGCCTTGGAAGAGAAGAAAAACTGTTCTTATATGAATTACCTTTACGGTAGTTCGGGATTGCTCTAATGACTCAATGCCCAGTGAATAAGGCAGTGTCCCGAAACATGCTTCTGAAGCTGCCAAAATTTTCAAATTAGTAAAACATCACAATATATATTATAAGCTAATATTATTAATTTAGTACAAAAAATTGCTAAATCCAATTACCATTATGTGTGACTGGTAAACCAGGAAACTCTGAATTCAGAGCAGTGGTTGTGATATTGTCAAGTGATGAGTTTCCCTTCTCCAATGGGAGATTCTGCAGCATGAGAAAGAGATTAATACTTTTCAGTATGTATCAAAGAAACTATGTAAGAATAAGAAGATAAAAGGAAGAAATAGGATAAAAGTTAAAAAGCATACACAACCTTGTTGAACTAGGCGCATTCTGAAATGGGTGTCGCGCTCAAAAAAAATTTGATTTGAGTACCAGCTTTTTGATAGTTTCGATTATCAAAGTATTCCATCGAATTATGTTAAAACTCAACAATTTCCGTCAAAAAAGTAATAAAATATTATGGTAGGGTACAGTATGCTCCATCCAAAATGTTAAGATTACCATTAAGCTTTAACAAAGAGGTAGTCAATATATTGTAAGCTTCGGATGGAAAAAAAAAAAAAAAAAAAAACTGGAACCTAAATACCTGCTCTCCTCATCTTCCTTGTTTTTTTCTTTTTTTTTGATCTTATTTTCGGTCTCAAATAACATATGCCTGAGATTTCCTTTTTTCTTCAATTCTCCTTACTATCCACCTTACTTTCTTTATATTAATGCATATAAATATATCTTTTACGGGCACATAGACAAACACCAACTTTAAAATGGTATCTGAGTAATGCCGCATAGTTGCAGGGATACATATAAAAAAAGAATCCGTTTCGTTCGGTCATACTTGAACAAACTGAAACCTGATAACCCACTACGTCATGTTCTTCATTGTAAAAGCCAAAATGAACTTTGGGAATATTTTCGAATTGAAATCAACTTACACTTGTTTGTGCAATTGAAGTGTATTGTTCTGTTTGATGATTATGCAGATCAATAGAAGTGTGTTCCATGAGTAAATGAGGTGAATCCTCGCTTGCTATAGAGGTTTCTTGCGGAAGACCAGCTTGAGAATATACTTGATCTGCCAAAATTGCTGTATTAATGATAGAACATGGCATGGGATAGTTAAAAGAAAGCTACTTTTATATATATATTTATATCCCTGCAAAATCTCAATCTTTATATATGCCCTACGAAAACATAATGTCTTGCATATACACGGTTTTACTGACAAAAACATGTATTTTCTAAAGAAGAATCAATTTCCACATAAATTGGATGATACCCTAACTTAAAATAAGGTTACTATTGTAAGAAATTGCACTAAGAGCTATCTGTGAAAATTCAAATTTTACAGTATTATATATGTAAACTTTAAATGGATAGATGGCAGAATGTATTTGAGGGGAAAAAAAAATCAAACAATAAGTCATCAAACTGTGAAAATAGAAATTTACCAGAATTTATTATCTGGACGGTGGAAATATGCGGCAGCGGTGAACTTGATCTTGGTAAGAAAGTAGCATCACTTGAAAGGAGAGGCATAGGACGGTCGTTAATCATTCTATGATCAAATTGCATGCCATTTATGTTTCCATATGCTAGATTTTTCCATGATTCCACTGACTTCTGCAAACAAATAAACGGAATTATTTGTCAGCTTACCAGCTTCCATGACAAAGAAAATAACAAGCTATTCTTAAAACAGGGGACTCTTTAATATAAAGAACTGGGTTGTTAGTTGTTAGCGTCATCGACTTCAATACTCCTGAACATGTAACCAAATATAAATAGAACATATTCATGCATCACAATTGAAATCTGTAAACATCAATTACTAGAAAATGTGAATGAATGCAAGCATTGTCTTAATGACGAGAAAGCCCTTTTTGCCCAGCTCTTTGATCGAGCATTCAATCGAAATGTTAGTATATCATAAACGGGGTATCCTCTTTTTTCTCTCAAAAAGTTTTTTTTAAAAAAAGATAAGTAAATCATAAGCTGGGTTTTAAGAAAGAAAAAAATAATCACCTGTTGGGATGTGTCGAGGTTATCAAGGGTAGTATAACAGTCACCAAATTTCACACCAACAAGACGATAAATAGAGTTGAAGAAAAGTACAACAGGTACAACACTATTCTCTCTCATGGAAAAAGAATAGAGCTTGTCTCCTAGATCACATTCCTTAGCATGTTTAATAATCTCTTTCCAGTAACTTTCTGGCATCCTGCGACCTAGAATCTGCAAATAGGACAACAAAAAGTATGTTTCCATTAGTATTTTCCTTTCCTTGGTATGGAAGTTTCTATTAGTTGATAGTAGGCAAAAACATACGGGCAACTCCCTACTTCCACTAACAGATCATTTGTAAACAGGACCTTTAACTTATCTTTTTCTCAAATTTGCCCTCAACTAGCACGTTTTTTTTCAAAGATTCGTACAGAACATAGCAATCCTTTTAATTTTTATACGGGATATTTTGTAATTAACGAATACTGCATAACTTGATGGAATATTCCGTAACTATTTTGGCAGAAGCATTAAGATCTTACAGTATCTAACCTAATGGAATTTTCTAAAATTAATTAAAATGTTAGTTGAGGGGATCAAATCCAAAAAGCTCCAGTTTAGGGGTCCTGTTTCCGAATGACCTATACTTGAGAGGGCGTTGGTAAATTCTTGCCTTGCTAGTAAGACAAAATAGTACGCACCAAACTCTATAACTTACATTTCGCAGCCTGCCGTTGTCCAAATTGTAATATCTCAAGAAATCCTGCACCGTTGTAATGCCAAATTCTTGAAGACTCTTGTGAAATTTACCATCTTTTCCAATGTGTTTAAGCCGACAAACTTCGTCATCCAATGAAGGAGTATGATGTTTTTGACGTGCTGAACATATTGAAACCAATAGGCTCAGAAACCAAGAGTAAAGAAGAAATTACAGCAGTATGTGCTTCTGTTAAACAACAATGCAGTATCAAAAATCAAAACATGTAGAGCCTCTTCTGCTTAATGGATTCTACAATTTAACCGACCGTATCTAGAGCAGTTGGTTAAAGGCTTGACGGTTGGTTCTCCGGGTCCCAAGTTCGAAACCTAATTATTTCACATTTCTAGTTGAATTCATTTCAACAAAAAAAAAAATATATACAAAGCGGATAGCATGCTATCTTTCTCTCAACAAAAAAAAAAAAAAAAAAAAAAAAAAAAAAAAAAAAAAAGGATTCTACAATTGAAGAAATTATCTCAATATAATTTAAGATCATTTATTTAGAGTTTTCTCAAGGAACTTCAGGTAAGAGTATGGCATAAAAAACTAGAGAGATGAAATCTAGATTAAACAAATTTTCAATATTCTTCATTTTCTAAATATATGTGCTGTTTTTCTATTCGGTAAAGAGAGATTTAGATAGTATAAAATAGCAATTAATTCCACAATATCTAAATGCTGTTGAACGAAGAATAATTTCATATGAAAATCTTTTTAATGTAAATCAACAATCACATGGAGTCTATCAACAAATAGTAGATTACACGTTTTTTTTGCTACCTTTTCAAGAAAAGTCTCTCAAAATCAATTAGACAAAGTAGCGGAAAAGAAAAAATAGGTTGATTTTTACCGTCAAATTGTAGCATCGTACAGTAACCCTTCTACAATCAATACTTGTCGCTACATTACTATATTGCATATCTAAAGAATAATACAGGTTACCTTCACATAAGATAGAATAGTTTTCAGAAATCAATAACTTAGAAGTAAGGATTTGCAATAGGATCAAGCTCTTACTATCATATTGGTGTTGATTACATGTCTTTTCTATGTTTTGTCCAGTGTGCTAGGTCTCATCCATGAGTCCTCAGTCCCCAAAATAATAAATAGAGATTTAAATTGACTGCCCAGCATCGCTCAAGAACAAGAAACTATTGCCTAGACCTAGGCCACCACATAGGTCGTGGACCACTCATCCCATCTCCCTCCAATCGATCCCTATATTTTTAATCCCCACTGTCGGGTCACCACCTATTCTTGACTCAAAAATTACTTTTTGTAAAATGTAAGTCGGTTGTTTGGATTGGAAGTATGAAAGGAATTGAGTGAGATAAGATACGCAGTCCACAACTAATGTGGCAACCCAGGTTCCAGGCAATAATCACTCCTCAGTGCTCACAATCAATGCTGATCAATCATACTAATGTCAAAAAACCAATGAATTGGAAAACAAAATATAGAAACATCAAATTAGACTTACATTCTACTCGGCGATCCTTCACCCTCAAAGGTTCAGTTATTCCTTCTTGAATTCTTTCTCCATTTGGCGCACTCTGAGCATATCTCACATATCTCACCCCAAGCCTAAATTTTTTAGTTTTTTGAGAACTGGAATTATCAGTAAAAGCGATATCCCCAAGAGAACCAATCCCATTATTCAGCTTGATAGATAGTTCTCCTTTAAGTAATGGTCCTCTGTTATCTCGCGGAAGTGCTATTCTTTTATTAAACTCCTCCTCGCTCCAAGTCTCTCGATCGTCATTATTAAAGTCACCATTGAGGACAACAATCTCAACCTTAATTGAAGAAAGAGGATCAGATGTGACAATAACTTTTTTATCATTATCAAATAAAGCTATTTTGACATCCCTCCCTGCCTCTCCTTCTATTTTTCTTAAGGTATAAAGAGGATCACATATTTTGTTATGGAATTTTAGATGATATCTGGCATGCTGAGCTCCACCAACTAGTTGTCTACAAGAAGAACATAGAAAACAATTAAACATAATGTGCCATACAGCATAAGAAAGAAAAAATAATAGAAGTACAATTAACATCCGATTGACAATGACGAAAAAGTAAAAAATTATACTTAAGGGAAAACTTCAAAATCAGTCCTACCAACTAAATAGTCTACAGCAGGAAAGAAACATAAAAGTATAATTAAAAATTATAGTGAGGAAACACTTCAAATTATAGAATTTCGCTATCTTGTGGTTTTGGTTTTTGTTTCCTGTAAGGATTTGCCATTGGGTAGCAAAGCACATCATTTTACAAATTACATCATGCGATTTACACTTAAAGCCCTGTGGTTTGTAAAAGAAGCACTTCGCTGCCACATATAAACAGCAAGTCCTTACAAAAAAATCATAAATAAAATGTGCGAGTTAATAAGTGCTACTCTTTGAACCACAGGATAGTAAACAGCAAATGTCCTATACCTTATTTTTACAAGGCCAGCAAAAATTAAGTAAAGCAATTGACAACTGATTTAAGTGTGAAACTTGTTTTCCCTATTATGGTTGAAAACTATGCAATACTTTCTGCATATGTAAAACAAGATAGATTGCTATTCACCTATTGTATTAATGAAGCATTTGAAGAGCAGTACCCAGCTCAGCATAACAAAATGAAGTGAATTAGGAATTCATAGTAAGGAAAAGATTATTTTACACATCAACATACAAGAAGATATGTTACATTCAGTAATGAAATCAACAGTGAGAAGCAGCGCTTATTAAAGCAAATATTATTATACCTGGGAATTGGGGTTATTGTATAGTAATAACGAAACTTTTCCAGCTCTTCGTTTACCTGTTACAAAAATAGTATAAAAATTATGACTCTCACGAAAGTCAATGTTGCTACGAGTTATATCGATAGAAAAAACCATGAACATGAGCTATATCAAAGAGCCATTTTTTGGTGTTATCCCATAAAAATTTAGAATCTTGATAACGAGATCAACCTTAAATTGCCTAGGTAACTCTTATGAAATCACAACAAACCGGCGTGAAGTTGTTCTACGCAAAGAGCCCTTTTTTGATGCTAGCACAATTAAATTTTAGAATTTAGAATTTGAAAATTGAAAATTGAAAAATTTTAAATTTTAAAACTTAGAAATAAAAATTTGAGATTAAAATTGAAAATTTTAAATTTAAAATTTAAAAATTAAAAATTTTAAAATTAAATTTAAAAATTAAAAATTTTAAAATTAAATTTAAAAATTAAAAATTTTAAAATTAAATTTAAAAATTAAAAATTTTAAAATATCGAATTTCAAAATTTCAAATTCTAAATTTCAAAATTTAAATTATATCTTAATTTGAAATTTAAAATTTAAAATTTAAAATTTTTAAATTTAGAATTTAAAATTTCATATTTAATATTTAAATTTAAAAATATGAAATTTTAAATTTATAGCGTGAAATTAAAATGTAAAATTTAAAATTTAAAATTTGAAATTTAAAATTTAAAATTTAAATTTAGAATTAAAATTTAAACTTAAAATTTTAGTTCAAAATCAGAATCATATTTAAAAAAAAAAAAAAAAAAAAAAAAAAAAAAAAAAAAAATTAGCTGCGTCTGATTCTAAACATCTAAAATTAGAAAATTGATTCTAAAAATTAGCATCAGATTTTGAAAATGAGGTTATCAACTGCTCTATCGAAAGAAGATTCACTTTTGATCATAAAATTACTTTGTAGAATCTCGGCCGAACATCCCCCGAGTAACACATGAAACCACAGGACACGGGCGCGGAGATGCGATATACAAAAGAGCCAAATTTTTCCTTCTCAACCCATAAAAATTGACAACCGAGACAAAGAATAAAGAAATCAAGAAATCAAGCTCGTACCATTCTCCGAACCATCGGTTCCACCACCTGTGAAAGGCTCCGCCGAAACCCCTCTCCCATCATCATCACCCTGCGACCAACGAGAAGTGGGATGATTAAAACAAAAACGAAACAAAAACTCATAATCAGCCTCAAAAGTGAGCTCAATTGAAGAGCCGAATCGAGTAAAACCCTAACCCTAATCGCACTCGCAGGAGGCTGAGACGCCGCCACCCCCGCCGCAGCGAGATCTCGCCGAGCTCCGAGGGAGGAGACGAGTGGGGCGAAGTGGGAGGCGGAGCCATGGGGAATGAGCGGGAAGAGGGGCCATATTTATATATATATATATATAGAGAGAGAGAGAGAGAGAGAGAGAGAGAGAGAGAGAAAGTGAAGGAAGAGGACGAAGGAGAACAAAAAAAAAGGGGTAAATGGAAGGAAATGGAAGTTTCTACGAAAGTACTCGTTTCCCACTTGTCGTGTTGCATTCATCAACAATCAGTTTAGGGACGTTAACTGCGATAGGTGATCGAAATTTTATCCCATCTTAAATTTGAACATTATAAATTTACTAGTGAAGTACCTGCGCTGCGTCGCGGTTATAATTTTTTTAATAAATATTATTTTTTATTTTATATTTTTTGGTAAATATTACCTAATCTACGAAATAATCATATAGTCCACCAACACAGGTATAAAATAAAAGCAAAATAAATACAAAGGAACATAAGCAAGCTGAACAAAAAGGACCATCATAGTAAGAAACTAAACTTACAAATAAATAGTCAAAATATAAAAGTAATAATTCACACAAAAGGATTCCTAACACAAAGTAATCCTTCAAAGTACAGAAATAATTATTAACCCAAAATAATTCCTCACACAAAATTGCTTCCACAAAGTAATTCTTCATAATATAATCCACTTTACATTTGGATACTGTATGGTTGAATATATAGAATCAGAACAATTAATCACCTTTAGTTTTATGTAATTTTTTAATTTATCTTATTTTATTCTCTCCTTTGTACAATGTTGCCAAATGTTCAATGCTTAGACCTTTGTGAGGCCTCTCTCTCTCTCTCTTCTTTGGGTGTAAAAGGTAGGGTTGGCTTTTGAAAGTTAATTTTGAGCTTTCGGTGTGCTCCACTTGTTTGTGCCAAACCATAGTGTGAAAGACAGGTGAGACAAAAAAAAGAAAAAATTCTTTTTTTTTTCTTCTTTTGTTTTGGGTTGGTTTGAATCTACGCGGAAGCCCCAGCTTGATTCGGGGTTTTTCGGTCATTGTGCGCCGATAAAAGATTGGTTTGGGAAGTCTCGACTCCACCGTGGTGTGCAGAAAAAAATTGAAAAACACTTGGAACAGGTGTATTGTATTATTACAACGAAGTTCGGGAGGTCCCGGACTGACGCGGAGGACCTGAGGGCAAAAAGTGAGTTGGAATTGGCAATTTTGGAGCCGGTTTTTGGATTGAGCACACCGACTCCACAGTTGAGCTTTTTGAGTTGGAAAAGCTGTGGACATGTGTATTTTCAGATTACAGCGAAGTTCGGGAGATCCCAGACTGACGCGGAGGACCTGAGGGCAAAAAGTGAGTTGGAACTGGCAATTTTGGAGCCGGTTTTTTGATTGAGCACACCGACTCCACAGTTGAGCTTTTTGAGTTGGAAAAGCTGTGGACATGTGTATTTTCAGATTACAGCGGAGTTCGGGAGGTTTCGAACTGGTGCGGAGGCCCGAAAACAAAAAGTGACTTGAAGTTGGCATTTGATGGATTAATTAATTAATTTAATGGATTTAATTAATTAGCTCAGTAGTGGTCTGAGGGAAATTATTGAATGGAAGTGTAAAGAAGAAAAGGGAATAAAATTGGGTGTATAGATTGGACTTAGTGTTGGTGTTGGAGGGTGGATTTGGGATTTTTGTTCACTTTACACCATACACCATGCACCATTCCTTAATTAATTAGCTTGCGACGTCATCACCTTCTCCAATGTGAAACAGAGAAATTTTCCTCAAACAGAGGAATGGGTTAATGAAGAAAAAAAAGAAAAAGAAGAGGAATTAAAGGGAAGTAAAAGAGGGTTTTGATCGTCTTGACGGCGCGAATCTATCGCTAGTAGCCGCGTGGTGCCGAGCGGAGCAAGCGTGCGTCGAACCGCTTGGAAGGTGCTTTGCAGTTTTTAGTGAGAGAGAGAGAGAGAGAGAGAGCTTGAAATGAGCTTGGTGTTGATGTTGGTGATTCGTGTGTGTGTGTTGGGGGGGGTAGTTGTGGTCTTTGTGAGGAGGTGGACCGGCTGAGGGCACCGCGCGGGCTCAACTTGGATGCTGCGCAGGTGCGCGCGCGGACGCGCATGGCGCCGCGCGGGCGCTGCCCGGGCGCCGCGCAGGGCACGGGCGCGCAGCAAGCGCGGGCTCAACTTGGATGCCACTTAGTGTTTTTTTTTCTTTATGGATAGTTTGGTCTTTTCACCTCCCCAAACCCCTAGTTGAGGGGATTTTTTAAAAATAACCTTACAAACTTTTGTATTTGGGAAACTAACCCTGCAAAATTTTTTTTTGCAAAACTAACCCTACTTTTGCCAGGTGGGCGCCACGGCGGACTGACGACCTGAAGACGCTGAATGATTCAGCGTCTTCAGTATGCCTCATGAAAGACGCTGAATCAATCAGCGTCTCCTAAAAAACCCTACGGAGACGCTGAATGAGTCAGCGTCTTCAGTATATTTTGAGAAGACGCTGATTCATTCAGCGTCTTCAATGCTACACACTACACCTCAGGACTTGGCCAATTTTTTTGCGAAATTGGCTAAGTCCTCAGATAAGAAGGCGCTGGGTTGTATACATGTTAGAGACGCTGAACCATTCAGCGTCTTTAACATTTTGTGTTAAAGGCGCTGAACTATTCAGCGCCTTTAACATTAGAAGTTAAAGGCGCTGAATGGTTCAGCGTCTCTAACATGTATACAACCCAGCGCCTTCTTATCTGAGGACTTAGCCAATTTCGCAAAAAAATTGGCCAAGTCCTGAGGTGCAGTGTGTAGCAATGAAGACGCTGAATGAATCAGCGTCTTCTCAAAATATACTAAAGACGCTGACTCATTCAGCGTCTCCGTAGGGTTTTTTAGGAGACGCTGATTGATTCAGCGTCTTTCATGTTGCATACTGAAGACGCTGAACCATTCAGCGTCTTCAGGTCGTCAGTCCGCCGTGGCGCCCACCTGGCAAAAGTAGGGTTAGTTTTGCAAATTTTTTTTATACAGGGTTAGTTTGCAAAATATGAAGTTTAAGAGGGTTATTTTTAAAAAATCCCCCCTAGTTGATCCTGCTAACTCTTATCTTCTCTATGTAAAGACCCCTCCTCCTCTCTTCTCTACACGAATGAAGGAAAGAAAGGAGAAAAGTAAGGAAAAAAAAAGAAAGAGAAGGACAGTTAGAGAGTGAGAGAGGTTGAAGAGTGTGCTTTGGTCTGTTGCTTGGAACCGGACGGAGCCGCGCGCGCGTCGACTGTACATGAGGTAAGTTGGCAGATTTTTATAGTTTGATTTTTTTGGACTTTGTTAGATGGATCAGATGATGGATTATGATGCTTTGAGCTTAATTGGATTTTTTCCTTCCATCTTTTGCTTGGTTGCTGCGAGTTTGGAGTTTCGTCGCGTGGGACCTTGTCATGCGTGCGTGTGGGTGCGCGCGTGCTGTGGGATGGCCGCGGAGAGGATCGGAGCGCACGGAGGTTGCGATGAGATGCTAGTGAGGTTGCTGTGAGATTCGGCAGAGTCTTCAGGACGCTCGGCACCGCGCGGCACCCCTGCACGGAAGCCGCGCGCCCCTGCGCGCTTGCTGCGCGCAGCAGCAGGCGCACGCAGCGGCGGGCGCTGCCTGCGCAGCGGGAAAGGGGAGAGAATGAGAGATATAGAGAGAGAGGGGGGGATTATATATTTTGTGTTGGGTGGGTGTGGGGGCCGGCTTCGGCTCTTGAGAAGACGACACGCGTAGAGGGAGGGGGGGTACCGGTTAGAGGGGAAGCACATGAAGCCCATGTGCAGAGAGGGGGGGGGGGGGGTAGCACATGAAGCCACTTTCCTCTCTCTCTCTCTCTCTCTCTCTCTCTCTCTCTCTCTCTCCTCTCTTCTCCCACGCCGGTTTTCCCGCAGACAACCCATGTGCAAACACATGGTTAAAGTTAGTGGAAGAGAGAAATTCAAATAAGAAGAGAGAAATTTCAAAGAAGATGCACGAAGTAAGGAACGCACGCCACGTCGGCTCGGGACGCCTGGGAAGCCTCCACGGAGGCTCGGAAGAACTGAAGATTTATAATCTTTATTGATGATTTGATACTAAATGGAGTTCTACTACTATACTATTAATAGTATTAAGTTATTGTGAGATTAAGAGCTTTGATTATTTTCACCTGTTAAATTTTATTATTTTTTCAACTACTTATTAAATTTAAGAGGCCCACTATCATCTCAACCGTGTATCTTTTAATCTAAAAATCAAAAACTTAATAATATCAATGACTTGGTATTATTAATAATATTAATATAATTTCTATGAAAAATAAATATTTCGTTTGTTCTTGATTCGCATCCTATCCGAATCCAAATATATAGAGAGCTCGATTAGCCTACAATCTGAAAAAATTAATTTCTGTATAAGTTATTTTGATTCAAAAAATTAATTTTAGTTAAAAATTATAGAAGATTTGGCTGAGTTTAAATTAAAATTGATTTTTTAAAATTGATTTTGCAAAACTATTTTGCAAAAAAAAATATATGATTTGCAAATAATAATTTTTAAAAAAATTTTATTTTAAAATATTTTAAATTTTAAATTTTTAATTGTCACACATATTTAATATTTGCTATTTTAAGTTAAAATATAAATTTAAAATTCAAAATTTTAATTATAAATTTTAAAATCTTCAAATTTGTAATTTGAAAATTAAAACTTATAATTTTAAATTTTAAATTTTATCTTAAATTTAAAATTTAAAATTAAAATTTGAAATTAAAATTAAAATTTGTAATTTGAAATTTAAAATCTAAATTTTAAAATTTAAAATTTGAAATTTAAAATTGAAATTTTAAAATTTAAATGTAAACTTAAAATTTAAAATTTGAATTTAAATTTAAAATTTAAATCAAAAATTAAAATAAAATTTTAAAATTTGAATTCAAAATCAAAATTAGATTTCGAAAGGTTAATTTTAACTACTTCTGATTTTAGGTCTAAAAAAATTAAAAAATTAAGTTTAAAAATTAAAATCAAAAATTGAAAATAAGGTACTCTATTGAGCCAATTATTACTTTTTGGCCTAAATAACATTTCAGAAAGGTAGGTCTCTCTTTCTCTCTCTCTCTCACACACACACACACACATGTACGCGCGTGGGCTCGCACGCATATATATATATATATATATATATATATATATATATATATATAGAGAGAGAGAGAGAGAGAGAGAGAGAGAGAGAGAGAGAGAGAGAGGGGTTAAAACGCTATATATAGCACTAAGTAATGAGTCCGGCTAGAATACTATCGATAGCACCAAATAATTGGTGCTATTAAGTTTTCAGCCGTTGGATGAAAAGATATGCGGTTAGAATTATAGTGGCCCCTTAAGATTTTTACTATTCAACCAACCACCTAGTAAATCCTAGGAGACCACTATAATCCCAACCGCATATTTTTTTTTCATCAAACGGCTAAAAACTTGATAGCACCAATGACTTGGTGCTATCGATAGTATTCTAGCCTAATTCCTAAGTAATTGGTGCTATTAATTTTTTTACCGTTGAATCTATTTTTTTGATCATTTTCATTCGTTAGATTATACTATTTTTTCAACCACCCACTAACTTTTAGAGACTCACTATTATCATAACCGCATATTGCTTCATCCAATAATAAAAAATCTAATAGCACTAAGGACTTGGTGCTATTAATAGTATAGTAGCCTAATTCTCTCTCTCTCTCTCTCTCTCTCTCTCACTCTTATGATAATAGACCCCTTCGTCCCCTAGGATTTAGTAAGTTGTTGGTGAAATAGTATAAACACTAGAGAACCATTATAATATTAACCGTACATCCCTTCATCAAAGGATAAAAAAATCTATAGTAGTAAGGCTGCATTGATACCCTTCTTACTGAATTTGGAGCATAGTTAGTTAATTCACATTCGACAAAAATTCGATACGGATATAATTCATATCATAATTTTTAAATTCGTTGAAAAATTCGGTTAAAAAACGAGTTCGTTAATTATTCGGATACACAATTTATACGAGAATTATACGTTCATCAATTAAAAATTCGACCATTAAATTAAATATTTTTTCAAAAATTGTATTATTAGCATAAATAATTATAATTTTTAAAATTAATTTAATTAACCTACTATATAAATAAAGAAAATATCCATTCAGAAATAATGATAATAATAATAATGAAAACACAACACTAAAACACTCAAAAAAAAAAAATTTAAAAAAATCACAAATAATTAAAAAATTAGAAAAAAATAAATTTGAAAATAAAAATAATTAGATTAATCAAAAACAAATATTAACTTCACTCATGAGTTATCAAACTTTAAATTAATACACAAATTTACAAAATCACAACCCACAAACTGGTGGTGGCAAAGAAGATGACAAGCGGCATGCGGCCCGGAGGGTTCCGATGGAAAGCGGCGGGCACCCTGGGAGGGGTTCCAATGGCGAGCGGCGAGCAGCCTGGGAAGGTTCCGATGGCGAGCGGCGGGCGTCTTGGGAGAGGATAGCGAGCGGCGAGCGGCGAGCGCACGTGGCACAGAGGTTCGACTTCCGATCTGGTGGCAAGCGCATGCGAGGCCTGGTGGGCAGGGTGGGAGGAGGCGGGTGTGAGAGGGCGTGAGAACAGAGTAGGGAGGGTGGGGGTGCTGTGAGCTGTGAGGATTTTTTTTTTTTTTTTTTCTTTGAAAGAGGTAAGCCCGAATTTTTTCTTTGACAAATTCGGATTCGCGAATTATTCGCGAATAATGGTGTTGGCTAAAAATTTACAAATTTTTTCGAATCTTTGAAAAAATTCGGGAGAGACCCGTTTAATTCGGATTCTCAAAAATTCGCGAATTATTCGCGAATTAACTAACTATGATTTGAAGTTCGTTTGTCCAGGTAACATTTTCGTTCTTCATGATCCTGTAACAGAGTTTACTGTAGAGTTTTGTTTTGAACATTATTTTGATGAATGAACCTTGGGGATGCAGATTTCGTGGTGAATATTGGTTCTTTTGTGGATTTTAAAGTTTGTTCATGTTTTTAAGTTCAAGGTGAGCAATTTCTCCTTTGGTTTCAGCTAGAGATCATTTTTAGTTTAGCCCCTACATCTACTTTGATTACTTGCTAAATTTTGGTGATTGTTTTGGACAACACCTTCCTCTTCGTTAATTTGATTGCATATGGGAGTAGAAGTTATGTTTTTGTGAATTTGGGGTTGTTCTTTGGACAGAGGAGAGCCTAGAATCTCAATTTCGAGCATCATCTTGTGGTACTTAGTGCAGATTTTGTATTCCTTCTACCTGTGTTGTTTGCTGGAATTTTTGGGATTTTCTACGCACTAGTGATTGTTTTAGCGATTGTATTCAATCCGGCAAGAGATTTGGGGCGATTTTTGTTGCATTGGAATCTTAAGAGGCTGAGAAACACGCACGCCGAATTTCAGCCAGATCGGACCCTGGATCGTCGAGTTTCAGGTGGGTTGGATTTCCTCCAAAATTGGCGGACCGCTTATTAATTCTATCTTTGTAGTTGACATACATGATAGAGTTGTACTTCACTTATTGGTTATGATGAATGTAAGATAGATTTAGTGATTTACTTATTGCTATGATGAATGTAAAATTGTGGAATCTTGACTAGCACCCTGTCATATAATGCATATTATTTAACCAGATTTTAGAAAACTCTCAACTTGGGTTATTCTATTTATATTCTAGACTTCCTACACACTCTATTATTGTTATCTTGACTTAGAGTTTCTCCTCACCCGGGTAATGGGCTGAGTGGCCGAGATAGTGTAGGATGCATGTAGCGTTCGTGCCTGGGGGGCCAAGTGGAGTCTGGTAGTTGAGGTTAGATCAGTGCTAGTATTGGGAGTCATTTGGGTAAACGGTGGTCCCGGGCCATTGAGTGTTTTCGGCCAGTGTTGTTAGTAGCTGAGTTGTTGACTTTCGATCTGTTTGATCGCGGATTTGGATTATAGCCTGCATGAGCCATATTAAGCTTAATAGAGATGCGCGGTTTAATCTCGGTGGGGTAGCTCCCCTCGAGTGCCACTCCGAAGCTGGGCTTGTTACTTTGCTTTCGCGCGATGTCGATGCAGTCCTTGTGGAACGCCCTACGTAATTCCCGTCCCGGTGTGAATGTGTGGTAGTAGGTGGGCGCGAGTTTAACTGGACCCGGTGAGGCAGTCAGTATGATTGGATTGATTGAGCATACTGAGATAGAGTAGATGCATTTTATCATATGCATCACTCCTTGAGCATAATAGATAGAGGCATGATAGGTGTTACGGCATTTTGGTGTTGGCATATTTCGTGAGTCAAGTCAGTGAGTTGAGTCGGAGTCTTAAAGGGATCAAATTGTCAAATCAGCCTTCGAAGACTAATTGAAGATTCAACATGAGCCCAAGTCAACTCTCAGGTATGATTAAATATAGATCATGATGATTAAAGTTCGTTTATAATCATTGGAAACAAGAAATTAATGAAAACCGGTTTAGACTTGGTTTTAGGAACTTGGTTTTAACTTACAACTTGTTTTAAGTTTGGATTCTGGTACTTGGTCTGTTTTGGATAAAGTTTATCTTGGAAAAATCAGTTTTTACATTGAGTACCGGAACCACACTTGAAGTTCCTCAAACCCGACATAGAATTTTCTGAAATTTGTATTGCGTACCGGAACACAGACTCGCGTACCGGAACACAATAGAAAAATCTGTGTTTTGCACCATTGAGTACCGGAACACAATATTTGGTACCGGTACACAATGTTGCCTCGGGAAAAGTTTCCTAAACCGACTCTAATTCGTTTCCAAGGGCTATAAATAGATACTTAGGGTTTCTCGACGATAATGACCGATACCGAAAACACTCGAGAGCAACCCTAGAGGCTAGGTTTTTACCGTTCTTCTTTTTAGCCTCTTTTAGGTCAATTCGACGGTTCTTTCAAGATCTATCTTTTGTCGAATTGATCTAAACTTTGCTTAGAATTTCTTTCTACGGTTCTTCAATGATAATCTAAGCAAAGGATCACCATCGAAGCCAATATTCTCTATCGGCTGAGTTTGCGTCGTGGATTCGACGTAGCACCGTGGATTCGGTGTGTTGAAGGCGTTTCGTGGATTCGAAACGTGTGCTCGTGGATTCGAGTGGCGTTCGTGGATTCGAACGTGTGCAGTGGACGTGCAATCGGTGGAGCGCAAGGTCCGAAGAACTTGAAGGAGGGGTCGAGTCCGTGGAGTCGGTAATCACCTTGTTATTCTTCAATTCTTAGTGGATTGTTATTGCGTGTTGGTCCCGTGGTTTTTCTCCTGGATTGGAGTTTCCACGTAAATCTCGGTGTGTTGATTTTTATTTTCCGCATTGGTTTTTATTTTTGCACTGAGATTGGTTTTTATAATATTACACCTATTCACCCCCCTCTAGGTGTTTGATAGTACCTATTTAGATCCTTGTGGATCCTAAAAACCTACAATTGGTATCAGAGCGGGTTTTAGGTTTATCTATCATGTCGGGTGAAAGTGGTAATATTTTTAGACCTCCTCTTTTTGATGGGACCAATTATGCATATTGGAAAGTGCGGATGAGAGCTTTTCTCATCTCAATTGATGAGCGTGTTTGGCAAACCGTGGAATACGGTTGGGTGCATCCTGTTGAGGAAGTAGGAAATTCTACTACCCCAAAACCTCGCTCTAGATGGTCTAAAGAGGAAATCGAAAGATCTTCTTACAATGGGAAAGGTATGAACGCTTTATATAATTCTCTTTCCTCGACTGAGTTTACACGAATTTCCGCGTGTGAAACCGCGAAGGAAATTTGGGATATTCTCAAAATTACACATGAGGGTACTAATCTTGTAAAAATTCAAAAGCTCCAGATGCTTACAAGTCAATTTGACTCTATTCATATGGAAGAGCATGAATTGTTTACAGATTATTACACTAGACTTCAAGATGTAATTAATACATGTGCTAATTTAGGAGAAAAGATCCCGGAGTCGAAAATTGTAAGAAAGATTCTTCGGACTCTTCCGGAACGGTTTAGGGCAAAGGTTACCGCCATTGAAACCGTTAGTCATCCGGATGAGATGAGTGTAGAGGAATTAGTAGGTGCTTTGCAAACTTATGAGATGACTTTTCCTACTAATCAAATTTCTTCCAAGTCTTCTTCTAAGCTTACAGGTATTGCATTCAAATCAACAAAGGAAGAAGATAGCGAATCAAGTTCCGACGATGAAATCTCTTTTGCCGATTTTGAAGAACAATTGGCGCGGATCACAAAGAAATTTCGTCGGAAATTTTGGAAGAATCGAACCGATGGATCTTCATCCACGAAACCATCTAAAGGATCATCGGGTTCTAAATCCTCTAAACTCAAAGGCGTTGCAAAACCTTCTAAAGAAAAAGAAAAAGATGATTTCGAAGGGGAAATCCGATGTTATCGATGCAAAGGCTACGGCCATATTTCAACGGATTGTCCTTCTAAGAAATCATACAAAAAGAAGGCTTTGCAAGCAAAAACTTGGGACGATTCTAGTTTCGATGAATCGACCTCAAGTGAAGAGGAAAAAGAAAAAATTGTTGCTTTTCATGCCTCTCAAATTCCCTCTTCTAATTTGTGTTTATCATCTTTAGTCACTGACTCTATTCCTTTGATTTTGCATGAAACATCAACATCCGGAGGAGAGTCATCAAGTGAGGGGGAGTCGGACGAAGAAGAACTCGTTGAGGCATACCAACAACTTCTTGCGGAATCAAAGAAGATGGCCAAGCATATCAAGAAGTTGAGGAAGCAACGACTTGAAGTTCAAGACGAGAATCAAGCTTTAAAGATCAAACTTCATGATCTCGAGGAGGAACAAGGAAGGTTATTGGATAACAATAAATTCCTCCAAGAAAAGTTAAACCAATCGGAGACGAACGCAAAATCATATATGGACAAGATTGGTTTTCTTGAAAAGCAGTTTGAAGAAATTCATGTCACCAACCAAGCTTTGACCAAGCAAGTTCATCAACTCAAATCCGACATACAAAGGCTTTCAACCGGTTCCAAGAAACTTGATTGTATGTCCGGATTAGGTCAAACAAGCAAGGTTAGTTTGGGATTTAAAAAGGACCAAACTGTGCATGCTTCAAGTTCCACAGTAAAATTGAAAGAAAGAACTTGTCACCTATGTGGACTTGGAGGACAGTTGGTGAAGAATTGCCCGAAAAAGAGAAAGAAAAATCCTTCGGCAACTTCATCTACGGAGCGGACTCAACGGAATCAAAAGACACATCAAGTTAAAGGAGTTCACTCAACCCACCAAAGGTCCGAGCCACAACATCAATCATACAAGTGGATCATTGCAAGGCAAAGACCTAAGGTGGATCAACAGTCAAAGTGGACAACCCCCGGCCACAACGAATCAAGACAACCCAAAATCCAGCGATTTTGGATTCGGAAAGGTGATATCTTTCCTTGTCTTAAGTTCTAAATAGCTTATGACTGTATGTAATGCTTTGATTGGTTTTCCCTTCATATTTTTCTTAATCTTTGCATTACATGTTTTTCAATGCTCTTTGTTTTTATACTTTGTTTTTGAACAAAAGGGTTTTTATTGAACAAGTGCATTGAATAAAAAGGGCTTCACGTTCATTCACTCCCAATTAATTTTATATGGATTATCAACTTGACTCCATATTCATAATCTTGAAGATACTTCATTTTTTTTTAATTGAGCATTGGTAATATTGACTTTAATTGCATCTTTTCACGCATTTAGAAATCTATTATGCTTTTGACATCATAATATTTCGATGTTGCAATGATCATTTATGTTAATTAATTCATCTTTTAAGTGATCAAAGTCAATTTCTCTCTCAATGATCTCTTGGTATAGTCATTATCTTATTTGACTATTTAGTCGAGTATGAATGCGGGATCAATTTTTGGTTGAATACCTTATATATTAAATAATTGATAGCCAATTGAGGGGGAATCAAAGAAAAGTAAAATGCTCAAAAGATGTGGAAAGAGTTACATCCCAATGAGGAGTGTGAAAACTACCACCACATGGAGGAAAAAGATACCCCATGTAAACCAAGCATGGTTTTGTCAATTTTGATTAATGAAATGCATATTGAAATACTTGACTCTGTCAAATTTCAAGGTTGGTATAAGGTGGGATTTTTAACGAAAGATGCTCAAAGAGCCACTCCTTCAACAGATTGTCTAGATACATTATCTAACTTATCTGGAATTTCAAACATCTATTGATCTTTGTACTTCATTTTCTTTACCAAAATTGATGATTTGATAAAGGCATTACGCATAAGATCAGGATAGATGTGATTGAAGTTGTTCAACTTTAAGGGTTTTAATTTTCATAAATTTTCGTTTCATTTTTGAGTATTTTTGATAGATTTGGTATAATCTATTTCTTGTTGCATGAAACGATGACTTTTGTTTAAAGTTGATGTGCTAAAGTGCTTACATACTCTTTCTGGTTTTTATTTTTCTAAATTATTCTAATAAAAGAAATTTGGATTGAATGACATCTATGTGAATTCATTGTTTTTCAAAGCACTTAAATGGATTTCTTGATGGTATACAAATCGGTATTTGAAAAGATGACAAAATTTGGATTTGTTTCAAGAAATTTTTGCTTTTTGGCTCTGTTGTTCCGGTACCTGCTTTTTAGTACCTGGAAATCCAATCCGGATTAGAAAATCCAGTCCGGAACCCGAATGTGAATTTTTCTGGTTTTTCACTTGCGTACCGGTACTACATTTTTAGTACCGGAACTACATTGCGGATCCGGATCACCCCTTGTTTTTCAATCCGGAGCCCGAACGAAGGATTTTTCGGTTTTTGCATTGCGTACCGGTACGCGACTACTTGTACCGGTACACGATCTGGATTTCTTTATATTCCGGAATGCATGAGTTTTTATTTCATCTCTCCCACTTCAAAACACTCCCTCTCTCTCTCTAAAACTTCTCTAAGGGTTTTTCATCAAGATTAAGAGATTTGTTGCTCTCATTTGTAAGTTTCTACATAGATCTTTGTTTCTTTAACTTCAAAACCCTAGTTTTAGGTTTTGATGTTGTTTTTAGAGATTTTTGAGTAGATCTTTGCTTCAAATGAAATCTCTTGCATAAATTACCCTTAATTCATGTTTAGAACATATTTGATACATCTCTATGCAATTAGATTCATGTTTCCATGCTTATTTGCTTGAATCTAACATTTTCATATGTTCTTAATATAGAAAAATTGAGAATTAGGGCTTTTGATGTAAATGAATTTTGAATGATGAATCATCAATTGTGACATGTTTAGAATGTTTCTTAGACATGTTTAAACCTTTCTATACGATCAAATCATAGTGCATTGTGTTCTTTGTAGGAAATGGCTTTTTCATGGCTACTTGCACTGGTGATTTTGATGGCCACTGGAAGTGGACGTGGTCGCGGTTCTGGAAAGAAAAAGGCGACGAAACGATCACGAGATGAAGGGACGACAAGCTCAGATTCTGAACATCCCTCAGAATATGAAGAAGAAATGGTTCAAGGAAAGGGGAAAGCACCTATGGCTCCAAGGAAAAAGAAGGGTGCGGATTCTCCTCCGCGTAGAAGTACCGGTGGACCGGTAATACGCGAGCGCTCTCAACGGAGATCAAATGTTGATGAAAGCGAAACGCATGTGAGTGCAAAACGTCGTGCCAGATTTGCAAACCGCACATGCATTGGAGAGCGTCACGTGAATTTCAACGAGCTATGTCGTGAGGTGCCAGACTTTGCAAGGCTCTTGGAACGAAGTCATATTCGGCCACTTGGCAGAGTTCAACCAAAGATGGGTTTTTGTGTTGAGATCATCAGGGAATTCTATATGAGAGCTAATATACTCCAAAAGGACCATGACACAGGGGCTTTCATCATTGAAACAACAGTTAGAGGCGTCAAATTTGACATTACTCCAGCAGTAATTGGGGCAAACCTTGGGCTAGCTGTTGATACTTCTGGTCTTTACTACACTGATGGTGATTTCCAGCATGACACCCATTGGGACACTGTTGTGGATTCAATTTGCAAGTCAGGGACACACACAAATAGGTCATATGTTGAATCAAAGGACCTAAAACCAGAATATCACATTTTGTCCTTAATCGTCTGCTACAACTTATTGCCTACAATGGGGACCAAAAGGATTCGATGGGATCGATTGCTACTTCTCTTTTTCCTTGGTCACCCGGAAAATGCAAATGGAATCAACATCAACATTCCGTTTCTAATTTGGCAGCAAATGGTACATGTCATTGAGGGATCAAGGCAACGTGACCTTCTACCGTTTCCAATCTTGATTACTCGTATTCTGGAAGATCACGGTGTTGACATTTCTTGTACCAAGTTTGACTACGGCTTAGGCTCAATCGATGGAATCACATTAGCCAAGTCAGTTAGCACTTTGAAGACATTTGGACACACAAAGGGCTATGCAAGTGAAGCAACTACGAGCGCACCGCCTCGCCAAGAATCTCCTGAACCAGCTGAAGTGGTAACTCTTCAGTCTTTGCAGAAAAGAATGGAGCAAGGCTTCAAGAAAATCGAGGATGGTTTAAAGAAGATATTCGAAATCCTTGGGTGCAAACACGACGACGTGGTCACTGGAGCAACTGCACCGAGTACATCTCATGGACCTACATCACATGAGGACGAAGATGATTCAGATCAGGATGAGTGATTTCTTTTCCTTCTTGTTTTTAGTTTCTTTTTATTTTATAATGAACAAGAACTCTAATGGGCATGTAACTATGAACGTATCCTGCTAGTATGTTTCTTTTTGTCTATTTTGATTGTTTGACAATTTGTGACAAAAAGGGGGAGAACAGAAAATATTGATTGAATCACAAAGGGGGAGAACATAGATGCTCAAGACAGGGGGAGAACATGGAGAACATGGAGAACATGTTGGAATGCTCAAGATAGGGGGAGATAAAGAAAAGATCGAAAGAGCCACAAAACAAATGAACCAAAAGGAAGACGAATCAAATGTAGGATTTTAATTTCTAACGACTAACGTTTGATTTTGTTTGGAGTTTTGTTTTGCAGGAATTACATCACTTTAAGACTCCAAGTCCTAAGTCATAGAGTATGTTCTAGGACTGTTTGGTTCAAATGTAATTTTGTATTTATTGGATCTTTCACGCAAAGAAAATCAATGTTTTGGTGATGACATTGAATTTCGATTTTTTGGTTTAAGATGAGTGACTTGAGCGGTTTCATGTATTTTTGGGTTTTGTCACGAAATTGCCAAAGGGGGAGATTGTTACGGCATTTTGGTGTTGGCATATTTCGTGAGTCAAGTCAGTGAGTTGAGTCGGAGTCTTAAAGGGATCAAATTGTCAAATCAGCCTTCGAAGACTCATTGAAGATTCAACATGAGCCCAAGTCAACTCTCAGGTATGATTAAATATTGATCATGGTGATTAAAGTTCGTTTATAATCATTGGAAACAGGAAATTAATGAAAACCGGTTTAGACTTGGTTTTAGGAACTTGGTTTTAACTTACAACTTGTTTTAAGTTTGGATTCCGGTACTTGGTCTGTTTTGGATAAAGTTTATCTTGGAAAAATCAGTTTTTACATTGAGTACCGGAACCACACTTGAAGTTCCTCAAACCCGACACAGAATTTTCTGAAATTTGTATTGCGTACCGGAACACAGACTCGCGTACCGGAACACAATAGAAAAATCTGTGTTTTGCACCATTGAGTACCGGAACACAATATTTGGTACCGGTACACAATGTTGCCTCGGGAAAAGTTTCCTAAACCGACTCTAATTCGTTTCCAAGGGCTATAAATAGATACTTAGGGTTTCTCGACGACAATGACCGATACCGAAAACACTCGAGAGCAACCCTAGAGGCTAGGTTTTTACCGTTCTTCTTTTTAGCCTCTTTTAGGTCAATTCGACGGTTCTTCCAAGATCTATCTTTTGTCGAATTGATCTAAACTTTGCTTAGAATTTCTTTCTACGGTTCTTCAATGATAATCTAAGCAAATGATCACTATCGAAGCCAATATTTCTCTATCGGCTGAGTTTGCGTCGTGGATTCGACGTAGCACCGTGGATTCGGTGTGTTGAAGGCGTTTCGTGGATTCGAAACGTGTGCTCGTGGATTCGAGTGGCGTTCGTGGATTCGAACGTGTGCAGTGGACGTGCAATCGGTGGAGCGCAAGGTCCGAAGAACTTGAAGGAGGGGTCGAGTCCGTGGAGTCGGTAATCACCTTGTTATTCTTCAATTCATAGTGGATTGTTATTGCGTGTTGGTCCCGTGGTTTTTCTCCTGGATTGCAGTTTCCACGTAAATCTCGGTGTGTTGATTTTTATTTTCCGCATTATTTTTTATTTTTGCACTGAGATTGGTTTTTATAATATTACACCTATTCACCCCCCTCTAGGTGTTTGATAGTACCTATTTAGATCCTTGTGCATCCTTAAAAACCTACAATAGGTATAGAGTTATTTCCAGCTTTTTATTACCGTTTATATTGCATTGTTATCTTATGCCTTTAGTAGACTTAGTGGGCAGACCGCTGGATTTGGAGACGGTACCTACTGAGAACTATTGTTTGATGTAGTTCTCACACCCTCTGTTGGTGACCATTTTCTAGAGGAATCTGCTCCTGTTCCTGCTCCTGCTGCTGCTTCTACTGATCGAGGTAAGGGACTCGCGAGCTAGATCTCTACCTATCCTTAGAGAGTAGTTGTACCCCTCTTGAAGATCGAGGTAAAGGACTCGCAGCAGTCATGGATTTGGAGCTTGAGCAGATAGATGTAAAAACAGCATTCTTGCATGGTGACCTGGAGGAGGAGATATATATGTCGCAATCGGAAGGCTTTGTCGCAAAAGGTAAGGAATATTTGGTTTGTCGGTTGAACAAATCGTTGTACGGCTTGAAACAGGCGCTAAGGTGTTGGTACAAGCGATTTGATTCCTTCATTATGAGTTTGGGTTTTGATAGGCTTGAAGCGGATCATTGTGCATATTTCTGCGATTATAATGACGGGAGCTTCTGTATTTTGTTATTATATGTCGACGACATGGTGGTCGCCGGAAATAACAAGGGCCGGATATCTATCTTGAAGACTCATTTAGCCGGTGAGTTCGATATGAAGGACGTAGGAACTGTGAATCAAATACTCGGGATGAAGGTACTACGGGAGAGAAAAAATAGGAAAGTTTGGCTTTCACAGAAGAGTTATGTGGAGAAGGTTCTGCGGCGCTTCAACTTGCAGAACGCAAAGCCAGTTTCTACCCCGTTTCATATTCATTTAAAATTATCGGCAGAGCAATCACCGGGTACGGAAGCAGAAAAGGCCGATATGGCTCGGGTACCATATTCATCGGCAGTAGGGAGTTTTATATTTGTCATGGTGTGTACGAGACCCGACATTGCTCAAGTAGTGGGAGTAGTGAGTCGGTATATGGCGAATCCAAGTTGTGAACATTGGATTAATACAGTGAAGTGCATTCTCAGATATTTGAGAGGCACTACGGATTTCTCACTCTGTTATGGTTCTGCGGGTTTGGAGTGTGTCGGATATGTGGATGGAGATTTCGCAGGAGATTTAGACAGAAGAAAGTCTACCACGGTTTATGTTTTATCCATGGGCGGTGGTGCTATTAGCTGGGAGTCGAAGCTTCAGTCGGTAGTCGCTTTGTCGACGACGGAGGCGGAGTATATAGAAGTGACACATGCTTGTAAGGAGGCTATCTGGCTAAAAAGACTATTAGGAGAATTAAAAGTGAAGCGAGATGTGGTGGATAAGGGTTTTATCTCATTATTGAAAATTCACACAGTTGCGAATCCAGTGGATATTTTAACGAAGCCGGTGACTCGAGAGAAGTTCAATTGGAGCATAACTTCTCTCGGTCTTGGAGCTACATGAGGAGAGTGGGAATTTGGCAAAATCTTCAATTTCGTGTTTTATGGAATTCGGCACATGTTTTTAAGTAGGAGAATTGTTGGATTATGTAAAATCATGTTTCGAGTCCATATGGATTTAATCCAATCTTGTTTCTAAAGATTAGTGATGATTTAGGAATATCTTAAACATAATTCTTAAGAGGATATGGACGACGACTAGAAGTGATTTGAAAACTCGGATGGACGGTGGAGATCGTTTCCTATTAGAATTAGGTTTTTAGAGTTATATTAACTCTTATGATTCATCTTTTATTTTTAGGGTTTCATTGAAAAATCATAATTGAGAGGAAAAACGTGGAGAGCCACCGTGAGAGAGTTTCTTGTAATCTAATTTTACTCATTGTATTTTTGTGTCGTGGATTAATCAAAGAACGCATTGAGATGGTCTTGCCCGTGGACGTAGGTCGACACATTGTTGGCTTCTACGTAAATCTTGTGTCATTGTATTCTCTTATTCGTTTTATTTGTTTAATTATTCTCGTGATTGTTTTCTACGATCGTTCTCATTTACGTTCATCTAGGAAAAATTCTGTTTCCGCTGCGCTCGTGTGCTGTGTGAGTTGAGGTGTGCTCGGTAACCCTATGTCCGATTTCCCCTTCATGGCTTACGTGGACAATAAAAAGATGACACGTGGTGGGTCAAGAGCCGAAAAAGAACACCCAAGGACATAGATTTTGGACAGAAATAGTTGAAAATGTGAAAAAGCAATTTCGTAACAAACAAGAAAGTGATTAAATCACTCCCCACGAAATGAACCGCCTAATAACCGCAGGCTAACTGAAAATTAGCAGAGATTTTATAAATAGCAAGAAGAATTGTCTACAACAAGACTCTTTGAGCGGTTTGACGTGCAACACAGAGTAAATAAAAAGATTACAGAAAAAGAGTTAGATATAATCAATTTCAGCATAGGATTTAGAGAGCCAAAAATTCTGATTAAATAGACCGCCCACAGAGTAAAGAATTGGCTTCAACCAATTTGGAAACTATTAACTAGGAAAAGTTCAGCATAAGATTTTGAAAAATATAATTACTATTAATTGATAAATGTACTGACAGTACTATAATGACCATCCTCTAAACCCACGCCCCGCGCGGGCGAACGCAACAATTTGGCGCGAGAGAACGCAAAAATTTGGCGCGAGAGAAGAAATTTGGCGCCTTCTACATCACTCCTCACTCACATACATACATATATATATATATATATATATATATATCCCCTCCCCAGCTCCCCCTTCCCTCTCCTCTCCTGATCTCCTCTGGCCTTCTTGATCTTCTTCTTCTCCCACAAACGCGACCACCATTCCCTTTACCGGGGATTGGGTTGGCGGGCGACGGCGCGGCAGACTCCTAACTGAAGAGCGATATATTCGGCGTAGGGCCGCCGTCACGTTCGCGCTCATCGTGATCGGCCGCTTCGGCTACTTCGTTCCCAAGGTTATGAAAACGTTTGTGTTTTCGCTGCCATCCCAGCGACCCTTGGACCACCACCAAAACAACTATTAGCTATTTTGAATTTTTTTTAACGCTTTAATTTGCTGGGCGCGCTCGACTGGGATGGATAAGTTTTTTTTTTTTTTTTTTTTTTTTTTTTTTTTTTTTTTTTTTTTTTTTGAATTTACTTGAAAAATTCTGAATGCAAAAAAAATTACTGAAAGATTAAAAAAAAAATAGATTAATTAATAATTTTATAGTCAATATAGCTATTAAATTTGACAAAATATTAACTAAGCTATGTGAAAAATAATAATAAAAATAGACTCTGCATGTGTTCACCGAACTTTTGTGCTGTTGTTACCATTGAGATTTACATTATGAAATGACATGAAATTTCTTATTTGCTATTTGTTTGATTTTTTTTTTTTTTTTTTTTTTTTTTTTTTTTTTTTTTTTTTTTTTTTATCTTGATTTGAATAGTATATAATTATCTTGAATTTCTTGTGTTCTTACTTAAATTACTTTCGTCATAAATAAATGAATTTAGAATTAGCTGAACAACTCTGGTAAACTTCCCGCTTTTATAATATGAAAAAAAAAAAAAAACCATTCTATCACCAGCCTATCAGTATGCAACCTTATTAGATAATTTTTGGAATTAGAAATTTTTATTTATGTTTAAGATATCTTTAGTAGTTTAGTCTCTGAATTTGAAGCTACTTTTTAAATTTCCAAAATCTGCAGAGTAATTTTTAAGATTGCAAGAATTAAATTCTATGGAGTTATACAGTAATTATCCAAACTAAGGATTAAACTGCGGAAGCATGAAAACGTGCCGATAATTGTATGGCACGATATGCCACGGGCACGTCTTCGTGCCGATATATGGCACGTTTGCGTGTCGATGAATATGCATGAATTTCTAGTAATACATTTTGATATAATTTTATTTTAATTTTTTTTTAGTACCAATAAATTCTTATAATTTATTTTGAAAGATTTTAAAAAATAATTATAAATATTAATTATGTATACCACATTACACTTAGTAATTAATATAATGTTAATTTTTTTTTTTTATATTTAAAGTAAAATATAAGTATAACTCATAAAAAAATAGAATTAAAAATCTATTAACTTTATTTTTTTTATTTTACCTTAAAAATTGACTAACTTAGAAAATTATGGATACAAAATTAGAGAAAATTATTTTTTCTTAAATTTTTATAAATTTTGCAACATTGATTTCTATTGATTCCACGAATGACCTCAGGATTACGAGATTAACTAGAATAGTATTACAATTGCTCCAATAATTTTTTTAAATTTTTTAAATTTTAAAATTATTTATTAAAAATTGAAGAAATAATTATTTTTATTAAAATTTTTAAAAAAATCGTCAGATCTATTCGTAAAAATTTAGCAATAAATCATATGACGAATAATTAAGTAAATTTAAATATTAATTGCTTTAATTTAATTTTAAATTTTATTAGTATTTTTTATCTTCTAAATCTAAAAATAAAATTTTTAAAATTTTTTAAAAAATTATTGTAAATCTCAAACCCAATTCTAGATTAATCCAAAATAGTTAAAATCGGACCACATATTAATCATGTAGATCTATTTTTCAATTTTTGTAAACTACTAATAAAAATTTGTGTAATTTTTTTTTTTTTTTTCAAAACACAAGTTTTATAAGTTAAAAATATTTAGAATGTATGAAAAAAAAATTAAATTATAAAAAATTTTACTTATCCAATAAGTATATTTTTGATTTGCTATTTTTATATTTTTTTAAAATTGTTGGTGTAAATATATATATAAAAATAAAAGTTAGATTACAAAAGAAAATAAAAAATGTCAACGAAGACGTAGGAATTTTGCTCTCTTTAAGGAGATTTAATTTCTCTCCTGTTGGCAAAGTTTTCGAAAAGTTCTTAAACCAATGCAGAAGAATATTATATTATTTTTTCCTTCAACAACTCGATTCTGGTTAAATGAGCTCAAAATTTCACTAAAAAGAATACATTTTTTTATTTTCTCTCACAAGAGAGTAAAATAAAATTATTAGTTTTATTTTTGTTTTCTTTTTTGTTGTGCTGTAAAAAATAGAGAAATCCTTGTTACGGTGATGGGCCTCCAATAAATATTTTCTATATACTTGTTATAGTATATAGAAATCTTCACAAAAAATAGAATAGAATAGAAAAAAGAGAAAGACAAATAAAAAAAAAATCTGGTACGTTTTGATGGAAGCAAACTAAACTTGTTTTTATTGAAAAAATAATTTTATCCTCTCAAGTCTTTCTTTGGGCCTCATCAATTAATTAAGACGACTCCGGCTCATTAACTATCATAATAGTCCGGTCTATCTATTTATAGATTATTACACAAAATTCTATTCTAATTAGATATCATATCCAATTAGATTTATCTTTATCACAATTTAAAACAACAAAATATCTTAGATTAGCATTATCTCTAACACTCCTCCATAATGCTAATGTTTTTCACACCGATCTTCTCTCGGCAAAATATGAATTTTTTTCAATGATAGTGGCTTTGTAAAAATATTGGCCATCTGTTCTTCGGTAGAGCAGTGTATCAATTCGATTTGACTGCGTTAGCGATCTGTTTACGAATAAAATGATGTCGCAGTTCGATGTGTTTGGTTCGGCTGTGATGAACTGGATTTTTCGCCATTGTGATAGTCGATTGATTATCGCAATAAATTACAGTTGAATTTTTTTGCTCGTACTTCAAATTTGTTAAGATTCGCCGCATCCAGATTGCTTGACATGTAGCAGTCGTAATCGCTATGTATTCAGCTTCTGAAGATAATAGAGCAGTCGACTGCTGTTTTTTGGGAGACCAACATATTGCTCTTGCACCAAAATTGAAGACGAACCCGCTCGTGCTTCGTCGATCATCTACCGAACCTGCCTAGTCACTATCAGAACAACCAAAAAATTAAAATTCGTTAGCGTTATTATACCACAGTCCGTGGTCTATTGTTACTTTCAAATATCTCAATATCCTTTTCGCCGCTCCCCAATGGATTTTACTTGGGCTTTGCATAAATCTCGATAATAAAGATGTCGCATATATAATATCCGGTCGACTGTTACCAATATAGAGTAAACTTCCAATTAGGCTTCTGTACAAACTCGAATCAATTTTTTCTTCTCCATCATCCAATGATAGCTTTATATTCCTACCAATTGGATTTTGCATAGGATTGTAATTTTTCATATTAAACTTATCAAGTAAATTATCAAGATATTTTTTCTGACAGATAAAAATTTTATTATCTTCTTGTTTTACCTCTAAATCCAAAAAATAACTCATGGGGCCAAGATCAGTCATCTCAAATTCAGTCATCATATTTTTTTTTTTAAAATCGTTGATTAATTCTGTACTGTTTCCAGTGTAAATCAAGTCATCAGCATAAAGGCAAACAATCAAAATCTCCATACCTCGAGATTTGATATAAAGTATGGTTTCACTTTCACTTCTAGAAAATTCGTTTTGAATAAAGTGCGAATCGATCCGACTATACCAAACTCTTGGTGCTTGTTTTAAATCATATAACGCATTTCGTAGTCTGTAAACTTTATCTTCTTGTCCTTTAATTTTGTAGCTCTGCGGCTGCTCAACAAAAACTTCTTCATCCAAAAATTCATTAAGAAAAGCTGATTTAATATCAAATTGAAAAACTTTTCATTTATTTTGTGCAGTCAAAGTCAAAGCAGTTCGGATAGTATTAAATCTAGCTACGGGTGCAAAGATTTCATTAAAATCAATACCTGCTTGCTGTAAGTAATCTTTTGCAACTAAACGTGCTTTTAATTTCTAGATCGATCCATCTGGTTTATATTTTGCCTTGTATATCCATTTCAACCCGATAACTTCCTTTTCTGTGGATGGTTCAACAAGCTCCCATGTATTATTTTTCTCTAGCGCTGTAATTTCTTCATTCAGGTTCAACAAGCTCCCATGTATTATTTTTCTCTAGCGCTGTAATTTCTTCATTCATAGCTTTACACCAATCATCAGATTTTGCCGCTTCCTCGAAAGTTTGTGGTTCTCCACATTGTGTGTACATGCACTGCTCATATATTTCACTAAGCAATTGTACTTTTCTCGGTGTCGTCTCAGGCGAAGCTTCTGGTGAAATTCGTGGTGAAGCATGTGGTGTTGTTTCAGTACTTATAGTATTTTCACCATTATTCTTATTCTCAATATTAGTTTCATCTCCTAACATCGGAAGTGGATTATCCTATACTTTTGCACTCCAATCCCAATCTTTTTGTTCATCAAATATAGCATCACGACTTATAATTAAGGAGTTAGTAACAGAATTATAAAATCGATAGGCTTTACTTCTTTCGCTATAGCCCACAAAAATACACTTGCTACTATTATTATCCAATTTTTGCCTATTTTGTGATGGAATATGAACAAAAGAAATTGATCCAAAAATTTTAAAATGCTTTACCTTCGGTTTCCAACCTGTTCATGCTTCATAAGGTGTAATATTATTCTGCGCCAAAGTTGGGCTTCTATTAAGAATGTATGTTGTAGTAGATACCGCTTCTGCTCAGAATTTATTTGGAAGTCCTTTCGCTTTCAACATATTTTTTTGCCATGTTTACTAAACTTTAATTTTTGCGCTCAGCAACGCCATTCTGCTGAGGCGTATAACTGGTCGTTAACTGCTTGCGAATACCATTTGATTCACAAAAATTTTCAAATTTATTAGAAATAAATTCTCACCCTCGATCTGTACGGAGAGTCCTAATATAATAACCGGATTCGTTTTCGACCAAATTTTTAAATTTTTGAAAAACATTAAAAGCTTCGGATTTATTTTTAATAAAATAAATTCAAGTCATCCGACTGTAGTCATCCAAAAAAATCACAAAATAATAATTGCTGCTGAGCGACGGTGTCTGCATCGGCCCACAAACATCAGCATGTATCAATTCTAATGGTTCTTTGGCTCTCCAATTGCTGTTTTTTGGAAAAGAGTCTCTGTGATGCTTTCCTAACACACAACTTTCACATACAGAACCATTATTATGCACCAAAGGCAAACCATCAACCATATTCTTTTTATATAATAAATTAAGCCTCTTAAAACTCAAGTGACCATATCTATAGTGTCATAACCAATCATCATCTAGCACTACTTTCATTGCAATATGAATTGAAAAAACTTTATTTTCTGTCATCAGAACTTCAAAAAATAAATCCCTTTTATTTTTATCTTTATAAATAGTGCACTTAGAATCTTTAAAAATAAGCTAATAATCTTCTTTCAAAAATTGGCCCACACTAAAAAGATTGGAATTCAAACCAGGAACATATAAAACATTATTTATTTTTTGAATTCTAGAAATATTTGCCTCAATTGTACCTCTTCCATGCACGTCCTGAACATAGTCATCACCCATCGTCACTCGGCCTTTAACAAATTTATTCAAATTAATAAAATTCTCTTTTTTTTCTGTCATGTGACTGCTACAACCACTATCGACATACTAATTACTGTTAGCAGTTTTTTCTGATGAACGTCATGCAAAAAGTACATTATCGCTTTTATTATTTTCTTGAGCAAAATTAGCGATTTGTTGTTTCAATCGACAAAATTGCTCGATATGGCCAAATTTCTTACAATAATAGCATTGAATATTTTTATAATTATGGGGTTGATCATTACCTTTGTAGGTTCTCTGATTTTGATTACTTGATCTTTCACCGTTTTTGTTATTATATCCACCCGATCTACCACCGCGACCTCTACCACGGCCACGACCACGACCACGACCACGACCTCTACTATGGTCTCCAGATGCTGAAGCTTGGCGATTAGAAGTATCTGTTTTATCTTTTTCATTGCCTTTCGATTCACTTTGAAAAGCATGCTAAAAAAAAATTTTCGTTCTATCTTTTCGTTTCTCATGTACTAAGAGAGAACCAAGTAGTTCACTACAAGACAATTTAGATAAATCTTTTGCTTCTTTTATAGCAGAAACTACATCACTGTATTTTCGTCAAACTTCTTAAAATTTTTTTAACTACTGTTTGATCAGTAATTTGTTCACCATAGGTACGCATCAAGGTAACTAATTCTATAAATCTAGAATAAAAGGTATGAATATTTTCTTTTTCTTCCATAAATGAAGTCTCAAATTTTCTTTTAAAGTTTGAATTTTAATTCTAAATACCTTTTCGTTACCTTGGTATTCCTTTTATAATATATCCCATGTTTTTTTCGATCGAGTAGCGCCGACAATGTGGGAAAGTATTGAGTCGTCAATAGATTGCTGAATAAAGAAAAGCGCATTCGCATCTTTTTTCAGATTCTCTCCGATTGCTTCCTTACATCATTTTTTAACAAAATCTTATAGATCTTGGGATCGCACCAACGTCCGCATCTTCACGCACCAAAAATCATAATTGTCCTCTTTGAATATTGAAAATCCTTGTGCAACTCCGTTGGCACTGTTAAAGGCTATCGGTATCTTCTTCTTTTGAAAACAGGGCTCCGATATCACTTGTTACGGTGATGGGCCTCCAACAAATATATTTTATATACTTGTTATGGTATATAAAAATCTCCACAAAAAATAGAATGAAAAAGAGAAGAGAGAAAGATAAATAATAAAAGAATCTGATACGTTTTGATGGAAGCAAACTAAACTTGTCTTTATTGAAAAAATAACTTTATCCTCTCACGTCTTTTTTTTTTAGGTTTCACTAATTAATTAAGGCGACTCCGGCTTCATTAACTATCATAACAGTCCGGCCTATCTATTTATAGATTATTATACAAAATTCTATTCTAACTAGATATCCTAATTTTTATCACAATTTAAACAACCAAATATCTTAGATTTGCATTACCTCTAACAACCATATAATATATATATATATATATATAGAGAGAGAGAGAGAGAGAGAGAGAGAGAGAGAGAGAGAGAGAGAGTTCATGGGATTGAATAGGATTGAGCTAGAGGTACAATTTTCATTTAAAATAGAGAAATTATAGATATGAAGTTTCATACATTGCATCCCTTTAATTATTAGTTTAAAAAATATATGTGAAAAGTTAATTCCATACAACTTCACCATGAATATTAGGAAGCACCCTAGCTAGTGGGAGAAAGATAGATAAAAAGCTCACGTACACACTAATTTACTACGATACAATGTGTGTGAGAGAGAAAGAGTAGTCTAGAGAGAGAGTGTGTGTGATAGCTAGGATGAATTTTTTTTAAAAATAATCTTAAAATGTTTTTTAATTATAAAAATAGGCTTCTGAAAATTTTTATTACAAAAATAGGCTTATGCGGCAAATGGTTTGCCGCTTTTAAAAGCGGCAAACCATTTACCGCTTTCATAAGCCTACAAAAAATTCTAAACCCTATTAAAGCGGCAAATAGATTACCGCTTTTAAAAGAGGTAAATCATTTGCCGCTTTTAAAAGCGGTAAACGAATTGCCGCTTTTAAAAGCGTTAAATGATTCACCGCTTTTAAAAGCGGTGAACCATTTACCGCTTTTAAAAGCGGTAAACCATGTACCACTTTTAAAAGCGGTAAATGATTTACCGCTTTTAAAGCGGTGAATCATTCACCGCTTTTAATAAGTTAACCCTAGCCGCGCCGCCCGCCCGCTTTCTTCTCTTCTTTTCTTCTCTTCTTCTTCTTTCCTTCTTCTTCTTCTCCCGCTCACGCAGCCCGCACAGTGCCGCACTGTACTTCCCGCGCGCACACACTCTCTCTCTCTCTCTCTCTCTCTCTCTCTCTCCCTCTACTCCCGCACACTACTCCCCAAACTCCTCCGCACAGTGCATTTCGAGGTACATTCTTCCCTCTAGTACTCCATGTGCTTGCAAAGTTTTGATAAATGGTAAACTATGTAAACTATGTAAATTTCTCCATATGCTTGCAAATGTGTGAAGCAACCCTCTAAACTATAGTTATAAATGCATTATATCCGTGTAAGTATCCTTGTAAATGATGATTTTTCTGGCATTGTAAGTATCCTTGTAAATGCTGATTTTCTGTAAATGTCCATGTAAATGCTGATTTTCTGTAAATGTACTAAGTCTCCATGTGCTTGCAAATTTTTCTGTAAATGCTGTAATAAAAATTCTGTAAATGCTGTAATTCCATTTGCTATTTTTTTATCACAATGCTGTAATTCCATTTGCTGTAAATGCTGTACTAAGTCTCCATGTGCTATTTTTTTTATCACAATTCTGTAAATGCTGTAATTCCATTTTTTCTTGTGCTAGATACATATTTTTAGATGATGTGAATCTGAAGCATATTTTTACCAGTGATCTTTTTGTTGTGATGCTCACCTTAGGTCCCTCGTTTCATTTTATAACTCTTTAAATTCAAAAATAGATTGTAGAATACCCTCCCCTGAATATTATTTTAGTGATGTGGATTAAAATGAAAATTAAATAGAAATTTATTATATAATTAGAAGCATTATTTAATATCTAATAATATTAGATGCATTTTTTTTAGTATTTATTTTTCTGAATATTATTTTTTTTGTTGAAATTAGGATGGCTCAAAATGTAGCTATTAGTGTTAACTGGGATGGACAACTTGTTATACAAGATTATAATCCACAGTATATTGGAGGTCGTAAGAAATTAAGTGGCATTCCAATGAATATTACATTTAGGGATTTTGAGAGAAAAATGTATAGAATTACCAATATAAGAAGAGATGAGTGGCTTATAATTATTAAAGTTCGATATCCAATGGGAGGAAATCAATATGATGTGATTGAAATTACGGATGATGACTCATTGTGTGGTATGATGGCATTATCAAGGAATTGTTCATGCTTGATAATCTACATTGAGAAGCAGATGGTTGCATCTCACGGCTATTATTCAAGAATGTTAAATAGTGAATTAGACGTAGATGTAATATCTCCTATGGCTGAAAGAGAACCATTTCATGATGACATCGGAGGTGGAGCAAATATATCTAGGTTAGTATTACAAATTGTGGCTTTATATAATTTTTTAGTTAAAATAAACGTTTAAATTGATTAGTTATTCAATTGCAGAGAGTACGGAGTTGTCCGTCCTCCGTCTCTCCCACGTAGTAGTGATCTTGCCACGACATCCAGATCGCTCGCTCCACTTGGTGGACAACAAAACGCTACATACGAATATGGGTTAGTAATGATACATTATAAATATTTTTATTATATAACTTTTGTAGTGAGAGATTAATAATGAAAAATATATGCAGAAATACGTCTTCTCACAATGTGCATGACTTGGGATCCTATCCGTTGGGAGATGTACATGACTTTGGATCCTATCATGCCGTAACCGAGTTTGAGGGGATACAAAATCAGACTCAAGCGGAGGTGCACCAAGTGGAGCAAGCGGAGGTGCAACAAGAAATTTTAGAAGAACAACATAATACTGATCATGAGGATGATGTGCATCCGGGGGTGGCGGAAGTTCACCACAGTGATGCGGATCATGACGGCGGACTGGGGGTCCTTTCAGATATCATATATGCTGATGTCGATGATCCAACCGCAAATAATGAATATGTAGATGATCCAGATGAAGGTGTCGATTTCATAGATCATCCAGAGCAGTTTGTAGATGATGCCGAATGGATGGATCAGTATGAAATCGATCCCACTGAATTCGATCGTGCTCAAATTGAAGAGTCCCCTCCTACTATTGATGGATCATGGGTTGGGCGTGTGTTCAGTGACAAATCAAGTTTATTGCATACTCTTGAGGAATGGCACATTTCTCACAACGTGCAAATGAAAGTGTTAAAGTCGACCACAAAAGCTTATACAGTGAGATGCATGGTTGACTCGTGTCCTTGGAGATTACATGCTTCGGTACCAAAGGATGCGAATTATTTTAGAGTCAAAACATATGCCGGGCAGCATACTTGTCTACTTCCGGTGGTGAACACTGCCCATAGAAATTGTACATCATCTCTTATATGTGCACGCATTCTTCCATCATTGAAAGTCAAACTTTCTTTGACGCCGGCGCAAATACAAGTAAAGATGCGTTCTGAATTGCATGTGACGATTCCATATTCGAAGGCGTGGCAGGCCAGAAATAAAGCATTACAGATCATTTTTGGTGGTTGGGAGGAATCATACACCGATGTTGGTCGGTTTTTATCCGCGTTGGAGCGCGCGAACCCGGGGACTAAATGGCGGCTCGATAACAGGCCCCGGCCAGATGGGGTTAGGCAGTTTGGACGCTTATTTTGGGCGTTTGGGCCGTCAATTACCGGGTTCTCTTCTTGCTTACCATTGTTGAGCATCGATGGAACTCATATGTATGGAAAGTATCAGGGGCATGCATTGATTGCAACGGCTGTAGATGCAAACAATGGATTGTACCCGTTGGCTTTTGCTATTTGTGAGGGAGAGAATGCGGCTAGTTGGCGTTGGTTTTTACGTCATTTAAAGTATTTTGTGACAGGTGCTCGATCTATTTGTCTGATTTCAGACCGCTTCCCTGGGCTAAAAGAGATTGTTCTTGAGGAGTTTTCGAGAGCCGACGGTCATACTCACCGTTGGTGCCTCCGCCATTTGAAAGCTAATATGAAAAAAGCGGGGTTTAAAAATGAAAACTTACTCAATAAATTTTATACGGGTATAGGATGTGCTGCAACCGCAAGAGAATATTATGAGCAAAAGGACCAATTAAAAGAGATCAATCCGGAGGCTTGGCAGTGGGTGCACGAGCTTCAAGGAGAAAGGGAATATTGGGCGAAGGCATTCGATGGAGGTCGGCGTTTTGGGGTAATGACGACCAATATGTCAGAGAGTTTAAATGGAGTACTTAAAGATGCACGTGGTTTGCCTATCACGGCATTTGTGGCAGCTACATTCTTTAAGGTCAACAGTTATTTTCTGAAGCGTCGTGAGAAGGGTGAGACATACTCAACAATATTGGCACCAAAACAAGAAGCCGTAGTTAGACAAAATATGACACTCGCTAGAGGATATGATGTAACTCGGTACGGCCCAATGGAATTTCAAGTTAGTACTAGAGATCATATGTATGAGGTAATTCTTAATGGGTTAAGCTCAACATGTTCGTGCCGACAATTTGAATTAACTAAATTGCCATGCTCACATCTTTTAGCCGTTTGCAGTAATGGTCATATGAACATTGACTACTATACTTTATGTTCTGAATGGTATACATGTGACTATTACCGTAATGCTTATGCCCCACAATTCCATCCTGTTCCTGACAAAAGGAGCTGGCCACGACCTCAAGGACCACCGTTGGCGCCCCCACCTATAAGAAGGAAGAAAGGCCGTCCCAAATCCACACGTATTCGAAATGCCATGGACGATAGAGAGGGGATGCGAAGGACTAAATGCTCGATTTGTAAACAACAGGGACATTATAGGAGTACTTGTCCCAATAATCAAGATAGAAGAACTGAAAGTCGTAGACGTAGAGGTATTAGGTTGTTTGCTTATGGTTGTCTACTTATAAATTTAAAAATTCTCAAATTATATTACCACATTCTAATGAAAGGCTAATAGTTTGTATACTTTGTTTGCAGATGGACCATCACGAGGAGATCGGGCCAGTTGATCCTTCAGTTCTATCAGACCAGGCGAGTCACCGTTCGAGCTATGTACGAGCCGAGGTCAGTTCATTTATAAACTACATACTATATATTTTTATGAAATTTAAATCTAATATATTTATTGTGTGTGTAGGGGTACGTACCAGTTCAGTGGCGGGAGCATGGCCGTAAACTGAACTCGTGGACGGTGGAGCATCCGGGGGTGGTGGACCTACTACGACAGGCTGGTTTTTTCTATGTCTCTCGCCTCAGACGCATTCAGCTAGATCAGGCTCTGTTAGGCGCATTGACGGAGCGATGGAGACGCGAGACAGAGACATTCCATTTACGCCACGGCGAGATGACAGTGACGCTGCGCGACGTGGCCATTATAGCTGGACTACGAGTTTCTGGCGAGCCTGTCACGGGACGAGCATCTGGCGACTGGCCGTATTTATGTCATACACTTCTAGGGATGCAGCCAGATAGTATCGAGAAAGGTCAGATCAAAGTAGACTGGTTATTTCAGCACTTTCATCATGTCCCCCTAGATGCTCCGCCAGCCATGGTTGCAGCTGCTGCACGCGCATACATATTATATCAAATTGGATGCAGCTTAATCCCAAACACCACTGGATATCGGGTACATCTCAAGTGGCTACCGCTACTTGAGAATTTTGTAGAATGTGGCGGGCTAGCTTGGGGCGCAGCTACTTTGGCCCATCTATATCGTTCAATGGGGAATGCATCGATGAGGGGGAGGACCGAGTGTTGTGCATTCGGTACTTTATTACAGGTAAAATCACTACTGTTCGCATTAGAAATATAATAATCTTAATTTTTTTACCAGTATTATAAATATCTGTTTTTTCTGTATAGATCTGGGCGTGGGACCATATACATATCGGCCGTCCCGACAGAGTTGGGGCTCCGCCAGATCTCGATGATTGTCCGCTCGGATGTCGGTACGTTAAATATTTATATGTCTCGATGATTAATACAATATTTTGCATCATTGATTTTAGGTATTGTGATATAATGTCTTATCTTTTTTTCCTTTTTTGCAGATGGAATACGAGTTTACGCTTTCGAGGGAATGTCAGAGCGACCGATATTGAGTTTTATCGGGACGAGCTTGATCAGCAGCGGGAGTCTCAAGTACGTAAAATTTTTGTAAGTTACATACATATAAATTAATTTTAAATTTTATATTAATTAAAATTTATTAATTTTCGCAGGTTACTTGGACTCCTTATACTGAGGAGATTTTGCATGGTCTTCCACCTTTTTGTCTTGAGGACTCCGCAGTATGGCGTGCCAGGATTTGCTTGATATGCTTCCACATAGTGGAGTTACATCTACCTGATCGAGTTTTCCGCCAGTTTGGATTAGTTCAGCATATACCAGAGCCTGTGGAGGCTATACGGCGGATTTCATCGCAGGGTAGATCGGGAGAGGACTGGGCTATATTCCATGCTTCTTATATTCTCCGATGGACTGATCGTCTAGATCATATTGCGGAGCAGAGTGCATTCGTCGACCCAGATCCAGCACGAGCCACCTCCTTGTATATGCAGTGGTACTGGGATATCACAAGGAGGTGGATTTCTCATCCCGTACAGCGACCTCCACTCACTTTTTTGCCGCGGGGGCATATCGAGCGAACTTTGGTAAGATCATTTAATAATTTTTTCCTTATATATTAGTAGTGGTTTATATAAAGTTCGTTTATATAAATATGTGTTATTTTATAGGTGGATACTCTGCGCCGTTCTGTACGGAGTCTAGGACATTTGATGGATGATCCTCCAGAGCCGTCTGGATTGATGGACGCTCTAGGATATATACGGATGGACATGGAGAGAGTCTTAGAGAGACTCCCTATATTAGCTGCTTCTGTACAGCATCCAGAGCCACCTCCGGATGATATTCCCTCCACGTCCACGCCTGCATACGATTTTCCGTCTGCATCCGTTCCGATTTTTCATTCCGACGTTCCCTCGACATCAGACGTCCTTCATTTCGATTTCCAGCCAGCATCACTTCATTCATATGACGTCCCATCTACATCTGAGGTACATCAGGTTGATACTTTAGTTGCGCCGATCCCTCCATCAGATGTTCCATCCACATCAGATGTTCCATCTACATCAGATGTGAGTCTAGTTGGTGCTACATATCGACGGAGGCGACGGCGCCACGATCATATTACTGCTGAGCCTGTACCTGAGACGCTGGAGGGGACGCAGTCATCAGTGCTTGACACGCAGAGGACGGATGTACTTGTCGAGGGCATCTCCATCGAGCATATTGATGAGATACATGGCATTGAGCATGTACAGCCTGAGATGGATGATGATGATGATGTGCCTATTCGAGCACTGGGTCGGCGGCGCGGACGCGGACGTGGAGGTAGAGGCGGACGAAAACGTGGACGGTCGCGAGGGCGTGGGGAGTAGTCCACATTTTTGTTAGGACATCTTGGTATTTTCATATTTCTTTTATTTGTTGCATATATCATTTTTACATTATTATATTATTCGGACATTTATATTTGATGCTCATAACATTCAGAACATTCAGAACATTCATTCTTTTTTTTTGGTTGTGGTGTGATGTTGTGATGTTGTGATGTTGTGGTGTGATGTTGTGATCTTGTGTTGTGATGTGATCTTGTGTTGTGATATTGTGATGTTGTGATATTGTGATGTTGTGATGTTGTGATGTTGATATATTCCTTGTTGTGGTGTTGTGATTGAATTGTATGGATGTTAAATATTGTGATTGAATTATTTGGATGTCAAATGTTGTGATTTGAAATGTATTATTTGGAAATTGTATAAATGGGTTTTTTTTATGTGAATTCTGGCTGTGGAGTAAAAAAGTATGAAAGAGGCAAATGGTTTGCCTCTTTTAAAAGAGGCAAACCATTTGCCTCTTTTAAAAGAGGCAAATGAATTGCCGCTTTTAAAAGCGGCAAATGGATTGCCGCTTTTAAAAGCGGCAATTCATTTGCCTCTTTTAAAAGAGGCAAACCATTTGCCTCTTTTAAAAGAGGCAAATGGTTTGCCGCTTTTTGGAGACTACGGTAAATTTTTATAAAACGGCAAACCATTTGCCGCTTTTCAAGAAAGCGGCAAATGGTTTGCCGCTTTTTGATCCCCTCTCGACCCTAGGTCTATTTTTGTAAATAAATTTTTTACAAGACTATTTTTGTAATATGAAATATTACAGTGGTTACTTTTGTAAATACCCCAGCTAGGATAAATTAAGAGAAATTCAAAAGATAAAAAAGAAAAAAAAGAAAGCAATATGACACGATATTATTTACACGCTGGGCCTTTTTATCATTCTCAGTAAAAATAGTGAAAAAAATGAAAAAGAAGCAACAGCGGCGCCGGAAGCAGCAGGAGCAGCGATACTATCCAGTGCTCTCGGCGGCGGAGAAGCGCTCCGAAGCGTACAAGCGGGTGGCGGCGGAAGGCAGAGTCCAGCTGCGGGGACAGGCGCTGCGGTCGCCCCACAACCTTCTGCAAGAGGAGCATTCCTTCGACCCGTGGCGCGTCCTTGTCATTTGCATCCTCCTCAACCTCACCAAAGGCAGCCAGGTGATCATCTTCCATTTTAACCTGATTAATTAATTAATCATCACTTGAAGTTTACTTAATTTTCCCGTAATCACATATATGTCATCCCCTCTGCATTAATTCGATCATGTCTAATATATATATATATATATATATATATATATATATATATATATATATATTGTCTTTCCAAAACTATATATGAACGCTGGTTATTTCTACGTACTTGTATTGGTAGGTTCGAGACGTACTGCCGAGTCTATTTAATTTGTGTCCGACTGCGGAAACCACGATGAGAGTGGCGACGAAGGAGATAGAAAATGTGATAAAGAGTCTAGGAATGCAGCGGAGGCGCTCAAAGCTAATCAAGCGCTTCACCAGGGAGTATTTGACTGACAATTGGACTCACGTCACCCAGCTTTCCGGCGTCGGCAAGTATGTATACACATCCATGTAGCTCCTTAATAATTATTTCTACGATCACTACAATAAAATTAGTCTATAGCGATATTTTTAAATATTTCTAAAATCTAAAAAAAGTGTCGCTGACAAAAATACCGACACTTATTGTAAGTGTTGCTATATGTGCCGTCGCTAGGGTGTATAGCGACACATTTTTATAATGTGTCCCAAAAATATATTCCTATAACCTAATTTTGGATATAGATGGAATATAGATATAACACTTATACAAAAGTGTCACAAACATGTATCCCTATAACCTAATTTTGTTGTAGTGGATCAACCGCCTCTAGGGCAAATGGCAAAAAATTTAGAAATTGATATTCGAGATCAAAATTTAATTGCTTCATATTTTTAGCTAAATTTATTTTAAAAATAAACGAAACGAATAGTATATTATCTTTTTTTTTAAAAAAAAAAAAATAATTATTCCTACAACTTGCAATATTTATCTTTCTTTTCTACCTCTTCATATATACTAAAAGAGATAGTAAATTGCTAATGCTACACTGCAGGGAAAAAATTATAAAAGATCATCATTCAAATTATCTCATGTGCTTTAGCTCATGCATCTTCACTTTAATTGTCATCCGGAGTTTAAAAAGTTTTATTTTATCCTACTATATGTAGTTTAATTTTCATTTCACCTGTTGGTTTTCTAACGGGTTTCGGGTCGTCCATGATGGGCAAACCCGACCCGACTCATTAAGTGCTGATTTCTAAAATTCTGTTGAGAAACCACCGCTATGGATAGTTGTAAAAACTACCACTATGTAAAGTTAATTGAAGTAGAAGAAAAGAGGATTTTTGCTCTCTTTCCTTATTTTCTCTCTGATCCATAAGAAAGAAATTACTCTCTTGATTTGGAGGATTTTAACATTTGGGTTGTGGAAGTTAGTGCAATTTTCATCTTGTAATCTTACATTTGATCCGTTGGAGCAAGTGATTTGGTTTGATCATACTTCATCACGTTTTAGGAATTGCGATCAAGGTATGTTTAAATTTATTTTGCTCAAACTTTTCATTGGTATCGGAGCCAGGTTTTAAACCAAATACTTGACTCTGCGATTTTTTTTTGTGATGAAAATTATTGTGAATATTTTTTTTTTACATGAGAAATTTGTATGTAATAATTTCTCTTGAAATTGTATGCATGATTTAATTCTAAAATTATAATTTGTGTTGAATTTTTGATTTAAATTGTTAACCTTATGATAGATATTTTTTAATTTGAAAATTGCTCTGTTTTCTTCTTTCGTTTCGGAAGAAAAAAATATGATGAATTGAACACGGACTTAATGGGTTCGTAATAATCCACTATTGGATTCATTTTCTGAGTCCAAATCCAACAATAAACGGGTTATTGGATTGTAATGTTATAGTACGGCCAGTATTAATAGATGTATATTAAACTTGGCAAATATATTAGAATTTGACTTGGGATTTGTTGGTCAATGATAATGGGCTAAGGTTGAGGGTTCAATTCCTACATAGAGTGGTTTTTTATTTTTTTTTACGAACTATTTCATAATGGTTTGATCATTTTTAAACTCATGCATAACTTTAGTAAATTATTTTTTTTGAATTGATTGACATCATTATATGTATTGATTGATGCCATAATATTGTAGACAAAATATTTACATTCAAGTTTTTCACATGCTAATGAATGTTAATTTTTTTGTTAGATATGACACGTACTATTCGGACTAAGAGAGTTTTGAGGGGAAGATATGGTGACATATTATTACTCCCTATCATGACTTATATGATGAATCCGTCACACTCTATGAAACAACATTTATCGATTTTAGACAATTTAGTCGAAGTGCTTAAAAGTGATGATTATGTTATTCAAGACTTTCAGAGAGCACTTACATTGAGAAATTCAATACCAGATTATTGGGCTAAAACTTGGTGGAATATATTTAAAAATAAATATGATTTCGTGGTGTCCTACGGTGATCTGGTATCGATATTCAGGGATGTTTATAATCGTCATCATATTACAAGTGCTATAAGAAGGATAAATATTTTGGTTATAGCTCATAATCTTCGAAATAGTGGGCGCACTACTCTTGGAAGATTTAATGGAGGCTCATTTTTACAAAAGGCAGCACTTGATATTATGGAACGAGTATCATATGATGTTGTTCCTGAACCATGGTGTAGAGTGTTTAACGGTGAATGTTGAGTTAGTTCGAATTGTATTTGTACTTATGAATGATATTTTATTTTGTTTCATGTTGTTGTTTTGTATTTTAATCAACACTAAGTAGTTGAAACATGTGTAGTGTTTTCTTTTGTTAATGAATTTGAAAGCATTTCGTTTAATATTCATAGTTATAACTAGTATGATATAACTTCCGTTCATGAATGATGATGATAGTCCTTTATTTTTTTTATAAATGCTTAGTTGAGTGGGAGTTCTTAGATTTGGAGAAATCTAGAACTTTGTTATCTAGAATTTATCTCTTTGTACTGTGAATATTGAGTTTATGATGATTTAACATTTGAATATAGAAGATGATTGGGAACATAGTGAACTTTCGATTCTATTTCTTATATTATATCATGATTAACTTAGTACATTGAAATATATGTTTTAGATAATTTTGTAAGTGCTAGTTTTAATTTATGCAATGTCTCTATGTAGCTTTGAAATATCATGGCATCAAAGAATATCATAGCAGATCTCAATAAGGGTGAGAAATTGGATGGTGATAATTACAATATCTGGCAAACTAAGATTCAATATGTTCTTGAGGAACAAGACGCATTAGAAGCTATTCACCATACCATGACCGACCATGGAGAAGGAAACACTGCTCAGTATAGAAGAGATCAAGAAGCTTATCGTGCTTGGAAAGCAAAGGATTCCTCTACTCGTGGAATTCTGATAAGTTCAATGGTTGATGATCTCATTGGTGAGTGCGAGTTACTTCCTACGTACTGCTCATGCAATGTGGGCTCATATAAAAGAGAAATTTGGGGGTACAACTGTAATCAAATTGAGACAGTTAACCATCAAATTTGATACTTATAAGAAGCACCCTAATCATACTATTAAACAACATCTACGAGAGATGTCTAATATGATAAGGGAACTGAAGTCTGCAGGACACCCTCACTGATGAGCAGCAAGTTCAAGCAGTAATCCGCTCTCTTCCTGATAGTTGGGAGCATATGAAAGTTAATTTAACTCATAACGATGGCATCAAAACTTTTGCTGATGTGGCTCGCCATGTGGAACTGGAAGATGAGCGTCTGGGGGCTGCAAGAGATCCCACGCATGTTTATATGATTGAATCTGGTTCACAAAGAGCTTCGGGCTCTAGGTATAAGAAATTTAAAAATATAAAGAGGAAGGGAGTGGAGACTGGGCAGGGACCTAAAAAGAACAAGTTCAAAGGAAATCCGAAAGGCAAACGGTTTTGGAAGAAAAAGAAAGATAAGAGTAAGATGAAGTGTTATAACTGTGGCAAGTTGGGTCACTTTGCTCGTGAGTGTACCGAGCAGAAAAAGGTAGCATTTCATTCTGTTTTTCTTAATACTGTTTGTGTTTCTAGTACAGTGTTACTCACTGATTCTTATCCTTTGTAGATTGTAGACTCAGGAGCCACAGATCATGTAGCAGGAGACCGAGGTGCATTTGTGGAATATCGTCGAGTTCAAGCTGGGACTAAATAGATATTTGTAGGGAACAATGCAAAAGTTGACGTAAAAGGAATAGGCACGTGCAAGTTAGTGTTGCGTGGTGGCCGAACCTTACTCCTACATGATGTCCTATATGCTCTAGAGATTCGACGAAACTTGGTCTCTGTATCTGTTCTTTTAGGTTTAGGTTATGGTTTAAATTTTTGCAACAGTCGTGTGGACATATTTTATGACTTTGCTTATTATGGCACCGGCTACTTATTAAATGGTTTCTTTGTTTTGGATTGTGAACATAATATATGTAATTATGTTGGTAGTTGTTTTTCTTCAACTGCTTCTAGTAGCAATACGAATGTGAATGCAAATGTTTGGCATGCTAGACTAGGACATATTGGTCAAGAAAGGATGAATAGGCTTGCTAAACATGGCCTATTAGGTTCACTCACTGCAATTGATTTGCCTAGATGTTAACACTGTCTAGCTGGAAAAACAACTTGAAAATTATTTGGTAAAGGAATAAGAGCTGAATATCCATTGCACTTAATTCATTCTTATATATGTTGTCCAATGAATGTTAGAGCGAGACATGGGGCGTCATATTTCATTACTTTTATAGATGACTTCACCCGTTTTAGTTCCGTCTATCTGATTGCTCACAAGTCAGAAGCATTGGATTGCTTCAAGCGTTATGTTAATCTTGTAGAGAATCAGCTAGATAGAAGGATTAAAGCCTTAAGAAATGATAGGGGAAGATAATATCTATCTGAACAGTTCAAAGAATTGTGTAATGAAAAGGACATTGAGAGGCAACTGACCATTCATGGAATTCCGTAACAAAATGGTGTTGTAGAGAGAAGAAATAGGACCTTATTAGAAATGGTTAGATCTATGATGGCACAAGCAAACCTTTCTATTTCATTTTGGGGAGATGCTTTATTAGCAGCAACTTATATATTAAATCGTGTACCTTCTAAATCAGTTGCATCTACTCCCTACGAGTTATGGACAGGTAGAAAACCTGATTTAACTTATTTGCGACCATGGGGGTCGGCAGCCTATGTTCATGATTCTTTCCACAAGTATAGAAAACTAGGTCCTAGAGGGAAGAAATGTAACTTCATAAGATACTCAGAACAATCAAAAGGTTATGTGTTCTTAGGTGAACATCCTGAGGGAGGTTTAACTGAAATAGAATCACGTGATGCCACATTCATAGAGGACGAATTTCCCAGCAAAGGTGAAATTAACAAGGAATTTCAATTATATGAAATTGAAAACTTCATTGGTGATGACACACTTGAACCGAGTGGGAGTGAAAGTGATCCACATGGTTCAAAATTACGAAGAAGTAATCGTCAAATCATTTCCCGACGACGATTTGAGATTGAGAGTGAAGCCTTCATGGTGGCCTCACATGATGAAGCAGAGCCTAAGAATGAAAAAGCGGCTTTATCCTGTCCAGAAAAGGAACAGTGGAAAATTGCAATGGAAGAAGAATTGGAGTCAATGAACTCTAACCATGTCTGGGACTTGGTTGATCTGCCATCAGGGCGCAAGACTATAGAGAACAAATGGGTTCTCAAAATAAAGCGCAAGGCAGATGGATCTATTGAAAGGTATAAGGCTCGCCTAGTGGCGAAAGGTTATACTCAACTAGAGGGTATTGATTATGAGGAAACCTTTTCACCGGTAGTACGTTTTACCTCTATACGTCTAATTCTTGCCATAGTAACTGATTTAGATTTGGAGTTACATCAAATGGATGTTAAAACAGCTTTTCTCAATGGTGAGTTGGATGAAGAAATTTATATCGATCAACCTTTGGGTTTTAAAATTGATGGCCAAGAAAATAAAGTTTGTAAATTTAAAAAATCATTATATGTAACGACCCGGCCCACTAGCAATAATAACTCGTTGGGCCCAAACCACAGCCCAAAATGCTTAAGTCCAGTTATTATTACTAGAATCCATGTCTCATATAAACCCAATTACAATTCCATCCACATCCGATGTGGGACTATTGGGGGCGTCACAGACTCCCCCGTTTAGGCCTGACGTCCTCGTCAGCCCAAACACACACAGCAGCCCAAGATCACCAGGCGATGTGAGACTTGTCTCGCTAGCCCTGTCATCTAGACCCAGGCTCAGCCGAGATTCGCCGCACACTTCCGGCTGGTTATTGGCTCTGATACCAAATGTAACGACCCGGCCCACTAGCAATAATAACTCGTTGGGCCCAAACCACAGCCCAAAATGCTTAAGCCCAGTTATTATTACTAGTATCCATGACTCATATAAACCCAATTACAATTCCATCCACATCCGATGTGGGACTATTGGGGGCGTCACATTATATGGCCTAAAACAATCATCCATACAATGGTATTTGAGATTCCATAGAGCTGTAACATCTTATGATTTTCATATGATCAGTGAGGATCATTATGTATATGTTAAACGTGAAGAGTGTAAATTTGTAATTTTATCTTTATACGTTGATGATATATTATTGGCATGAAATAATAAGGAGTTCATGAATATCACTAAAGAGTGGTTGCACTCTAATTTCGAAATGAAGGATATGGGAGAAGCTGCATATATTCTTAGAGTGAAAATCTATAGAGATCGTTCTAAGAGATTATTGGGCCTTTCACAAGAGCCTTATATTAAGAAAATTTTAGAACGATTTAATATGCAGAATTGTAATCCCATTGATACTCCTATAGCAAAGGGTGAAAGCCTAAGCCTTAATATGTGTCCTAAAACTCCAGAAGAAAGAAAAGAAATGGCTAAAGTTCCTTATTCTAGTGCTGTTGGAAGTCTAATGTATGCCACTATGTGTACAAGGCCAGATATATGTTATGCTGTGGGTTTAGTGAGCCATTACCAATCAAACCCCGGCATGAAACATTGGAAAGGTGTTAAAAGGATCCTCAGATATCTCAAAGGAACTGCAGATTATTCATTGTGTTATCAAGAAAAAGATTTGCATTTGGTGGGATATTCAGATGCAGATTGGGCAGGAGATTTGGATGAGCGCAAATCTACTTCTGGTTATGTATTCTTACTTAACAATGGCGCCATCTCTTGGAATAGTAAAAAACAAAATTGTACTGTATTATCAACCATGAAAGCTGAATTTATAGCATGTTCAGCAGCAGTACAAGAGGCAGTTTGGTTGAAAAGATTTTTACAAAGTTTGGAAATAATTAAAGACAACTTTAGTTCTGTGAAAATCCAATGTGACAATCAACCTGCAATTGCCTTTGTGAAGGATCCAAAATATCATGGAAGATCAAAGCACATAGATATAAAGAATAATTTTATTAGAGACATTGTGGCGCGAAAGGATGTGGTTCTACAGTACATATCTACACATCTGATGGTTGCTGATCCATTCACAAAACCTTTGATAAGAAATGTGTTTAGATCACATGTTTGTTAATGATTTTGAGTTGGCATATTTCGTGAAATATTTTATGTCTTGAAGATTGAAGATGAAGAATTGTGGATCATATACATCAATCTCAAGAAGAATGAATTCAAGAGGATCAGGTACGTTTAACTAAATAATTTTGGTGATCCGAATACATTCTTGTAGTTTAGAAACACTTGGAAGATTTTTCATTGCACAAAAATAAAAAACTGGACAAGTTGGATGTTCAGGATCCGGATCAGACCATTCCAGTCGGGACCCCGAACATAGTTTAGTTCATGCGGAATTCCAGTCCAGAACAGCCTCTACTCAGTCCGGACCCCGAACTATGTGCTTGCTGAAATCGCATGAACAGTCCGGATCAGAGAATTCCAGTCCGGAACTCGAACTTGTTTTTCTGGAAAAGTTCTGTCTAAAGACGACAGTCCGGATCAGATTTAATCCAGTCCGAACCGCCGAGCGGAAAAATTCTAGATAAGGTAGTTTTTGATTCTTATCTCTTTCCAAAGGTTTCTAGCCTATAAATAAACCCTAATTTCACATCTAGGGTAACCAAAGAATAACCGAGAAAAAGAATAAAAACGGAGATAATCAAAGTCCACAAATAGAGAAGAAAGGAAAATATGATCAATCATATGTTTCTTCATCTATATTGATCAATTTGATTCTAGGGTTTCCAAACTCCTATTTCTTGTAGAATCAAATTGAAGAATACTTAGATGGTATTTTCTGATCTATCTTTGATCTAAGTATTCGGCGGATTATCATTACCAACAAAACAACGATTTTCCCAAAAATCGGCGCGTGGATTCGCGTGGCCTTGTGGATTCAAGGTGCTACCGCTCTCGTGGATTCGGAGCGAGGTACGTTCGTGTGATCGATACGTACTACATTGGTGAAGACCGTGGATTCGGTTGGACGTCGTGGATTCGACGTTGGACTTCCTGGATTCGAAGTTGGACGCAAATTGTGGATTCAAGGCGCGTTGTGGAGCTAGCGGAGAAGATCAACTAGGAGCGTATGGAAAAGGTTGAGTCGTAGGGTTACGGTAAATCACCTTGTACGTGTTTAATCTTAGTGAATTTTGCCGTGTTATCGGTCCTGTGGTTTTTTACTCCTGTGATAGAGTTTTTCATGTAAAATCTTGCGTACTTATTTATTTTTCGCATTGGGTTATTTTTTACGCAATGATTTGGTGTGTTTATTATTTACACCTATTCACCCCCCCTCTAGGTGGTTTTTCTCCTATTCAGATCCATATTAGCATAACCCACAATGTTGAATCACTAGGATTGCGTAGAATATGATGTACTGTACTTTCAAAAGACTGATCATACAGTTTTGTATTAGTACATTGTATTAATGGAATTTATACTCTATTCTATTTTCAATGTGAAGAGTATACATTGATACTAGCAGAAAATATGTGATATCTAAAAGATATATCATCAGGCTGAAGTCGGCTCCCTGACACGAGCGACTGCCTCAGACATTAAGAAGGTGTGCTGAGATGAGATGAATGTATATTATTTTTCTATGAAATCAGAGACATATTATGAGAGAGTTTAAGAGTGTATATATACATATGTCGCCTTGACGAAAGCCAAGATGAGGTCCGTACTTGAATTGTTTGTATTTTTTGGGCGGAACATGATGATCCCACAATCATGTTAGCCTGAGTTACTAGATGTGAGATCTTTGATGGACAATATGATAAAATTGTTGCATAGAGAACCCGAGTTAGATACAAAGAGGTATTTGACTAAGATCTGTACGGTGTGTATGATTTTATTTGATATAAGCTCATTAGAGGAGAATTTGCACTGTAGCACGCGTTTCATACCGCACGTGTAAAAGCGACGATGAGGAAAATGAGATTAAATTAAAAGAATTCCTGTATTCTCATGGGTGTGAGTTCCTCGAGACCTAGAATATAAAATGGTCTCTTTAATGCCCTTAGTAACTTATGTCTATATTTTGATGTAATAGATCAAAGATCAATATTCGCTACTTTAGCATGTTTCCCGCGGCGATAAAATAATTAGCCTTATGGAGCATGTCTAGGAAAGCGGTTGGTCTAAAACTGATAAGTATGAGAGCAAAAGGAAGACAGTTCAGATTATGTCTGTCATATGTATTCACCGGTCAACCAGTTATGTTGTTTTTGTAGAAAAATTTTGAACATAATTGTGAATACATAGTGAGAAAAGAAGAATTAAGTGTAACCATTTGAGGGATTAGGTACACTTAATTTGACATAACTAAATTTGTCTAGGGCATAGCGAGTCATAATATGAGTAAGAGTAAGACATATCGTCTTTGGTTTTCACAGCTATTATGTATCCCTAACAGGTGCATGATACGCTTATGAGTAGGCTCGCGGGTCGCACGACTCATTTGTCAGTATGAAAATCACCAAGATAATAGAAATGGTTTGTCCATCACGTGCGAGTGGGAGATATTGGTTTTCTAACGGGTTTCGGGTCGCCCATGATGGGCAAACCCGACCCGACCCATTAAGTGGTGGTTTCTAAAATTCAGTTGAGAAACCACCACTATGGGTAGTTGTAAAAACCACCACTACGTAAAGTTAATTGAAGTAGAAGAAAAGAGGATTTTTGCTCTCTTTCCTTATTTTCTCTCTGATCCACAAGAAAGAAATTACTCTCGGAGGATTTTGACATTTGGGTTGTGAAAGTTAGTGCAATTTTCATCTTGTAATCTTGCATTTGATTCGTTGGAGCAAGTGATTTGGTTTGATCATACTTCATCACGTTTTAGAAATTGCGATCAAGGTATATTTAAATTTATTTTGCTCAAACCTTTCATCACCTTAAATAGAATGGAAATGTTACAGGTATTTTTAAAAAATACAGGATGGTAAAACAAAAAATGCACTAAACCATATATAGTGGGATAAAATAAAATTTCTTGGGCTACAGAGAGACAATTTGAACTTTACCCTTTTTTAACTATTATTAATATTCTCTTAACTTTAATGATTAATCATTAAATTTGATACGTCACTAATGAATCCAATATAATATTTTTTATTTAATTAACTAAAATCACTTAATTTTAAAAATATTATTAGGTAAACAATATAGATAAATCAAAATAAATCAAGTCAAAGCGCCCATTTCAAAAGAATTATATATATATATATATATATATATATATATATATATGAATGTGCGGTTAGGATGATGGTGGGCCCTTTGGGTTTAGTGGGTGGTTGGTAAAATAGTATAATCTATGAGGTAGAATTAATCAAAGGATTAAATCTAACGGTAGAAAACTTACAAACACTAATTACTTGGTGCTTGTATAAGCACAGTAACCGAACTCTCTCTCTCTCTCTCTCTCTCTCTCTCTCTCTCTATATATATATATATATATATATATATATATATATATATATATATGAGTAGAGTTTATATACTTTTAAAAGCACAAACGTAATCATGCTTGTAAATTTTTTATCATTGAATTTGTATTGAGCTTGTTGCTATTATAAAGTCAACTAAAAAGAGAGAAAGAGAAAGTACAATTACACAAATTTCAATATAAATTTATTGGTAAAAAATTCACAAGCATAATTGGACTTGTGTTTTTAAAAGTATACAGCTGAAGGCCGGTCTCATTACATTTTTAGCTTTATTTTATTTTACATATTTTTAAAACTGTACATGTATGATATATTTCAGGTATGCAGCGGATGCGTACGCCATATTTTGTGCCGGTAAGCCAGATAGTGTGATACCCAGGGATCATAAACTCGTAGATTACTGGAAATTTCTCCACAGCATGAAGACAATAGACAACAAGGATTAATATTTTAAGGAAATATTTTTGTTACTATACATGGGCAACCGATCGACCATGTTTTAAGTGTCTATTTACCTATTTGGTCATATTTTAGTTTCTTTTTTTTTTTTTGATAATTTTTGGGGTAAACAATTTTTGTAAAATATAAGATACAAACTATATGTATTATGGAGAAAGCAATATTTGGTGCTCTCATCTATATCTTCCAAATGCTATGCTTCAGTTTTTGGCATTATTTATGAGCTGTAATTATAAACTATTGTATAATAATTTGAGAAAGCAACTGTCCACATATACATAAAATGTGTGAATTTTTTTTTTAAGATAGTGTTTGTTTCGATGTATTTTAAATAATATATATATATATATATAATTGTAGGTGTAGAAATTAGAGGATAGCGAAAGCTTACAAACTGGATAGCCAGCGTATTCAGAAATTGAAATCTGATCAGATTGCTTGTTTTACTAGTCTTTTAATAACGTTCTTGTCTTAATGGTTTTGGATTTTTCACATATCTTGCCTTCTCCCACACATTACGCATTACAGATCGGATGCAAAGAGAGTCACTGGAGTCCTTTTTTTCTAAACACAGATAGAAAAATCTAAAGAAAACGTAGAGAGAAGAGAGGATAGAGAAAATTTCTTTTTTTCTCTTTCTTATGCACAAAATAATGGAGAAAGGGCTTCCTATTTATAAATTATCAGAATATTTTAAAATATTCTAATTCTCACATAAATATAAAAATATCTGCAAAGATATGAGAAGATATAATTATTAACTAATAATAAATATATAACTCATCTTTATCCTTATTCTTATTCTTAATATTGTAATACTTGAACTTTAATCAAATTGGGCGAAGTACAGTGAGGAATGAATTGGGCAAGATCTGAGTTGTGTTCTGACGGTTTGGACTATTGAAAGAGAGGGGGATTTTTTAAAAATAACCCTATAACAATTGAAAATTCAGAAAATAACCCTCCCAAATTTAATTTTGCAAAAATAACCCTACTTTTGCCACCTCAGCGCCACAGGAGAGAGGAACTGAAGACGCTGAAGCGTTCAGCGCCTTCACAAAAATCCTGTGAAGGCGCTGAATGGATCAGCGCCTTTAACATTTAAGTTAAAGACGCTGAATGGTTCAGCGCCTTTAACATTATCTTAAAGGCGCTGAACCAATCAGCGCCTTTCTATGCCTTAACTTAAAGGCGCTGAACCAATCAGCGCCTTTAACATTAACTTAAAGGCGCTGAACCAATCAGCGCCTTTAACATTATCTTAAAGTTTGTGAAGGCGCTGAATGGATCAACGCCTTCATAGGAATATTGTGAAGGCGCTGACCGCTTCAGCGCCTTCACGCTGGCACACCTGCGTGGCGCCGAGGTGGCAAAAGTAGGGTTAGTTTTACAAATACATTTTTGAGAAGGTTATTTTGCAAAATAACGTTTTTCATAGGGTCATTTTGAAAAAATCCCCGAAAGAGAGTTTGAACTTTGAGGAGTAAAAATAAAAAATTTTGAAAAGGAGATTGAGGGTAACATTTTGCTCTCGGGGTTCGGTCTCTCACTACAACAAAATAGGTCTTTTGTGGCAATTTAATAGCGGCAATTATAAAATTGCCGCTATTAAATAATATCTAATTATACTTTAGCGGCAATTATTATAAATATTTTTACCGACAAATAATTTTATATTAAATATGTGGGTGTTTGACTATTATTTGAAAAGTGATTTTGAGCAAAAATATTTTTTTTTTTTTTTTGGCTCAATAGAACATTTAAGAAGTGATTTTGATTTTTAAAATCAAATTTAAAAATCTCAAATTAAAAATTTAAAAGTTTTAATGTCTATTTATATCTAAATCCAATCTTATACCAAGTTGAATGATCTCTGTTCACATTTTAACTTTATTAGCAGGTCAAAGACTGGCCCACGGCCCATGAACTTTTCCGAATCAAAACTATCACAAAACCCTCGCATTCCCCAAACTCACTCTCTCTCTCTCTCTCTCTCCTTTCCCTCGCCTCCTCCGCTTCCCCTCTATCCACAGAACCCTAGCTAGGGTTATGCCCCCCATAACCTCTCGCTCGATCTCTCCTGAAGCCATGGTCTCGGATGGTCTCGGATTCGTCGATGGATTGCGGCGCCCGATCGATCTCCTCCCCAGTGCGAAGCGCCATCCGATCCATCAAAGAGGTCGTAGGAGACTGCCCCGACGCCGACATCGTCGTCGTGGTCGCTGAGACCCACATGGATCCCAACGTGCGGGCCAGGGCGCAGCGGGCGCGCGGTGGGCCCAGGCGCCGCGCGGCAGCAGCGGCAGCGGGGCGCGGCAGCAGCGGCAGCGGGGCGCGGCTTGCGAGCAGGAGCGCCGCGCTGGCGCTGTGCTGGGCCGCAAGGCCGCGCGCTGTGCGCGGCTGACGCGGGCAGCGCGCGCGCGGCCGGCTGGGGCGGCGCGCGCGGCGGCTGCGTGCGGTTGGCGCACGAGCCCGGGCAGGTGACAGGTGACAGGTGACAGGCGCGCGAGCCCGGGCAGGTGATATTGCTATAAATTTTAGGGATTGGACTTCTTTACTTTTTGCTGCCGATTGCATTTGTTAGATACTTGGTTGTCGTCAGAGTAGGAAGCCTTTTCTTGTTTTGCGGATGCTAGAAGTGGTACTGATTTACCAATAAATGAACATGCAGGTTTGCGAGAATCATCCGCAAGGTGTTGTGTTGGTGAAATTTAAGGATCGAAAAGATGGTGCAAAATGCATCGTGTTGATGAATGGAAGATGGTTTGTTTTCAACCTCCCTATGCAAATACAGAGTTCAACATTGGTTTTAAATTAACTATACACAATCACATGCATGCAACTCCAGGCCACTGTTCATACCTAGTCTTTCATCTATCACTGAATGGGCTTCACAGTGCCTGGAAAAACAAAATAACAAGTTTAACAGTGCATACCTTTTCATATAGACGCAAAATATACCTGAGTTTAGCAGCAGTGATGAGTAGGATCTGTTGATAACTTCAAAAATTAAGCTACAATTTGGAATTACAAGTACTGAGGCCTTCACTAATTCTTTTCACTCAGAGATCGGTTTATGTTATAGCCGATAGTTTTAAAGAACAAATAAGAGCAATGAACAAAGGGTTGCCGACCAATCAAAATGGTAATCAGCATGCCTAATTATGTCACAAGCTGTTAAAACATATTACATGCTTTGTTCTTTCAATTATGCTTTTTGTTCGAAATTTATAAAAAAGGCCATCCTATTAGCAGAAAGCGACTTAGATCAATAAGGAGGTTTCTAGAATACTATATGTTTCATGATCTCCATATGATTGTTTTGATTTTTCTCTTTTTTTTTTTGTTTTGGTTTGTACTCTTCTTGGGACTCAAAAGCTTGTTATACGTCTGCAAGCTAATAAAGCTTGTTATACGTATGCAAGCTAATAAAGTGGTTGAGATGAAGGTCAAATAATATAGTACACTGTGCATATTGAAATCACTATATGACCAGTTGACTACATTGTTTTTGCCATTTATTCTTCATATGGAAATTCATTACTTGTGATATATTCACTGTGCAGGGCAAGGGAGATGGCTTGCAGATTGAGAGAAGTGGTCTGCATGACAATGGATTTGATCTTTGTGAGACTATTTAAACCTGTAATTGTAGTTAACTATATTCTCAATAATAAACTTTGGAATAGTAAAGTTATTATAAACACCTAATGAAATCAGCGAAATACTTGGTACATGCAAAATACATGAGGTAAATAGAGATGATGCAAGGGATGAAATTGAACTTCAGAGTATTGTGTTTAGCTGTCTAATATATAAGATTGCAGTAGAACCTAATTTATTTATTGAGATTAAAAAGCAACTAATTATGCACCTATAGACATTTCTGTATGCATGTATGCATGTGTCTATGTATGTATTATTGTTTATAAATGTAGGACATGTATAGTTCATGAACTGTATTGTGTGTCAGCTATGTCTGCTCATAGTTATAGTCCTTTTCTATACGCTATATTTATTGAGTTTGGGGTCAGCTTCAAGTTTAGGTCGGGTAGCATGAGGACTTAGTCCAGATCTGGATGCTCAATTTGAAAGGTCCTAAATTGTGAAGTGCAGCTAACTGTTTTATGTAGTCTCGTTTCTTATTTTAAGTTCTGAAACTCAAAGAACTATTCAACACCCTATGCTTGCTGTGTGTACTGATCTCTATCTCTCTGTAAAGATACATTTAACTAATATTTGTCTTTCTCATTATTTTCGGGTTATCGTGCCTTTGGCTTCACAACTGAGTTGAGGCTACATCTTGCACTTATTGAATAAGCTCCTGTTTGTCCTTGCTTTTGCAATTCCTACTTTTAGCTGTTAATAGACCTGAACAAACCAAGCACGATCCACCCAACAAGGCCTGATTGACCCGGTCCTTGGCCAGTTGGCTTTCTCATGGCCTGATTCGGGGCTGGGTTAGGCCTGGATTTTTAGTTTCTTTGGCTGACTCAACCTGGCCTGAGATTTAGTATGTGAGCTGGCTCTCCTGGAGATTTTATACCTGACCCTACTGGGCTTTAAATGTATATAAATCTTTCAGGCTGGGCCGGGCTTGGATCAGGCAAAATTATTCTGGCCCAAAAATAGGCTTGGCCTGGATTTCCTTAAGTTTAGATGCCATTACCTTGAGTAGAGTGTTTTGGCAAATAGAGGCATCTAGAGCTTCTACTATGGTGGGTAGCTAAAATCTGATCCTGAACATGAAATGCAGAAGCTCCTAATGTGAAAAGCAGAAGCTCCTATTTGGAGCTTTTGCTTTTGCTATGGAGGGAAGTTGTTTAGGGGATTTAAATATGCACAACTCAAATAGCAGTTCAATAAGCCACAACTACACTAATGCTTCGACATGAATAGATACAAATGCTTGTGTGCCTTATTATCAGTTTATTATCTTAATTAAACTTCTTTCTCCATGATAGGATGGGAAAGTTTCACAACTTGAACATGTGTTTATCCGAGGCAGCAAAGTCAGGTATGTTCACTATACCCTGAATTATCAAATGTTTGTTTTTAAGATGATTGTTTAAATGATTTCTCTTTTGCATGTTTATGATAATTCCTGATATGTTGAAAAATGCTCCCATGTTCAAGCGCTTGGATGCAAGAATTAAGGTATATCTTTTCTATTCTTATTTGTAAGTAATGCATTTTATTTTAAGTTTCTAAGGGAGATTTTTATATGTTATAGGTTCTGGCTGTGAAGAAAATAAACTTTAATGCTCTTCCCAATCAATCATCTGACGACTTCATTGAGTTGGTCTCAAACATCTCATGCTTGCATCATCCGAATCTAACCGAGATGGTTGGCTACTGTAATGAACACGGGCAACACTTGCTGGTCTATGAGTTCCACAGTAACGGCTCATTGCATGATTTCCTTCACCTCCCTGATGACTACAACAAGCCACTGTCATGGAATAATCGCGTCAAGATTGCACTAGGCTCTGCACGGGCGCTAGAGTAAGTCAAATAAAATAGACAGAATATCATGTTTATTTTATTTTTATTTATTCTTTGGAGATCTGTGCATGTTTGGCCTAGCTTTCGGAGTAGGTTTTCTACTTTTCAAAGCAGTAATTAGACAATTGGCAAACAAGAAATCTGATATTTCACTGTGGTAGAGAGTTGAATGAGCTTCTTATCTCCAATGTCATTTGGAGCTTCTGCTTTGGCTGCAGCTTTGCTTCAGCTGTGCCAAGCGGCCGCTCGGTAATCTTGTTCTTAAGTGGATAACAGAGAAATAGTGCAGTGCAATATGCCTTATATATGAACTGTTAAAGGATTGTGGTGTTTCCAGTAATCAAGGACAACCATGTTATCTTTTCTTTTTCCTTTGCTTAAGTTGTGCATTTAATCTTGTACGATATTATGCTGATTCTCTCTTTAATCAAATTTGTGGGCCTACGGGACGTAGAACAATGCCTTGATCATTTTGTTTGTAAAAATGTTATTTCCAGGTATCTGCATGAAGTATGCTCACCATCTATCATCCACAAACACTTCAAGTCATCAAACATTTTATTGGATACAGAACTAAACCCTCATGTTTCAGATTCCGGGCTTGCGAGCCTTGTTCCAAACCCAGAATTCCAGGTATGAAAATGCACCTAATGTATTTTACTGCATACCAAAATAGAATTCGGTAGATCTTACGTACTTAAAAAACGACTTCTATAGGCATTGGATGAGAACTCGGGATTACACTGCTCCGGAGGTTTCCATGTCCGGCCAGTATACACTCAAGAGCGACATTTACAGCTTTGGAGTGGTCATGCTCGAGCTCTTGACCGGGCGGAAGCCTTTTGACGGGTGATTCTTCATTTCAGCACTCTTCTAGATCATGAAAATAAATATATATATTTTGCATGTAATTCACTACCAATTTTAAGCCAGAGTTATATATATATATATATATATATATATATATATATATATATATAAGTATGAAAGAACTCATCTTTTGTTTAACTTCAAGATGTTCTTCAAGTAATCTCTTATGCATAAATTGTCTTTTGCTTGAAAGCATCTAATAAATAGTTTATATCGGCCTTGTTATTTATTTGCAGATAACGTATCCTTGACACCCAAAACACGGAAGGCTTCGACAAAACGAGTAGCACCCCCTAGTGTGAAAAACCAACTTGCTGAAGCTTGCATGAATCAGAAGCTTGAAATGCTTCTGATTTATTTCATATTAGGTTTTATTTTTTTTTAGATTGAAAGCTTTGAATGTAATTTTTAATTGACAATTATATTTTTACTGTGCAAATTCATATTTGGCTAAATAATTTGGCTTCTTTTATTTGACAATTGTTGAATGTAATCAAATTTAAAATTGTTTGCATGAGTAATTTATTTTTAAATGTCAATTTAAAGAGTCTCAAAATAATTGCCGCTATAGATCCTATTTACTAGTTATTTAATATGTTTTTAGTGGCAATTATAGATAATTATAGCGGCATTTATAATAGTTACTATTATATATGATTTAGTGGCATTTGTTTAGGCTTTTACCAACCGCCGAAACAAATGCCGCCATAACTTTTAGCGACCCTGCCAATAGCGGCGATTATTATAATTGCCGTTAAACAATTTAGCGGCAATTATAATCGCCGGGAAAGTAAAAAATAATTGCCGCTAAAAGCCAGTTTTGTTGTAGTGTCTCACTTGAGGGACCGGTTCGTGACTTATAGGTTCAGACTCCTTTGGGAGGGACCGGACCCTCCCCGCAAGAGAAAATTGAGACCAACCTTTGGGGACCGATCCGCGAGGTGGTAGACTGGTCTGCCATCGCGAAGGAATTTTGGGGATATTTTGTCACGCCCCGAGTTCAAAAACCAGCGTCTAAATTTTTTTTTTTTTCAAATCAGAGTTTCAAAACCAAGTCAGGGCATGACAGACCGCCACATATATAGGAGAGTCCCAATTTCCCTTGGAATTGAACCTTTTCTATATATGCACGACTAAGCTTAAACAACAATACCAGAGTAGACTAATTACATACAACTAAACAAATATAAAATAAACATTACAATACTTTACAATTTAATTACAATATCTCTCTTTGACAAATGCTATTACATAAATATCGGCTGTCCAGGGTTGACTGCTAACACGGAACCTTACCAAACACGTCCCGACATCCCAACACCCGATCAACCTGAAAAATGGTCACCCAGGGGGTGTGAGATACACTGTACATGTATCCCAGTGGGCACGACGAGCTGAGAAATAGCAGATCGTACCTACTGGCATACAATACTAGCGGATAATAATAATCACATGTTAGGTTAAAGCAAATATATTATTAGAGCTGTAACTGAATACAACTTACTAAATCTTAAAGCAAGCATAGGTTGATAACTATAGCAGGAATAAGAACCAGGTAATCATGAGATATGACAAAGCAGGCTAAACAGGCAACATATGCATCAATCAATGATAGTATAATAAAATACCCAATCTAATGCCACTATCGGTCTCACAGAACCTCAGGCTAAATACCACTTTCGGTCTCACAGAACCTCAGCCAAATGTCACTTTTGGTCTCACAGAACCTCAGGCAATGCCACTATTAGTCTCACAGAACCTCAGGCTAAACATGCTATCATAACCCATGCACACCTGTGTGACCATAGGCTCACGGGTCGATGTGACCCTCTACCGGTAAAGAACACCATGACGGTGGCCAAACCATCGGTGTACGTGATTGAAAGTTGGCGCAGTGGTGATCACAATGCTAATGCTGAAACTTACTATCAAAATCAGGTAATTGGCAGAAAGCTAGAAAATCCTTACTGGGACACTGATACTGAGATAAATCCTGTCATATGCTGAAACTGAATCTCCTATACTAATCATGCAATGAAGAACAGTATATAAAATCTACAACTGAGCTGGTGTCCAAACAAGCATGGCATATGTCCAGAATAATGCTATAATAATTGGGAACAACTAAGATCAATCATGCAAGGCATCATATAATCAATTTGCAGATAAGGATCATATAGCAAAATGAAACTGATCAATAAAATGGCAGACTCAAAATGAATCTGGGCTACAAGAACAGGGGTCCAACCAATACTATACCCCAGAGGGCCGAAATGATAAAGCCCGGACCGAAGATAAACCCACCTGTCGTTTCGCAGGCGATCTTTCGACTCAAAAGAAAGATCGAAACTGTGCCAACCTGAATCAAAAATGCTGATCAGGGAACAACTCAAAACCAGGACTTAGGCCAAACACTATACCTAGAGCTTAACATCACTACAACTTTAGATTTTTGTGCCAATTTCAAATCTGCTTGAGCCTTTTGCTCAAAACACCTCAAGAATCCAGAGGCTTGCCCAAAGTGCATCCCATCACTGCTGGATTACAAGATCCAAAGCCCAAGCTTTCTAACAATGTTCACATTGCTCCATACACATTTCCACACAGATCAGCTTTGATCTGAAGTAAGCATCAAGCTCAGGGGATAAAATGGAGCAACTTTCATATTATACTCGAAGTCCAGTTTCAAATATTTCTTCATTGAGGCATTTAATCAAACACCTGGTGGGCACTAATTAACAATACACAAGAAACCTTTGCCCGAGTTTGTTCTAAGCCAATACAACACCTGGGACCTTCTAACTTGGAAGGAAATACTCCTTAGAGTTGCAGGAGCAGCCCCAGCAAGCCTGGGTCATCTTTGCACCCAAGGTTGGCCGCGGGCAAGGTGGAGAAGATGAAGCTAAAGCTTCGAAATTTGTGACCATTCATCTAAGGATTCTGGGACTCAACCACTTGCACTAACAGATGCTAAAACTCATTTTCAACTTACCTGAACCCATGCCCGGCGACAGGGCACGGCGGCGGCGGCGGCGGAGCAAGCTCGGTTTGGAGCTTCACCACCTCTAATGGTGATTTTCTCCAGAGGCTGCATGGAGCCTTTTAACTTGCATGGATATGTTTTAAATGGTCCCAGCAAACTTCTCGACCACTCCCCTCCCGCCGGAGATGGCCGGAAAGCCGGCGACCGCACCAAGACCCACTTTCGGGTCATTCATGGCCGCCACCTATTCATGCTGCATGGATGCCATGCAAATGCATGGATGGACTATAAATGGTCCCATGAAGCTTCTCAGACATGTGCCCGGCGGTGGGGAGGCTCGCCGGCGCCGGACCAAGAAGCTCGGCGTTGGTGCAAAAACCCGAAAAATAGTGTTCAAATCTGCCATTTACCCGCTTGATCAAACTCTACCAAATTTGGTAGAGTTGATCTACACCTCCTACAGTTCCTACCCATGATTTTTGTTCGGCCTTTGGCCCACTGGTTGCGAAGAATGGCCGCGGTGGAGCTATACTAGGTTTCCGGCGAGAAGTTTTCTCCCGCCGGCAACCACTGTGCATGGGGGCTCGGGACTGTGCAGGGAGCATGCTTAGGGCCTAACAAAGCCACTGCTAAGGGTCTCGGGTTCATTCATCCGGTGGTTTAGAACATCTCACCTCGCCGGAGTTGATGAAGAATGGAAGAAGCCGGTCTCACTCCTCCCACTTCGCGCGGCCACGGCAACCTCCGAGGTGATCCACAGACACAGGCCAACACCTTAGGAACCTCAGAAATCAATTTGGTTCAAGTTGGTTCCAAACTTCTTACTTCTCTCTCTCTCTCGAGTCTTCCTCTCTATGGGTTGTGTCCCTCCGCCTCCACAGTACCAAGGACTTGGTCTGGAAGATACAGAGGAACCAGGTGATGCTTTGGTTTCCCCCCAGACCCCTCATGCACCGAGCCAAGGGAGATCAAAAGCCAACTCGAGTTAATGCTATTTTTTGCAAAATTTCACTTAACCCCTCACACAATGATCCCTAAACCTTAAGGACCCATCTGTAGGTAACAAATGCACCCAGCACCCCAACTTATAAGCCTCATTAATTTTGGCACATAAAATAATAGGGTTTTTGCGAAAATACCCGCTTTTTCGACGTATTTCACGCATTTCGAGACAAACCGTTCATCGAATTACAAAACTGACTTCGCCACAGCGTCCGGCTCGTCGAGACCTATCAAGTAGTGTATTTGTTTGCTTGATTCGGCTCTCGAATAAAACCTCGGGCCATAAAGTTCGTTATGTCGCAGATCGACGCACGCATTTCGATGCACCCGGATCGCCAAATGCGAATTCTGTTAGTGCCATCGCGCTCAGAACGCCGAAAATAGCTGGAATTGACTACTCATACCCCTATGTTCAGGGTCCAGACGGCGAAACGGCCGACGTTGGTCGAGAGGGTATTTAAATCAAGGGTTACTATTCACAACTTAAGTTGTGGGGCCCATTTTTTCTTCGCTGTTTTGCGGAAGATCCAACCATCGGATCGAAGACATGTGAATATCAATTTTTCTTATTTCGACGAGACGGTCACAATGGTGATCTCAGATTTTCGAGATCAGGCTCCGGTCAAAAGTCGATATTTTAGGGCCACTATTGTAATATGAATTTCCCATTTTTGCTATTTAAATAATTCAGAAAATTATTTAAACTTAAATTTTGGATTTTAAAAATCACGGTTACTACATATTTGGGGACCGGTCCTTCTTACACGGACCGGTCTGCCTAAATCGGACACTCCTACAAAGGAGGGGTGTCCGCTCGTTCTTTTCCCCCAAACTGCACAGCTCTCTCTCTCGATCTTACACACTCTCTCCCACTCTTTGCTCCTCCTCTCTCAAGAGAATGTGCCTTCGATATCCACGAAGCTGTGGAACGAGCGCTAGAAGGGATCGGAGGTGGACAAGGAGCTTTCGGAGCTCAGAGGAACCTGAAGGAATCACCATCACGTACTGGGAGTGGTTTAAAAGCGAAAAATGACCTTATTTTTTTTTTGAAATAATCATTCACCCCGGCACGTGCCCAAACCCGCCACATATACAAAATATCATTACAAAAACGGACAGAGTCTCCCCTGTATATGTACAGCGTCGCACAACATACTTTCATCAATCATCACCAGTTTTACATACACAAAATGCGAATAAAGGGATAAACTAAATATTTGAATTGTACAAGAGAAGATTGCCCACTCGGCATACTCCAAGTTGAAAGAATAAAATCACAAGGTTTGAAAACAGTGCCTACCCGACACTCAGTTTTGAAAATGGATTTCGCAAACATTTTCTCATGTTGAAAGATCTCCACATTCCACATACATTCACAAAAAGATAAAACGAAATCCAAAAGTTCATTATCCCAAGGAGTCAACATGTCCCTACATCCACAAAATGACCATATCACAATATGTCCATGTCTCATGCAAAAGTATCCACCAAATGTAATGATAAAAAATAGGAGTAAAAATGTCACTGAGATGACGAAAATCGAGTCACTCCCGCGTCGATGCCTCTCCCCCGTCCCCGCCCGAACCTGTCACATGGTAGGAGTCAGTGACAAAAATATAGGAAAGAAAAAATGATAAAACGATGATCATATACAAAAGATAGGTACGATAAAGTAAACAGGATATCAAACCGGAAACCGAAACTCTCAAGTCGCCCATACCGCCATTCCGGTCCCCACGATGGAAACCCGGAAATACCTCAATCCTGCTCATATAACCTGGTGCCCAACAAACCCACATCGCTCTGACCGCAATTCTCCTCTATCCGCGGGGGTCCCCTCACGCTCTGACCGCGTAGGGATCACGGGTCCTACAGACCACTTCTTCGAAAAAGTACACCCTTGCGGTGACCAAACTGCCGGTGTACGTGACTACGCCATGAGCCCCACGATCTCATAATCGTGTAATAACAGCGATAACTGAAACTGATAATGTCAAATGATCCGTCCATGTCCTTCACGAATGTACCGTTCCGCCACAATGACCGTGACGAAGTCCTTCCTTTCATTTTAAAACAATAATAATAATAATAAAACAAAAGGGAGAGGAGGGTTGACCACCATCGCTCAACACGCCCCCTACCTTAGTACGGTTACCCACCTCAACTGATGATGAAAACGAAGCTCAAAAACCCTTCAAAGCCTCCTCAACCTTGTCCGAATGAAATTGGCGGACCTCTCGGTGGCGAAAGAAGAGTCCGGACCCCTACCGCTCTATTGGCAATACCCGCAACGAAAAATAAGTAAAATCACTCCCTGACGATAGAATATACCAAAAACTGATACCAAAAACACATCCTGTGGGTTATGGGATCCAAGGATCTAAATAGAGAAAAAATCACCTAGAGGGGGGTGAATAGGTGTAAACAATAAAACTCAAAAATCTTTGCGTAAAAATAACCCAATGCGAAAAATAAAAAAAATATACGCAACATTTTACGTGAAAAACTCTAATCCAGGAGTAAAAAACCATGAGACCGATCACACGAAAAAATCCACTAAGATTAAACACATGCAAGGTGATATAACGCAACACCACGACTCAACCTTTTTCATATGCTCAGAGTAAATCTTCTCCGCAGTCCTCAATGCGCCTCGATCACACGATTTGCGTCCAACTTCGAATCCATGAAATCCAACGTCGAATCTAAGACGTCCAACCGAATTCATGGTCTTCACCAATATAGCACAAGTCGATCACACGAACACGCCTAACTCCGAATCCACGAAGCCGATAGCACCTTCAATCACAAGGCCACGCGAATCCACGCGCCGATGTTCCTTTCAGAAATCGTTCTTTGTTTATTAGTGGTGATGATTCCAAATACTTGGATAATCGTAGATAGACAAGAAAATACCATCTAAGTATTCATCAATTTGATTCTACAAGAAATAAAGAGTTTGAGAAACCCTAGAATCAAATTGATCAATATAGATGAAGAAAAATAAAATAAACGTGTTTTCCCTTTCTTCTCTATATGTGGATTATCTACGATTCCTTTTTGGAATACCCTAAAAGATGATTTTAGGATCTATTTATAGGTTAGAAACCTTTTGGAAAGAGATAAGAATAAAAAACTGCCTTAATAGATTTTTTTCCGCACGGCGGTCCGGACTGGACTTCATCTGATCCGGACTGTAGTAAAAGTTAAGAAAATTTTCGAAAATATGGTTCGGGATCCGGACTGAATGGGGTTTGATTTGGACTGATTCATGCGATGGCGGTTCGGCGCTTCACCGACTTCAGCGTTGCCTGCGGAAAGCGTTCCAGGTGGGTTGGAATTTCTCCAAAATTTATGGAATGCCCTTTAATGCTATTGAAGGCAAGTTGATCATGTTTAGTTATCTGTTTTATGCTTATCAAATCTGATAGTTGCCTAGAAAATTGTAGAAAGACTTTCATGAGCCCCAGGCATTTTTATCATGATTTAGAAGTTATTTGACACTAGACTGCTTATTCTTTTGAGATTCAGGCTACATCTGGACCTTCATAATATTTTAATACTCCGTTTTAAGTAAAACTCCGTTTTAAAAGAGTTTTTAATTATTGAGAACATTATGAATGGTCCAGATTGTTCGAGTTGCATGAGTACTCGTGCCAGAGGGCCGAGTGTATTTTTAGAGCATCGTGTGTCGAGTTTCTAGTGTCACGAGAGTTCTTCTTCCTTGTTGGGATTGATGGGTTTATTCTAGATCATGGGTTGTGTTTCTGATTTAGTGGTGGAGGTGGTTCTCCCACTTAGCTTTGAGGATTTTTGGGGTTCTGGCAGATCGAGTCGCGGAGGTTTCCCGACTCAGCCATGGGTCGTGCATTATCAGATTGAGTCGTTGAGGGATTCTCCGACCTAGCTGTGAGAGTGTTTGGGCTATTCCTGAGTGAGTCGAGGTTCTTTTTCCGACTGAGTTGTGCTATTGAGCTTGAGATACCGATCTGTTTGATCGTGGATTATAGCCTGCATGTGCCGCTTATGAGACAGTGAGACAGATGTGATACTTGAGTTCGGTGGGGTCGCTCCCCTCGAGCTACGCCCCGGGTGCGATGATGATACCGAGCCTGACGAGGCTACGATGTGTTATGCGCCTAGTTGATTTACTAGTGGTCGCTTGATACCCCTGGCCGAGTTACCATGGGGTCACTTGTGTGAGATTGAGATAGTCCATGTGGGACGCCCTACGTAAGTCCCGTCCCAGTGTGGATGTGGTGGCAGTAGGTTTGGCGCAGGCTTGACTGGACCCTATGAGGCAGTCATTGAGATTGGGTGATATTGAGAGAGTGATTGCATAGTATGTTCATAGATGAGATTTCCTTTGAGCATGGTACTTGAGGCATATTATTAGTAGTGAGGGTGTATGCATAGCAGGATCAGAGTAGAGTTTTCTTGAGCATGATGTTGGTTCATACTAGCTGTAGTTTCTTTCCTGCTTTATCTATTTGCATACCTATCTGTTGTGCCTCCAGTAGACTTAGTGGGCATACCGTGGATATTGGTGACGGTACCCACTGGGATCTACCTTCTGCAGTAGATCTCACACCCGCTGCCGTGACAGGTTTTCTGAAGCTGCTGTTCCGGCTTAGCTCGCGCGGAGACAGCTGATCGAGGTGAGGACGTGGCCGGGTAGTTCCTTACCAGCATTTTGAGTCAGAGGTAGATGTACCCTGTTAGCTTTATGATTCTACTTTTGTACTGGACAGTTGAGAGATTGGTGAGGCTTGTATTTATTATTTATTTAAGAGACTTGTATTGAGGGTTTGTACTTTAGTGGAGATTTTCTATTGCAGATGTTCAGTATTTATTTCTTTAGCATTTGGTTTTTATTTCTATTTCAGCTCTGATACATTTAGCTTTAGATCTGACTTGCAGGGTAGACGCTTCGTCTGTACGGCAGTTTCCGTACAGATGGCGGATCTGTTGGCGAACCCGGGTCGCAGTTTCGACCCCGGGGCGTGACAAAGTGCGAAGTTAGTGTCAACACTGTCGCGGTGGACGGGAGGCCGCCGCCGCCGTCGATTTAGACGGGAGGCCGCTGCCGCCGTCATCATGGTTGGGAAGACAGGCACCGCCTGGCTTCCCAACCATCGCCGACCAAGAGAAACATCACCGCACAGCGCATGAAGAGGCAAGGCACAGCCGCACGGGGCGCCGCCCGCGTGCGGGGCGCACCCACGCGGGGCGCGCCCATGCGGGGCACCGCCCGCATGGTGAGCGACCCATGCGGGGAGCGCCTATGCGGGGCGCCGCCGTATGGAGCCGACCCCTTGCGGGGCGCCACCCGCAAGGGGTGGAGTCCAAACCGACGGGGCTCGCGCCGCCGTCGAATCGCGGGTTGCCGCAGCTTCGTTTCCTTCCGCCGTTTCGCCGTGATTTGGGTTGGTTGTTCCGTTGAGCGATGTTTCTACCAGTTTCACCATTAGAACTTCAGTTTGACCCCCGATTCGTGGAATCTCGTTACAATGATATTTTAACAACGGTTTTTTTGGTGTAGTTTTTGTCCGAGCAATGTTTGAGGTGTTTTGGGAGTTTTCGTGCATCGTTTTCTTCGCTAATAAGAGGTGGGTAATCTAACTAAGGTAGGAGATGCTGTTGGACCATGGTGTCCGGCCCTCCTCTCTCTTTATTATTGTAATTTTGGCATAACTATTTTAAGAGTATGGAAGGACAGAGTAGCATGTTTTCGCAAAATTGATACATACAAAAAGAGGACAAGGTAAAATGCTTAACTTTATCCGGTACAGCTACCGCGATTTAGTCCACAGTTACAGGTTTTGGAGCTTATGGTGCAGTCACGTACACCAGCGGTTTGGCCACCGCAAGGGTGTACTTTTTTGGGAAAGTTGGTCTAAGGACCCGTGAAACTCCACGTGGGGTTTACGTAGGGGCCCTCTAAGGTGTGAAGGGGAGGGTAAAAGGGGCATTAAAGGATTGAGCAAGGTTGGTTATTCCTTAGGTCTACGGACTAAGGGATGGTATGAATGGAATGAATGTTCTGGTTATGGCTTGTTGTCCTATTTACTTTTGCACTTATTACAGCATGTTATCATTATGTTGTTGGTTATTTTCCTTTCTATATTTTGGTCACTGACTCCCATATGTGACAGGTTCCGGCGGGGACGGAAGAGAGGCATCGGCTCACGAGTGACATTGCATTTTTCGTCATTCCGACCCTTTTTCCTCCTCTTTTTGGTTATTACACTTCGTAGATATTGGTTGATGACATGTGAACAACTCGTAGTGTGGATGATGATGTAATTGGAACTTTGGAACACCGTGATGGCTTTGGGATGATAAACTTTGATCTTTCATTCTTATCTTGCGATGGTTGAATGTGAATGTGGAGGTTTTTGAAAAGCTAAAATAATTGCGAAAACGGATTTCCAAAACAAGAGTGTCGGGTAAGCACTATTTAAAAATCTTGTGGCTTTATCCTATCTACTTGGAGTACGCCGAGTGGGCGAGTTTTCTTTTAATGATGTACAAGTTTATTTAATCCCTTAATTGAGCATGTGTATGTTAAACTAGTGGTGATTGGTGATTGTATGTTGTGGACGCCGTGCATATATAAGTGAGATTCTGTCCGTTTGTTTAAGAGTGACCTTGTATGTGTGGCGAATCTGGGCACGTGCTGGAGGGTAAAGGCTTTTAGAAAGAAAAAAAAAATTGGGTCGTTTTCCGCTTTCAGATAACCCCCGGGGCGTGACACGATCACTCAGCCCACTACCAGGGCGAGGACAAACTCTAAGTCAGGAGAAAATATACAAGTAGTGTAGAAGGTCCGAATACGACTAAAATACTCAAGTTAAGAGTTTTCTAGTGTCTTGGTCAAATATCATGCAGCATATGACAAGGGTGCTAGTCAGAGTTCCACAACTCTAAAACTATAATATACACCAATAGTAAGCACTACCACTAGTATGATGTTAACTACAACAATAGACATACTGAGAAATCCGATGAATTCGGAGGAAATACAATCCACCTGGAACATGTCGATCCGGAATTCGATCGAGCTAAAATTCGGCGTGCACGTTCCTCAGGCTCCTACGATTACAACGAACTAAAAAGCTCCCAAAAACTCCTGCCGAATTGAGCACAACTGCAAACACACTAACTCAGGCACAGAAATTCCAACAAACAGAACTATAAGCAAAAGGTGCACAATCTGCACTCATACCTCAACAAGATGATCCCAAACTTGGTTCTTAAGTTCTACTCCCACTTAGGAACACTCAAGATGCCAAGAAAAGCTTCCCTCAAGTCCTAAGAGTCAAGTAATGACTTGATCTTCAAGGTGCTGTCCAAAATCTGCTTCAAATTCAACAAGCTAGTTCAACTTGATGTAGAGGCTAAACTAAACATGATCACAAATTGAAACCAAAAAAGAAGTTGCTCACCATAATCTCAAGGATGTAATCAAGCTCTTAACTCATCATAAAGACCCCAAAGTGATCACGAAATAGCTCCCCAAAGCTATAACAATACATTGAGTTCATAAAATCTGCATGTAATATTCTGTACATTGGGCCACAAAGATAGCCGATAACATGCACAACTTACCTTCAAAAATTCCGGAACAAGGTGCTCACTTGTTCTTCTTGGAGTCTAAAACAGTCCCAAACCTTTCAATCTTAAAATCCATAAGCAAAAGATACGAAAATTATAACACCATTCATCGCTATCCGAAAATCTAAACTGTGCACAAGGGCTCCAAAGAAGGTGTAAAATACCTCTTCAGAAGCTGGGATGAAGGGCTGCCATCAGTATGAAGTTTCGAGATCTGCCAAAGGAGAAGCTCCCCTCTAAATTTCATATCAATACTCCACTCATAAAGCTCACGGGAAGCCGAGGAAGAAACGTCGACGATGCTGCCAATAGTTGCAGGAAACTTTGAGCTTGCTAATGGAGGAAAGATGATGAAGTAGAAGCTCTCCAAGCTATCCAAAACTAGCCAACAATGGTGGGAGAAGGTAAAGGGCTCATCTCTACTTGCAAGGAGTCTATAGTTAGCCCAAAAGGTGGAAGAAGAAGCTCCTTCGGATCCAAAATAAACTCAAAGAAAATTAGGCCAAAATCCCAGTTTCGGGCACCCGGTTTCACCATGCATCAGTGCCTGAAAACCACTCGCCACATGGCGCCATCTAGGGAGCACCGAAACCTCATCGTGCCGCTCCCCGCGCAGCATGCATCCCCCGCTGAGGCGGTACGTGCTGAACACTCCGCATGCGCCACGTGTCCCCGTGGTATGGGCGTGCCCGCCGATCGCGCCGCGTGAACCACGCGTCCGCTAGGCCGGTCGAATCCCCGCGTGCCATGTGTCCGCCATATTGACTACATCTGGATACTTTGACATCCACATATGAACAAAATTCCCTATCGCAGTGACTCCATACCTCGGAGGAGGAAGGAAAATTTTAACACAAAATTGTCGAAAGTTGATGTCAACAGTAATAGCCGATTCCATCGTTGCATTGAAACACGGAGTCAAATGCATGTCGATGTCATATTTATATTAACACTTGAAACAGAAGTATGGAGTAGCTCAGATAATATTGCAACATTCAATGTCGTGTTTATATTAACACTTGAAACAGAAGTATGGAGTAGCTCAAGTAATATTGCAACTTTCAAGGAGGATTCGTAGGATGATATTTAGACCAAAGGGAAAATCACGTTCCTATAATAATATGTTCCTTTTTTTTTTCAAAAAAATTTCTCTTTCAACAATCAACAGCAAAATCATCTTTATATTCGTGTATATAAATTCTTTTTATTTCTCGCATATTCATATTGGTTAAAAAAGGCATACCAAATTAGACTTTACGGATCATAACAGATGCTTTTTTTATATATATAACATTCAACAACTTATGTGTATATTTTATACATGCAGTAAGTTTTTTTAAAAAGAGTTCTGACCAATCTAGCTTACAGATGCAACTAGAAATTTTCAATTTGATCAAAGAAACAAAAATGCAGAGACTATGAAAAACAATTTTTTTTTTTTACATAAATATCGCGCACACAGGAGGACTTACAATTTTAGACCAAAACAGATGTAGTTCAACTACTGAAGCTAATAGATTTCTAGGTAACAGAGAATAAAAAAAAAATTATAAAAAAATAAATAAATACAGTAGAGATGAAATCATATGAAAAATGAGATGAAGGTATTCTTACAGGAACATATGACCGTGACAGTACAGAAAAATATGACATATGTCTTAATATATAGGTATTTACAGGGAAACGATATAAAACACCCCTTCGGAATAAACATGATTAAAAAATCAAAGCGGCAAGAATCTAGATGACCATGACAGTACAGAAAAATATGATATATGTCTTAATATATAGGCATTTACAGAGAGGGGAAATGATATAAAACACCCCTTCGGAATAAACATGATCACAAAATCGAAGCGGCAAGAATCTAGATGACCGTGACAGTACAGAAAAATATGATATATGTCTTTAATATATAGGCATTTACAGGAAGGGAAAACGATATAAAATACCCCTTCGAAATAAACATGATCACAAAATTGAAGCGGCAAGAATCTAGAATTGATAATAACCCATTGGGAGGGGTTGCAAAAGAGGATAACAAAGCAACGACAATAAAAATTCCGGGGATAGAAGAAGTAGCGACAATGCACCAAAGCCAATTTTCCAACTGGACGGGGGGGGGGGGGGGGGGGGGGTTGTACACTATGAACGAAGCGACAACACGAAGCGAACCAATATGAGAGAAGAAACCGAGTATGAGAAGACAACACGAAGCGAATCAGTATGAGAGAAGAAACCGATTATGAGAAGAGAGGGATCGCTTCAATGGAAAAAGAATGAGCAGAGGACGGGTTCACTGGAAAAAAAACATAAGAGGGATAGATTCAATGGAAACAATTGAGAAGGAGACTGGTCCAATAAAAACAATTGAAAAGAAGAATCGGTTCATGGAAAAAAAAAAAAAAAAAAAAAAAAAAAAAAAAAAACAGGAACCTGTTCAATGGAGAAAAAGAATTGACATGAGGGACCGGTCCAATAGAATAATTGAGAAAGAAACTAGTTCAATAAAAAAAAAAATTGAATGGATGGTTCAATAGAAATAATTGATAAGAGAATTAGTTCAATGAAAAAAAAAATTAAGGACCGGTTCAATAAGAATAATTAAGAAGGGAACTAGTTCAATGAAAAAAAAATTGAACCAGTTCAAGAGGACGAAAGGAGTAGGATACACCGACAGAAGAATCCCACAATCACATAAATTAAACATGAATCGCCACGTGGACATCCACGCAGGAATTATATAAGTTAATAGAATATGAATATGAGATCTAAAAGTGCCACTCATCTTACAGTCACTGAAAAGTTCTTCCAGTCAAACAAAAACTAGGAAAAACATTAATAGTAAATAATGCAATGAAAATATTTTGTACAACGAAAAATATTAGTGCTGAAACTTTGGGTTAAGTAAACTCATTAAACTGTACTGGAAAATGTACATGATAGAAAGTCATCTCTCCGGCCACTGTAATTCCACTAGGCTTACAAACTAGGTTAACCCACTAAGCTGAATTTGTGTGCTATATTATCTTTATCTAATTAAATCCCTAAAAGCTTGCATCAGAACTCTCAACGAATCTCTAACAAGGTCGAGTCCAAATTTGGCCCCAAAAAAGAAGAGAGAAAATCCTTTTATTCAGTCTCCGAATCACCATTGTCACTATCTAAATACATCTCAACAGGCTTTCTGCTAGCATGGTCGTCTTGCCTTCTTTTCTCCTCCTCCTTTGCCCTCTCAGTGGCTCGATTGATTGCGTTGTCAAGCCGACAGCTGACAATCTCCCATGAGACAAGCTTATCCAAAAAGATGGACACATAATCAGCCCTTCGATTCTGCACACATCCAATGAATCTCAAGGAAGATGGTGTGGGAATATACATATGTAAATTTGTTTATACACAAAAATATATTATTTGTAGAAGCTGACCTCATAGTCGAGGTAGTAAGCATGCTGCACAGACAAATTATTTCCCGGCAATCATTGATTGAATAAAGCAAATTGACTAGTTTAGGAAATGAATCTTTTAATAAAAGGAAAAGAAAAAACAATCTGGTTTACATACCTCCCAAACATCAATGGCTAGGAGTGGCTGCACGAAGACAACAGTCACAATGAGATCCGATACAGAAACAATGTAACTTAGTAATATGAAAACTGTCACAATGATAAAAACTGTAAACCTACATTCGTAGAAAGGATTACTTTCTGATCACCGTAAAGTAAAGCTGGCTACTGCTAGATTTGAACACGTGAGGTTTATCTGACTTATTGACTACTCAAAATATGCATTTCACACTTGTTGAGACCAAAATTTTCGCTACTCGAGGAGATGACATGTGGCGTATACCTTCGGATAGAAGACATCAACCGACAGAAGAATGAGTCAGCAAAGAGGGACATGCATCTTGGCTAAGACTGACCTCAGCCACGTGGAAGCGTGGCGCGCGATGTACACCATCGGCCGGAGGCATCAGCCGATAAGAGAAGCAGCCGATGAGAAGATTATCGCCTCATCCAGGAGCGATTTCGGCCAAAGAAGGACATCAAACCGCCTCGGTCAAACGACGAAGAAGGTGGAGTCAGAGTAAGCCTTCGGCTGGTGTGATGATCCGGACTCCCGCAGGAACTGTGCAACATTAAACAGTGACTGCAGGGAGCTTATACGGTGCAACGGAGCTTGTAGAATCGAAATTGGACCTTAGAAATAGACTTGGCGCGAAAATCGGATCAAGTGGGCTTTTTCGGAAGCTTTCAGCAAAATTTCGGATGAGAATTTGGCGAAACGGATGGCGGATTTGGACTCAGCGCGCGAAAACGGTCAAAATGGTGTATTCACTTAAATTTTTCGGCACATGGGTACTGTTCACACCGGAACAGTAACTCCGGCCGCCGGAATTACTGTTCCGGCGACCGGCGGCGGCGGCGCAGCGGCGGCGGGCGGCGGCGGAGCGCGGCGGAGCTTGGCAGAACACGGCGGCGCGCGGCGCGGGCAGCGCAGGCAGGCGCGCAGGCTGCGGGGTCCATGGGCTTGCCGTGCACCGGGAGCACCGAAGATTTCTCTTACCACGTGGCAGATTCTGATTGGCTGGCCGGCTTCTAGAAGGCTGTGGGAAGGTGACACGTGGCCCTCCCATATTGGCCGACATCTTCCGGAAAACCCGGAGCGTGGAGCAAGCAAGTGCACCACGTGGACACGTGGCAGATTCTCAGTGGCATTGCACAGGCTGTTTCCTGTTTGGTGGACACGTGGCGCAATCTGGTTGGCCCATTTCGGTGTTTCCTGTTCTGCCCGGATCCTGTGTGGAGCCCAAAGATTCCCTTGGCCCATTATAAATAGAGTTCCCACTCCTCTCTCTTTCCCACCTCGAATTCCGAGCCTTAGAGAGAGAATCTGAGCTCGAGCCCTCTACAAAAATTGTTCCTCTCTCTCTCCTCTCTCTCTCCTAGAAATTTCAGAATTTTTGGAATTACCGATAGTGAGTTATCTGCGACGCGGCGCACTGCGACGCGGCGCACTGCGACGATTTTCTTTTTCGGCCCATTTCCCGTCGCAGTTCAGTCGAAAAATCCCTGTGTTCTAACCAGGAGGAATTTTTGGACGATTTTTGCGACAGCGCGTTCCTAAGAGGTAAGGCTTCGATTTTTGTGTTGATCGCTTTGCTCCATTTCGCACTTTTGGCACGGTTCCCGAGGCCTCTTTGACCCTCCTTTTAGCTGTGGAAATTTCTGGACAGCATCGACTTCTCCGATTTTTATCTTGGCGTAGAAGCATCAGATCGAGGCGTTTAAAGAGTCGATTTCGATCTACTCGTCGCAAGGAACGCAACCGTAATTTTCCTGGATTTTTCTGAGCACTGTATAGAGGTGAAAAACTCCTCTTTTTCCGTGCTATTTGAAAAACAGCAAAGGCTGTGTTTTTATGAATAGTATAGTTACACCCTGTGCATTGTGTGTTATTGTAGGGCACTGTTCTCAACAGACAACAGTCTTAGGGGACTGTGGACAGCCAGGAGACTATCTGGGTGTGGTTTGAGCTGCTCGAGGTGGGCGGTTGTTGCTTACCTCATTTTTGACAAGCTCACTGGGATTATTAGAACTCCCCTAAAAATTCAATTGATGAGGACCATTGGGACAAACTAATATGACAATTGATGAGGACCATTGGGACAAACTAATATGACAATTGATGAGGACCATTGAGACAAACTAATATGACAATTGATGAGGACCATTGGGACAAACTAATATGACAATTGATGAGAACCATTGGGACAAACTAATATGACAATTGATGAGGACCATTGGGACGAACTCTCCTAAAAGTTAATATAACCCCACAGATTATATGATAACTTATCTTGGGACACTGTGATTGGGACAAAGGCTATAATCTCGCATGCAAATAACTTTTAATCAATCTGTTAAAATAAATATTTGACAGCTTTTAAAATAAGACAGTTGCATGCATGACTGGACATCTAGTGAGGCCACTATTTATTGCTACACTACCATATTAGGACTTGACATGTTTTATTGCTCTCCTTTACATTTAGATGTTTGTCGCTCGAGTATGAGCAGGGGTTTGGGATAGTGTAGCCGAGATTGCACTAGATTGTGGACTTGTGGGGTATTTGCGGTGACCGCGGACAGTAGGCGGTCGACCGGATGTTTATCCTTGCATCAGATCGGGGTTGAATCTGGTTTATTTTTGCATTAGCTGGGGATTAGGTTTCTGTAGTGGATGGAGTTTTCCCACTTTGATCATAGTAATGATCCAGTCCTGCTTTTGAGACTTATCATACCGACGCGGTTATTGCCCGGTGATGCTTTACTCGTGCGGGTCGCTCCCCTCGAGTTCCCCTCTAGAGGCTGGGGCCAGACAGTTATTGACAGTTTTTGCTATCACGTCGGCGCGGTATTTGCCCGATGATGAGAGCGGAGCAGGCAGTACCGATCGTGGATCAGATGACGGATTGGGTTATTTTGGACAGTTTCTGTTTACTGATGCATGCATACAGCCAGTACCGCATTAGAGGCATAGTAGTGGTAGTTTTCCTGTTTCAGCATCTTATGTGCCTTACCACTTCACCTTTTCCCTTTTGCCTCTGGTAGTCCTAGTGGGTGCGTCAGAGTTGAGATTTTTACCCACTAGGGGAGGCTACTGGTTTATCTGGTAGTTCTCACCCCCATTGTTATTTTTCTGTCTCTTTCTTCTCCTTTATTTTGCAGAGTCGTCTGCGGGAGCTGCTAGGCCATTGGCAGCTGATCGCGGTAAGGGGATCGCGGAATAGATAGATCTCCTGGGAGACTGAGAGCTGTTAGATAGAGGCTGTACCCTTCACTCAGACTGTGGTATTCTTCTTTTATTTTGGGTCTGGCTTTCACCAGCTGGTTGTACTATTTTGGTGAGCTGGGAGATTATTGTACTTATTACAGCTTTATTTTTAGTTCCAGCCTGAGATACTATGTGGTTCTTCTATTTCAGCTCTGTATTATGCTCTTTTATTATACATCTGATATCTGAGCAGGTTACCAGCGCTTCGTGTACGCGGGAAGTTCCGTGTGCACGGCGGATCTGTAGACGGACCCGGGGTATGGGTTACACCCCGGGGCGTGACAGCTGGTCAGGCCAGAAAAGGAAGGCTCTGGAAAGGAAGGGTACGAGATTCGGGGCGCAAATCTCGTAACGAACTCCGAAACAGCAAGTGGCGTCCAGCATTGGAAAGCGCCGAAGATCACACTCCGGTGCGATAATTAGGGAATGAACCTGGACGGAAGAGTGGCTATTATCCTATTCGAGAAAGTTTTAACTCGAAAGGAAGTAGTTGAGAACTTCGCGGTGACTTTTCCCAAATCCCGCCGATATTTCAAATCTGCGGCTGTAACATGGTTCAGAGAGCGTATAAATACCCGAACCATCGAAGAGAAAGGGATCCTGCAACTTCGTAAGCTAGGACCACCCCTCTGCTTTTCATATATTTCATATCTGTATTTACCGGTTTCCTAGATAGATTTACCGCATTTCCTAGGAGTAGGCTTACCTATAATTTCTTCCCTTTCCTCCTCCTTGTATCTCCTTTCCAATCAATACAAAGCATTAATCATCTCCTTAGCCGTGTCAATTTCTTGTTTCTACTATCTGGGTCGGCTACTCTAGGCCGGACTCAGCCTCTTTCTATCTCCATATTTCGATTCGACTAATTTAAGCCGAACGGTCGCGAGAGTTTAAGTGAGAAGAATCCGGCCCAGCAGATCCCTCCTCGGCCCGATCGCTTGATCCATTGGCACACGACGCATCACATTCCAGAAGGTCAACCACCCCCCGGGTCCGATCGACGACCGACATTTTCGGCCCCAACAGCACTTATTATTGAAGGCCAACATAGTACTGTTTAAGAATACATGTTTTTTAATGTAGAAAATTTTATAAGACATTTCGAATATTGCTCCAAAACTACAAAGTTGCTTTTAGAAAAATAACCGAACATCATGAGAAAACTTAACTTCCAGGGTACTTTCATAAATTGAAGATGGCATAATGAAAGTTCGAGTTAAGTCAAAAGTGTAAGTCTCGGCTCTAATGAGATCCACATAATGGGTGATACCGTAAGCAGCAGTGTGTACTTTGACCTCACAAGAGTTGAATGTGCAAGATTTTGCACTGCTATATATATACACAGCCTGACGGTCTGCACAGCACTGTTTAAAGCAGGTGCCATGGAATATTTCAAGCACACATGTTTTACTTGCCGCATCGTTGATCACTGTAGACTCAAGCAGAATATTCTTATTGCAAGTTGAAAGACCCAATTTGAGGGTTCAAAACAAAAAAGTGTAAATAAAGTGTGAAACTCGTGCTAATTGAGATCTTCAGCATCCAAAATTACTCGGTCAATTTAGGTGTGGGCTAGTCCAACTGTCCTGACCAGCTTAGGCCCTTCCTCATCCTTAATTCCCGCCTTTTATTTTTTAGGTGTGATTCCAAGCTTGTATCAACCTTGAGCTCGATAACATCAAGCTCAAATAGACTCTCTCCGAAAAAATGAGAAACTCATGCTAGGTACCTTTCAAACCATATTACGATTTTAGTCTTAAAATAGTCTATGAAAATTTCTTTAGCACGTTTTTCTCAACTTTGACCTGTAAGACAATCAATTATTACAACAGGATCATATTTACAACTTTATCAAAAAGCACCTTTCATGACAAGACATATTTGGAATTAGAAATTAGATCGGTATATTAGACTATGAAATTAGCATTTAGAGAAGTATATCTATCATGCAAAGTAAAATTAACTTCAATACGCAGCAGATAGCACAACAGAAGCAGGAAAATAAGATATAATAAACAAACAGCTGCAGTTTGTGAACTTACTGAATAATCCCAAAGCAGTGGATTCACTGCATTAGGAGTTTTAGTCACCACGAGCTTATTATCCTTTTCCGAGGGACAAGGATTAATAGCATTTCCTACATCGAGTCTGTTTGCCTTATCTAAAGAAGCAGAAAACGAGTTAGGAAAAGGTGACAATAATTTGGAATTTGCAAACATTGATGGGTTTCTCGATTCTGAGAAACTGGGCATTACTCACATGAAAGCCAAGCCCATCCAGAACCGAAGTGGGTCGATGCTGCGTGCTTCAACTCCTTTAGCATCCTTTCGTACGATCCGAAGTCCCTCTCGATCAACTCCATGAGTCTCCCGGAGGGCTTCCCTCCGCCACCAGGTTTCATCGACTGCCAGAAGAAGTCATGGTTCCAAATCTGCAAAGAGAAGAGAACAGAACTAGTCAATTAACTGTTCAAGCGCATCATAGTTGCGAAAAAAGCACAAGTAGGTTTGGCAGGGGCAATACTTGGAACACAACACATCATAGGAAAGTACGGAAGCTTGGATTGCTTAGAACTTGTATTTGGGTGTGCCTCCCTCACCTGTGCGGCGGGGACGAAGGGAGGATGAGGGTCGCCCTTGTTGTAGGCGGCAACCACCATGTCCTCCAACTCCATCCCCTCCAATTGGGTCCCCGAAATCGTGCCATTGAGGCGGTCCACGTAGCTCCTCTGATGCCGTCCCCAGTGATGCTCCACCGCCTCCCGGCTCATATGCGGCTCCAACGAGTCCTGAGTACACAAGTCCCGGCCATCCATCAAGGATGCAATGAGAACGCCATAAGGAGGTGAAGGGGTCGTGAGTCATACCAGCGGAGACGGAGGCGGCTTCAGCTCGAGAAGCGCGGCAGCAACGGGCGCTCGCCGCGCATTGTTACGTCCGCTACTCTGCCTGGGAGTGGGAGTGGGAGTGGGAGTTTTTCTCACTGGGAAGAATACCCTTTCTGCTGAGGGGATAATTAATGTCGATTAAAAAACGGCACAAAACATTTCGGAAGAAAGAAAAAGGAAAATAAAAAAGAGCAGCAGCATCGGTTAATATAAATTTGGAAGAAACTACAGAATTAATTAAAATAAAACCGTGCCACGCCCAAATCCGGCAAAAGTCGAGACCTGAGCGGAGGATCACTGCAGCGGATCGGCGGAGGGGGATGGATTCGTGGCCGGTGGCGATCCAATTCGCCCCGCTCGGTCTGCTGCGCCCGCTGGGCGTCGGAGGAGGGCGAAGCCAAGGAAGCGTCGCCTCCGCGCCCAATCCAAGCAGGCTCGCCGCCGCCATTTTCCAGCCTTTCGTACGTGTTTCCCTTCGGATAATCTTTGCTGGGTTTAAGAGCTTAATTATTACACTAAATGGAGAACCCTCAACCGTAAGACCATTTTGAGATTGCGTCAGCCTCGTTGTTGTTATTGTTTTTTTTGTTTTCTTTCTTTTTTTTTTCCTTTTTTTTTTTTTTTTTATGAAGACGTATAACTTTGGGTTATACCCAAAAAAAAAAAAAACAAAAACAAAAAAAAAAACAAAACACTATGCCCCTTTGGAATGGGACTAGAACAAGGAATAAGAAGAATATTCTCCTTATTTTACCAAACGTATCAGAAATTATTCGGAATAGTAGTTCCAGTACAAACAGAATAAGCTGGAACAACAATTCTTACCCATTATTTTATAATTTTTTTTATCAAACTACCCCTCCTCCCCTCCTTTCTTTCTTCCGAATACACTCTCATCATCACAAATCCATCTCTCCTCTCTCTCTTTTCCTTCTTCCCAATACACTCTCATCATCACAAATCTCTCTCTCTCCTCTCTCTCTCTCTCTTTAATTTAATTGGATGTTACATTAAATATTATTTTCAAAATTTTAGAAATTTTATTTTGATTTTGATTTTATCATAATTTTTTGTAAGGCTTTAAATTTTGAAATTTTATATTCAAAATTTTAACTTTAATTTAAACAAATAAAATATATAATTAAATATTATTTTCATAAAATATAATTTGAAATTTGATTTCGATTTTGATTTTGATTTTGATTTTGATTTTGATTTTAATTTTATCTTAATTTTTGTAAGGCTTTAATTCATTAATTAAAACGAAGAAAGTAAAAGTTATTATTTGAAAATTAAAAAAATTTATGTTTAAAATTTATAATTTAAAATTAATATTATAAAATTTTAAATTTTAAAATTTAAATGTTGAAATTTTATATTTAAAATTTTAAATTTAATTTGAGAAAATAAAATGTTCAATTAAATATTATTTTAAAAAAATATAATTTGATTATGATTTTGATTTTATCTTAATTTTTTTTAACCTTTAATCCATTAATTAAAACGAACTAATTAGATTTTAACAACTTTTATCACATATTAAATCTTGAGGGCAAAAAGGTAAATTATCCCAACCTAACCTCTTTATTCTTCTTATTCCCCATTCTCATACCAAACATAAAATCTCTTATCCCTGGAACCATCCCAAACGCTTTTTTACCCTAGTTCCGTACTTTATACTTATCCCAGGATTAGCTAGTTCTACCTTAACCCATTACCAAACGGGGCCTAGGGGTTTAAACGCAATTGTAACCTCGCGTGCTGTCTCGGGCAGTGTGTGTTGTTTTCCTGATCAATGTTTATGATTCAGGTTGGCACGGTTTGGCTCTAGCCTTCGAGCATACCGTTGGAGTTGTCAGATCGCCTGCAGACAGGTAGGTTTATCTTCGGTCCGGGCTTTATCATCTCGGCCCTCTGGGGTATCGTAATTGGTCGAACCCCTGTTCTTGTGATAGCCTAGATTTTATTGATCAGCATTACTTTTATATTGCTATATCTGCTTGATTCATTGATCATTATCAGTTATCAGCCTATATGTTGCCATACTTAATTGATCCTTAGCTTGCTAGCTTATATGTTACCATGCTCGATTAATCTTTAGCTTGCTATCAGATGTTATGATCCTTATCCTGGACATTTGCCATGCCTGATTGGTCATTAGTTAGTTATCACACATTTACTCGCTTATCAGTATTTCCTGATTATTCTTGCCATTTGCCATGTGTGATTGATCAGTTATTGTTTCCTGCATTTTTATTGCATGAGTCGAGATCAGTTGATTTCTGCTATTGCATCCCTATTGGGATTTTCCCGGCTTGTTGCCGATTACCATGAGTCGAGATTTGTTGGCTTTCTGCTATTGCATCCCTGTTGGGATTTCTCGGCTTGTTGCCGATTATCCGGTCGGTGGACCGTGAGCTTGAGCATTAGCATTTTGATCTCCACAGAGCCAGCTGTTCTTTCACGAACATTAGCGGGGTCGCGCCCCGTGTGTATGTTCTTTACCGGTAAAGAGGTCTAGAGGAAGGACCCGTGAGCCCGTTGGGGTTATGACAGCAGATTGGTGTACAGGTGGTATTTTCCCTGAGGTCTTGTTGACCAATATGGTGGCTTCGATTGGGTATTTTGTTGTTCTACCTTTGATGCATAATTGCCTGTTTAAAATCTACTTTACATCATACTCTTATGATTGCCCAGTGTTTGCTCAGTTTCATTCAGTACTTACATCAGCATGCTCCTATTATGATCTATATCTGCTTTGCTTATTGTTGATATTATCCACACCATGATCTACATTATGCTTACCTAACTTGATATCTTACTATCTGCTAATTATTGTATGTCAGTAGGTACGATTTGCTATTTCTCGGCTCGTCGTGCCCACTGGGATACACTGTCGATGTATCTCACACCCCCTGGGTGACCATTTTTCAGGTCGGTCGAGTGCTGGGATGTCGGGACGTGTTGGTGAGGTTCCGTGATAACAAACGACCCTTGGCAGCCGTTAATTTTTACTTTTCCGCATATTTATGTAAAGATGTTGTAATAATTATTTTTACCTAATCTTTTATAGTTAGTGTGTAGTTTAGACTACTTTGGTATTGGTTGTAAGTGCTTAGCCGTACATGTATAGAAAATGCTCAATCCAAGAGGATTGGAAATTTTCTATATATATGGCGGTCTGTCGTGCCTGGCTTACTTTTAAACTCTGATTAAAAAAAAAAATGTAGACTCTATTTTCGAACTTGGGGCGTGACAGATTTTATGGTATCAGAGCATGTAATAATCTGGAATATTTTATTTTTAATAAATAAATTAAAGGTGATTTTCAGCCTGAGTTTGGGTTCAAAAGACCTATATTGACCTACTTGGTCAATCGCCGGTGTGCAAGTTGTACAATTTACGAGGCAAAAAGGCTATTTTCTAATCCGGACATGATCTTGAAAATCCGAGATGACCGTTGCGATCGTCTCGTCGAACTGAGCGAGATTCATATTCAGCACATTTCGATCTTGAGCATAGCATTATGATCGCCACGCACCGCTGTACTTCACGTACGCCGTGGGATTGATCCCCCACCGGGCGTTCTTTACCGGTAAAGTGGTCTAGAGGAAAGACCCGTGAGCCCCCAGACAGCACCTGGAGGTGCGGGGTTATGTCAGCCACATAGGTGTCAGATAGTGGCATGAGCCTGAGGTCCTCGTGACCAATAGTGGCATTGATTCGGTACTTGATGTTCTTGGGATTGATGCATAGCTTTTATACTTCCATGTTCTAGCATGCTTATTTCAGTACCTATTATTGCTCATTATACTTGATTATCAATAGACCTGTTATTTGATTATTCAGCTTCTTCTCAGTATACTTTGCTTATCAATAGACCTGTTATTTGATTATTCAGCTTCTGCTCAGTATACTTTGATTACCAGTAGACATTATTTGCTTATTCAGCTTTTATCCACTGACCAGTTACTATCCGCAGATTTTAGTATCCAGTAGGTACGATTAGCTATTTCTCGGCTCATCGTGCCCACTGGGATACACTGTCGATGTATCTCACACCCCCTAGGTGACCATTTTTCAGGTCCATCGGGTGGAAAGATGTCGGGACGTACGAGTGAGGCTGTCATGATAGAGCTGTCCCCTTGAGGATCTACTTATTTTGGTTTTGGATTATTTAGCAGTTTACAGTTTAATATGACATCTTAGTACTTTAGTATTTGTTTACATGATGTTGAGTTTGTATGACATATATATAGTTGTTTAGAACTAATTGGGTTTTAATTGTTGTTTAGTTAAGTGGTACTTGATCTCTGATTGTATAATGTTGTACTTGCCTAGCCGTGCATGTATAGGGGAGAGTTTGTCCGTTTGGATAGAGGATTTTCTATGCATGTGGCGGTCTGTTACGCCCAGTTTCTGATAACTCTAATATAAAAAAAAATAAAATAAAATAAAATTAGACTAATTTTTAAACTCGGGGCGTGACAGATTATATGGTATCAGAGCAAAAGGTACACGGTACCTAGGAAAAAAAATTTTTGATTAGGATCTGGTTAGGATTGAACCCTAGGATGACTTATGACGTGAGAGCGCGGGGTATTTGTCTAGCGGTTAGGAGCTCAGGTGTATTTTCACACTTATGAGATGTTTTCCTAACTTGTTGTTGTGACTACGAGCGGTGTTCGCACGCGCTCTGGGCTCAGTGGTCATAGTGGGTGCAGTGTTAGCTGCGGTTGTGGTACGGGCCATGGGTTTGATATATTAGTGGAGCCTAAAGGGCTCGGATCGTTGGCAGCGGTTAGAGAATCAGCTCGCCGCTTTTGCTGGGTTAGTTCAGCAGATGGCTCAGCATCGGATAGTTGCTATTGTTGCACTGGCCCCACCACTAGTCCATATGCTTGGAGAAGTCGTTGATCCTCCAGTTGTCCCCGCATCACATGTTATGGTGACTCTTGTTGCAGCCGTGATTATTAAACTATGACGCGGCTGTTATTACTGGTGATTCCCCGATTATAGCTATCGGGATGCCTATGAGGTCTGTAATGTACCGGATTTTCGGCACATATAATAAATCTAAATAAAAATGGTATGAAATACTATTTTTATGAAAGTTAGAGAAGTGAGGATGATGTGGAAGCGAATTGGGCCGAAATCGGATTAAAAATGCGGGATTTAGAATTTTAATTGAAAAAGGGGGGCCCAGATTTTTAGCAGAAAATTCATAGAGTCAGAAAATTCTGAGAAAATTCTGGGAGCTCCGTAATATTGTTTTAAGGCCACAGTAAAAATTCCGCGTCGATCGGACACCCGGATTGCGAGAACGGGGTCCGCCAGCGATTTTTGATACAGCGAGGCTTTTGGTGACCCAGAAATGGCCAAACTCAGCAAAAATACTTGTAACACATTTCAAATGTAATTACAAGTGAATTGGAAGTATTTCAAATCGATGCAAAAGTCATCGAGTCGAAAAGTGAGTTGGAGTTGAGAATTTGAAGCTTCAATTGTGAATCTTAGGTCCTTGTTTGGCGATTTCCGCGAAAAGGGCGAAATCCAGCAAAAATACTTGTAACACATTTCAAATATGATTACAAGTGGGTTTGAAGCGTTTCGAATCAACGCAAAAGCCGTTGAGTCGAAAAGTGAGTTGTGGTTGAGAAACGAAGCCTCAAGTTGCAAAATTGGGACTCGTGTTCGGGGAGTCCGCAAAATGGCAAAATTCGGCGAGAAGACTTGTAACGTGTTTTAAATATGATTACAGTCGAGTTCGGTGCGTTTCGGGCTGACGCGAAGGGCATCGGGTCGAAAAATGACTTGAACCCGAGGACTTAGCCAAAATCTGAAATTTCTGAAATTTGTGATCACGAAGCATTTTCGGAGCCCTGTTTCGGAGGCTTAGAGTGCCCCAAAATTTTAAAAGAAATCGTGGGGTGTCTCACAAAAGTTTTCTTATTAAAAGGGGCGAAAAACCTAGGTATGTTATTAAGGAAAAATCGGAGAACGAAGCGAAGAAAAATGCTTCGTGAATTCTGAAAACTGCAGTTTTGACAGTGCAAGTTAATCGCGAAGCGTTTTCGGAGCCCTGTTTCGGAGGCTTAGTGCGCTCCAAAATTTTAAAAGAAATCGTGGGGTGTCTCACAAAAGTTTTCTTATTAAAAGGGGCGAAAAACCTAGGAAAGTTATTAAGGAAAAATCGGAGAACGAAGCGAAGAAAAATGCTTCGTGAATGCTGAAACTGCAGTTTTGACAGCCCAAGTCAATCGCGAAGCATTTTCGGAGCTCTCTTTCGAGGGCTTAGAATAGTCCAAAAGTTTAAACAAAATCGTGGGAAGTTTAAGAAAAATTTGTAGAATAAAGGGGAGAAGAAAAATTGCCATTTCAATTCTCCGATTGACGGCAAAACGCGGAGGAAGATGGGTACCCGAAATTGCTCTCTGCAGGGGCAAAACTGCAGGATTGGAGGGCATTTGGGGGAAAAATGGTTTAGTTGAGGGCAAAAGTGTAATTTCACAATTCCTCTCCAACTACCCACCTGCAGGGCATTTAAAACACACCCTCTCTCTCTCTCTCCCTCTCTCTGTTTGAGGATGAAACGAAAGAAGAAGGAGAAGAAGAAAAAGAAGGAAGAAGAGAAAGAAGAAAGGAGAAGAAGAAGAAGAGGAAGAAGAAGAAGCAGGGAAGTGACTCTCTCCTCCCTCCCTCTCATTTTTTTAGAAAAAGGGTGCACGTTTCTCTCTCTCTCTCCTCTCTCTCTCTCTCTCTCTCTCTCTCTTTCCTTCTATTATGCATGAGAAAAGTGGAAACAAAAAAAAAAAAGAGAAAAGAGAGTGAGGTGCTGGTGGCTGCAGCCTTGCTGCTGCCAGCAGCAGCAAGCCCTGCTGCTGCTGTGGGCAGCAGCAGCTGCAACAGTGTGTGCTGCTGCTTGGCTGCTGCTGCAGCCAAGCAGCAGCTGCATGCGCATGGCTGGAGCATGGCCCTGGCAGCTGCTTGTGCAGCTGCCATGCCAGCAGGAGCGCAGCTGCTGGCTGCTGCAGCAGCAATGCTGCTGCAGCCAGCAGCAGGCTGCCCAGCTGCAAGTTGCCCAGCAGCAGCCTGCTGCTGGTTGTGTCCCCTGCAGCAGCAGCACTAGCTGCTGCTGCTGGCAGGGCCAGCAGCTAGGTAAGCTGCTGGCCAGGCAGCTGGGGGAAATTACAAAAAAAAAAAAGAGAAAGAAGAAAAGAAGAAAAGAGAAAGAAAAGAAAGGAAAGAAAAGAAGAAAAAGAAAGATCAAAATTTTCTCTCTTCTCTTTTCTCCAATGCAAAAAAAAAAATTTGCAATTTCTCGATGTGCCAAATGCAAAATCGGTGAATTGGGAGAAATTGCTCAAATTGAGCTTTTCTCGGGATTTTTAGGGCATTTTGACCCCGGATCGAGTTGAGCAGGTTTCTTTTGGCAATATGCCATGGGATGACTATTCTCCTCTCATTTTTATGAACCGATCAAAAATTAGCCTTTTGGTGGGGGAAAATGACCAAATATTACTCTTATCTCAAAAATTGAGCTTTTCTCAAATTTTTGAGAGCATTTTGACCCCGAATCGAGTTGAGCAAGTTTCTTTTTGGCAACATGCCATGGGAGGATTATTCTCCTCTCATTTTTACGAACCAATCAAAAATTAGCCTTTTGGTGGGGGAAATGACCAAATAGGGATTTTTCCCTTTAAGTTGTCAAAAAGGGGTTAGTTTTACCGCCTTATGAATTTTAGTGAATCATGTAAAAGCAATTGCTTTATCTTTTGCTTTCCTTACAATGTAGGGAAGTCTCACGGATCCAAGGAGTTGAAATTGTCTCTTCCAAGGACCAAAAGAATACACCGAGGTGGGGGATTCTACCGAAAATGGGTGACTTCTCCACTTTTTCCTCTGCTTTTGATCTTGAAGCATGATAGTAGCCTGTTAGAGGCGTTGGGTAATTATGATTGAATTTTGCATGTGTAGATGGATATAGAAGAGAAGTAAACTTTTCTAATTATTAGAATAAGAGATAAACTTGCATGTGTAGAAGGATGCAGATAGAAAAGTGAATTTTTCTGAATTGCTAAATATGGATAATGATTGCCTGCGTAGATGTTAAACTTTATTGATGACTGAAATGGAAATAATTGCATGCGTAAAAAGGGGAATCAATTATTTGTTATTGGTGAGCATGTTAGGGTATAGCCCTAGGAATCATGTGAAAGCATAAGGAAAAGGACATGCTGGTAGTAAGACTAGGAGAAAACCTAGACTCAGGGTTAATGAGTGGCATCAAACTTAGGAGTGTATCCTAGGATTTAATGAGTGGCATTATCTTAGGAGATAACCTAAGGACATTGGATAGAGTGATCAACATAGAGTCAAGGACTCTAGGATGAGCATGATATAAGACTTAGGTAAAGGAAACCTAAGGTAAGTTAGTGGGTCGAGAATAGACTAGTTAACATAGAGTCAAGGAACTCTAGGTTAAACATGATACGAAACTTAGGTAAGAGAACCTAAGGTGAATTAGTGGAGTTTATACTCACAGAAAATGGATTAGAGTCAAGATAACTCTAAATGCAAAGTGCAACAGGTAAATAGAGATAATGTAACTCCAAGTTCGGCAAAGAAAAGAGTATGTGGCCACAAAGTTAAAGAATTAAACTGATAGCAAAGTGATCAACTTAGAGTCAAACTCTAAGGAAAAGTTTGTGTAATCACAAAGTCAAAGAGCTAAATAATATAACCCTAGAGTGGGTCATAGGGTGTATGGGCAAATGGATAATAACTTTAACTTCAATTTGAGTTAAAGAAATAAAGGTGAAATGTTTAAGAGTCCAGGAGACTCTCTAATTATCCTGATGGCAAGACCTAGGATAAGAGATAAATTGTTGTAAAAAGGCAAAGTTAAAAGCAAGCTAAAAGTGGCTAAAAAGCATAAAGAGAATGTAAATGGCGCCTTCGAATTTGAGACTCGTCAAGTGGAGCAGGACTCCCTGGGCAGTGACCCGTCGGACGAGCTACTTTCGAAAGGCTTAAAGTGAAAGCAAAGAGCTAAATGCTCAAGGGAAAGATAAAGAGATTTGCTAGCGGCAAAGAGGGAGCTATAAGCTCGAATAAGAAAGAAAAGCAAGTGTTCAAAGGCAAAGAGGCTAAGAACTAAAGTAAAAAGAGAAAGAAAAAGAAAAGAAAAGAAAGAAAACATAAAGATAAAACGAGCGTACCTTCGGGGGTAAAAAGTAGCCTTGTCGGAGCCAAGGGCAGTGTCCCTCTCCCGGGCAGTGACCCGTAGGACAAGTTCCCCGTTGGGCGGGGTAGCACTTGCGGGTGCTATCGGCAACCTTAGAAATCTTATCTTATGGTAGCAGGACTACCGGGCTGGGGCCCGTTGGATAAGAATTTCTGAGGGTTAACTTGAACTAAAGCACCAGAATTTAAAGAATAAAGAGAAATTAGAGTGGCCAAGGTGGCCGGGATAGTTTGACTCTGTATACAGCGGCATAGTGGCCGAGTTGGTGCTTAGCAGCCTAGTGTGGCTAGACAGAGTAGTGATGGTTGATGATTAGACACAGATAGTATAGTGCAGTGATATATTATATTGCATAGCAGCATTTTGATATTGAGGATTTTAGTTTCCTAGCACTCTATTGTTATTGCTTCCATTGGACCAAGTGGTGTAGGACACTTTTTCTCGGTGGTTGAACCCACTGGGAACTCTGTCGGAGTTCTCACACCCCTTGGGTGACCCCCCACAGGTTCGGGTGTGGATACAGCGGACGAGACGGTTCAGATGCAGACGGCGAGGCATACGACAGGGGCAAGGGCCCAGCAGCATAGAGACCTAGAGGGTCTAGCAGAGGTATCCCTTTTATATATTTCTTGAGTGAACATTGTATGGTGAGGAATTTATGTAAAGGAATTGTAATAATTTATTTGCAAGTTCAGAGATGTAAAGTGTAATAAATTTAAGTTATGGTTCACTCTTGCATGCTTCCATTTCCGCTTTAGTTGTTGCAAAAATTTAAATTTGTAGTGATTTTTAGTACTCTGATATTGAGCTTCCGCATACACTTGTTGTGTTATTATGGATGTTACCGTTCCTTTCAGGTAGAAAAAGGTTTTACCTGATTGGCGGGTCTGTTGGCGTGCCCGAACCGTACAAATTGGCGGACTCGGGGCGTGACAGATTAGAGTGGTATCAGAGCCTAGGAATAGTCCTAGGTGGTTAGCAAACCTTAGGGAGACTCTAGGGTTTAGGCACGAGAGAGTGCGTGGATTTTTGGGCGAAAGTAATTGATTGGTTACTATTGTTCCCACGAAGGATGTTGGGACTGATCGAGGGAAATGAGCTTTCATTCTTCGGACTATTACGTTGGCGGCCGACAACGTAATGTTGGAGATGAAAAGGAGTACCCTCTTATACTTTCGCATGATTGGGTCGACGAGCTTTTCTGTCGGTATATAGATTGCGCGTTGCTCAAATGGCTAAATTTGGGCTAATCGTTTCGTTGTGGTGTGCATATTAGCGATGACACCACATAGGGAGACGCACCTATTTTGACTCGAGTCACGAGAGGGCTCTAGGTCAAACAAGGTACACGAGCTGCGATAACAGGTGACCGCACTTGTTGGTGTGATCCAGCGGCAGGTCAAGCTTCGTGCCGTCAGCGGAGATTTTCGTCGACAGGAAAGCTGATTCCAACGCCTAAGGTGGCGTCAAGGCGACAGTCGGAGCAGATTGATAGGTCTCAGTGGCTGATAGCGCAGCAAGCTGAGGCTGCATAAATGACGCATGAGCATACGGCGTTGCCGCACGTAGGGGCGACAGTAGAGCGAGTGGCAGTGGCCGCCGAGCTTTTGTCGGCGCACCCTGCACCTTCAGCAAGAGGCATTATAAGCTTGTGTCGGCTAGGTTGCTGGCAAAGTGTGGTTAAAGAGGTCCAGCGAGAGACCGACTCACAGAGTGTTGGTGATCGCTATATTGCGAGAACCAAGTTATTGTGCCCTAAGGATTAGGGCAAGAAGGATTTACGAGCCGGGCGGCGTGAGTTCGCCCTGATGACGGTAGTGACCGTGTGGCGTGTTGATTTTGGCTAGATTGCCGCATAGCGGAGTTAGTGAGGCCCAGAGTAGGCTTCAAGATGCGGGAACCTCTCGAAAGAGCGAGAGTTTTGAGGCGCCGTTCTAATGGATCGGTATAATGGCAGGGATTGCCACCGCAGGATTTGCGAGTTAATCACCAGAGTTGGTGAACAGTCGTTGTGATGCCTCAACCTAGTTGGGAGAGGTGTACAAGGGTCATACGCGTATATAAGCAAGTTGCTTAACACTGGATTTTTGCGAGTTAGCGTAGGGGCGTTGGACGCCCAACTATTTTGGTGCTCATGGAGCACAAGTATCGCTTAGCCGAGAGAGCTGATTAGTTGGCGCATTAGCCTTTGCTCAGTGTGGCCAGAGTTGATAGAGAGTTCGGGTCGTGGATTGACGACTAGTTGTGGGTTTTGCTCAGTGAGCGTAGTGGTCGCGTGGCGACGATTAGCGGGTTCGCTTGGGGACGATCCGTGCCTGGACCATGTTTGTGGACTGTGGGCCTGTAGCCCAGTGGGCAGGCGCAGTCGGCTGTGAGAGACAGCGGCCCGAGACCTGAGGGCGGGGCATGATAGAGATTTGGTCGAGGCGGTAGTCCGAGCGATGACCCGGGAACGTGAAATGCCACGTGTGAGCCTTGAGGCTGTTAGTACACTGAGAGTGTGTGATGTGATCAGGCCGTAGTGCTAGTGATGATTGAGGTATTGTAGCTCCTAGTGGGAGTGTTGGTGTAGTAATCCTAAGTGTGGATCTACCCGTTTGACGATTAGGTCTGTGGGCTAGCGAGAGCCATTGTACAGTGTTGGACTAGTTTTGGGCTATAGGCCCCTGTTGGACCGTGGTTTGTGAACCTATTAGTAATCCGATATATCGGGTTAGCTGATAACCCGTGGACTTAGAGCACTAGCGGCGTGCATGATAGCAGAGGACTTGTGGATTGGCCTTCGCCCTCCACATTAGGCAGCGGAGCGACCGGAAAATGCGGTAAGTGTAAGTGGTTGCAGATGCAACCTCGTTGTGAAAGAATGATGGCGGAATTAAAGTGAAAAATTTTCGCAAATAAAGGCTGGGTCATTTGTGGCAGTATGATGCCTAGTAACGATGTATAGTAGGCCCAACATTGGGGGTAAGATTCCTCCCTCTCGATCAGATTTGAGTCGAAGTGTGACTCAAGTTTCGAGGACGAAACTATTTTAAGGGGGGTAGAATGTAATGTACCGGATTTTCGGCACATATAATAAATCTAAATAAAAATGGTATGAAATACTATTTTTATGAAAGTTAGAGAAGTGAGGATGATGTGGAAGCGAATTGGGCCGAAATCGGATTAAAAATGCGGGATTTAGAATTTTAATTGAAAAAGGGGGCCCAGATTTTTAGCAGAAAATTCATAGAGTCAGAAAATTCTGAGAAAATTCTGGGAGCTCCGTAATATTGTTTTAAGGCCACAGTAAAAATTCCGCGTCGATCGGACACCCGGATTGCGAGAACGGGTCCGCCAGCGATTTTTGATACAGCGAGGCTTTTGTGACCCAGAAATGGCAAACTCAGCAAAAATACTTGTAACACATTTCAAATGTAATTACAAGTGAATTGGAAGTATTTCAAATCGATGCAAAAGTCATCGAGTCGAAAAGTGAGTTGGAGTTGAGAATTTGAAGCTTCAATTGTGAATCTTAGGTCCTTGTTTGGCGATTTCCGCGAAAAGGGCGAAATCCAGCAAAAATACTTGTAACACATTTCAATATGATTACAAGTGGGTTTGAAGCGTTTCGAATCAACGCAAAAGCCGTTGAGTCGAAAAGTGAGTTGTGGTTGAGAACGAAGCCTCAAGTTCAAAATTGGGACTCGTGTTCGCGGAGTCCGCAAAATGGCAAAAATGAGAGGACTTGTAAATGTTTTAAATATGATTACAGTCGAGTTCGGTGCGA
>CM054953.1:1487654-1518308 GCA_029168755.2 Tillandsia fasciculata | reverse complement strand
AAGAATAAAATTCGAACTGCTAATCTGTTAGAGATTACGTCCGACGCAGTGTTCGGTGACCCAGAAATGGTCCAAACTGAAGAGTAATATCACCTCACGATAAATTAAGGTAAATTGAGTCTGCCCCCGTCAAATTTTGGCACAAACGGACCATCCAGAAGGGTTCCGCAGCAAGTATCAGATAAAAAATTGGACTAAATAGTAAATTAGCACTATTGGTGGGGGGTTGTGGGTGGCCTTGTATGCATAAAAGGACCACGTTTCCCCCTTTCTTCTTCTTCTTTCCACCCGCACGCAAGCAACCGGAGCACCCTCCTGGAGAGCTCCTCTCCTCACCTTCTCCACTCACTCTCTTCTCTCTAAATTTTCTTGCTCCAATGTGCACTAAATCGCGGACGATTTGCGGGAAGCCTAAGGCGAGCGAAGGCAAGCTCTGAACCAAGAAAAGCTCGAAATCACGGCTTTTTGAGGTGAGTTCGCGGAAGATAAATTTGATTTTTGCATATCTTTTTGATCTATATCTATAGGATCTTAGAAGAATTCTTGTCGAGAAATCGGCGAAAATCGTGAGAAATCGTGATGAATGTGTGTAAATGAAAACCTAAGGTTTAAAAGAGGAGTTTTGGATTTTCATGGGATTGATCTCATTTGAACCCTGGAAACTCAATTACTATGTAAAGAAACGTGTTGGCGAAGACGATCTACATTCCGTCGAACGGCCGAAAAGTTAGAGCCGAAATACGCGCTCTCAGGACTTGTTGAGGCACAAAGAGAAATAATGACATTAGTAATTTTTTGGGGGTTTTAACTTGAATCCTCCTTCCATCATGGCGGGGTTTTGGGTAACCCCTTGACGATCCAGACCACAAATCCGGGGAAGTTCGTCGTCTTTCGTCTCTCTTTTTTTTGCGTCACACGTGAAAAATACTAAGCATAGTGCTTGGAGGTTATTAATATGCCGTTTTGGACTTGTTTAGGACATCCGACATTGAGGCGACCCTTGTGATCGAGACCGGTTGCTCCCGTAGATTTTTTTGGCGAGCCGAGCCGAGCCAAGGACCCGAGGTGGGTGGTGCTCTTACCGAAGCCGTTGGGCTTCCTCTCTATGTCTTAGCCACTTACACTATTGCTATCGCACCATTGCATTGTAGGATAGTATGTATTGCCATCTTAGACTTTCCGTTGATAGATATTTAGCAAATGTTATGCTAATATGTTGGATTGGAAAGATTGGGTCGATACCGAGGAATCCTATAGTGCGGATTGGGTGTTGGACTGTGAGTCGACAATTGATGACGAGTGGCCTATATGTAGAAATTGTGAACACCACACAATAAATGAACGAGTGGCCATATGAAAGGTAGTGTAGGTAAACCTATCGTGACACATGTGAGACAACAGGTTGTGTATTATCTATAGGGATCTCAGTTGCCATTAGCCTTATAGATAGGGTATCCTGTGTGGAGAGGAATGGATCATGCTCATAGTCTGTTTTTTGGCTGGTGGAGGTCGCTCCTCTACGCCGCCTACTCCGGAGTTGGTCACGGGGCACGCCACCCCGAGGGACGGTTAGGGTCCCGCAGATGCGTTCGATTGGTAGTTGAGACACGTCTCCCTCGTCGTGATAGTGAAGCCGTGGGCAACCTTCGGGTGTGCCGTGAGATTTGAGATGAAGTGTTAAAAACCACACTCTTGAAAATGAGTTAGAGAACAAGTATGAATAGTACTTCTTGGACATAGTGATATATTTGGATATCCTCCCCTGAGCATGCTACTGTTTTCCGTGTTGGCATAGTAGTGGTAGTTATTTACAATACTGCTTTACAGTTTTCAGATATATTCTCCTATCTATTCTGCTTTTGCCCTCTTGGACCTAGTGGGAAGACCGGTGGGAGTCGGTGGCCGAACCCACTGGGAACTATGACCATAGTTCTCACCCCACTATTATTACAGGGCCGAGTACAGGTACTCCCGGCGAGGATCGCGGTAAGGGCTTGGCGCCCTAGAGGCGTTGATAGCAGCCTCCCTACATCTATAGCTCTTGTCACCTTGTCTTTACATTTTGAGAGTAGATGTTGTATAGGGTGAGGACGTTTTTGGATGTGATCTATGTATTATTCATATACTCGAATGGAATGGAATGTAATAGATAGAGTTTCTCTCTTTGTTACTTGTATGTTTACTTTTATATACTCGTACCTTGCTCTTATGTTTTTTTAGCACTGGGTGTGCTCTCGTTGTGATTGTGTATATCTAGAATAATTCTGGGTGATTCTTGTACATGATCTTGTCGCTTAGCCTTGGGCGGACAGAGGAGGTTCTGTCCGTTCGGCGTCTGTTCAGCGCGCCCGAACCATGCCAAATTGGTAGCAGTTTCGGGGTGTGACAACCGGAGTCGTCGGAGCTGCTGCATCCGAGCTTGGTAAAGATCTTCTTGACCAGTTTCGTCAGTGTCTTGTATTTCTTCTTCAAATCTTCTTGAACTGGCGTAATCCGCTGTAGGTCAAGAGAAATACGTTCCTGTTCCACAGAAATCCTCTCTTGATCAAATAGACGTCCAAAAGCCGCAGATCTGTCTCGCAAGTTTTCAACATTGACATGGCATTCACCAATGCATTTACGATTCTCGAATGTTTTCATTCGCTGAGTGTCAATGTGAACAACGTTCTCTTCAACTGGAGGTGGCACACTCGCAAGTGGCTCCTCGATGTGAATCCCGCCGCCTCGCATTTTCTTGCGAGCAACGCTTTTCCTTTTTGTTGATGTAACAAACTCCATCAGAGCTTTTCCTTTTTCTGTTGCAGTTGGTGGTGTCTTTGCCTTTGCAGAAACTGGACCTTTTCCTTTAGTTCCAGGTGATCCCTTAGCTGCTGCTGCTTCCTTTGCTCATTCAACCGTTTTATCCCATTCCTCGGACTCAGTCTCCGAGTCATCCAAGGGAACGAATTCAGATTCATCTTGATTTTTCCTTGCACGCTTCAACTTGTTCGAGACTCTTGTACTCACAAGAGCAGTGATGAAAATAATGAACAACCAAAAACCATCTTGACAAAATTTGGAAACTGTCTTGTGAGAGAGCTCCAATTCACATAAAAAAATTGTTTAATTTTAAAAAAATTGCAAAATTATACCCAAACAATTTTTATGTCACGTAGAAGCTAGGAATCAAGTGATATTTGCAAAAAAAATTTAAAAAATAGATCAATTTTAAGATTTTCAAAAATACCAAAAAATATGCCATAATACTAAAATTTCAGAAATCGAAGCCCAAAAATTCATTGACAATGTAATAAACAATCATAGATAGGTTTCTTAGGCATCCAGAGTTCAATGTATGCAAGAAATTTCAAAGAAAAATATCAAAAATTGAAATCGGATTATGAAATCTATCTCGTTTTGAAGAAATAAGCAAAATCTGTGAATAAATCGAGATTTGATCCAAAAACTTACTTGGATTGAGGACAAATCAAGTCAAGAGAAGATCCAAGTGCTCTTAGATTCTAGTGAGAGAAAGAGGAAGAGCAACAATCACAAACTAGGGTGAAAAAGAAATCAATACCATTTATTTCTATAAAAGCCCTAATGCGCGGTCCGGATCAGCTCGACAAGTCAGTCCGGATCGGCTTCACGTGCAGAATCCCATTGTTCGTGATCCGGACTGACTGATCTCAGTCCGGACTGCCTGCAACTTTTTCTCCAGAAAAATTCAGAAAATTTCAGAAAATCCAGAAAAAGTATGTAAACATTTTTGCATATCAATTTTATACAAAAAGTATCGTTTCACATAAAAGAAATAGATTATGAGAAATCTATCAAAATATTTCAAATTATGAAGCGAAAATTTATAAAAATTAAAATCTCTAAAGTTGAGCAAGTTCAAAATATCAATCACGATCTAATGAGTAACGAATTTATCAGATTATCAATTAAGCAAAGAAAATGAAACACCAAGATCGATAGATGTTTAAAATCCCTAATAAATTAGTTAATTTAATTTAGATAACAAATTTTAGGGAGTGGCTCTTTGAGCATATTTCAAAAAAAAATTCCACCTTATACCAACCATGGATTATTGAATGAATCAAATATTCTATTTAGCATTGTTTAAAATAAAATCATTAACACCATACTTTTCAAAAACATGTGGTAGCTGCACACACAACTCGGACAACCGATGTGGTAGCTCCTTCCTTCATGTGGTGATAGTTTTCACACTCCACTAATGGATGTAACTCTTTGCACATCTTATGAGCATGAAAAACTAAAAATTACTCCCCTTCAATTGGCTATTAATTATGTAAAATATTAAGTATTCAACCAAGAATTGATCTCATATTCATACTGTCACGCCCCGGGTGTAACCCAGAACCCGGGCCCGCCAACAGATCCGCCGTGCACACAGAATTTTTCATGTGCACGAAGCGCTGGTAACCTGCTCAGATAGATAATACATAATAAAAGAGCATAAACAGAGCTGAACTAAAAGAACTAAAAGTAATCTCAGACTGAAAATATGATACAAACTGAAGTAAAGTACAACAAACTCCCAGCTCACCAAAATAATACCACCAGCTGGCCACAGCCAGACCCAAAAGTAAACTACTGTAGTCTGAGATACAAAAGGGGTACAATAAAAGTCCAGCTACTCTCACAGTTGGGGTAGATGATCTAGCTAGTCCGCAATCCTCTTACCTCGATCTGCCGCTGAAGGCCCAGCAGCTCGCACAGATGACTCTGCAACACAAAGGGAAAGGGGAACAGAAAACAACAATGGGGGTGAGAACTACTAGATAAACCAGTAGCCTCCCCTAGTGGGTAAAACCTCTAATGCTGACGCACCCACTAGGAATAAAGAGGCAAAAGAAAAGAACAGTGGTATGCAATAAAGACTGCTGAAAAGAAACTACCACTACTATGCCTCTAAATGCAGTGCCAAAAGATGACTGTATATATGCAACTATAAAGCTGACTGCCCAAAGAAACCCAATCAGAGGGTCAGGAAATACTGGCACTGCCTGCTCTGTCATCACTCACAACTCACCAACTGACCGGCACCCATCACGGTCTGAAAGCCTACTCCGGAGTGGCACTCGAGGGGAGCGACCCACACGAGTAAAGTATCTCTGTAACCGATGTCTCACAATAGCAGGACTGGATCATGACCATGATCAAAGTGGGAATACTCCATCCACTAATGCAACCCCAATCCCTAATCTGATGTGATAATAACATCCGGTCAACCGCCCAAAATCTGCGGTCACCGCTGAACCCTATACCCCCAATCTGATAAGGTAAAATCATCTGGTCAACCGCCTAACATCCGCGGTAGCCACCATACCCCACAATCCCCAGAAGAGTCTAAACTGTCCCAGACTCAAGATCCAACTACACTATCTCAAGATCCCGATCCGACTCGATCATCATGCATCGATAGAGAAGAATAACAATAAAGCATGTTTTCTCCTAAGTCAGATCCCATAATATAGTGCTGCAGTAAAATAGTGGCTTAACTAGTTGTCCAATAAGCATGCAAGTGTTCTCTTTTAAAAGCATTTAAAAAGTGACCAGGTTTCATATGAAGGATCATTTTAAAATAACATTAGGTTACTTGTTTGCATGCGGTTTAGGATATAGCAATTGTCCAACTTTATTGTCCCAAATTTATCACATAGAAGCTATCAATTAATTTAGGGGGGCCCCAATGTAATAGGTTCATATACCACAAGTTATCTATCACATGTATAAATGGGAAACTCTACTATTCCTAGTGTGCAAGTCAACAAAGAGGGAAACGCAACCACCCACCTCGAAAAGCGTGCACAATAAACCCAGAAAATACCCGCTGTCCTCTAAGCACACCGTCAGCTGAAACAATACCCTACAACATCACACAAGTGTACACGGTGTAAAAACTATAAGTTCCAAACACATAATTGCTGTTTTTACAATCAGCACGCAAAACGAGGAATTTCACCTCTGTCTCGAGTTCCTAAAATCCCAGAAAAATCACGGTTGCGTTCCTCGCGAAAAGTAGCCCAAAATCGACTCTTGAATCGCCTCGATCTGATATTCCTACGCTGAGAAACAATTCGTCGAAGTCGCCGCTGTCCAAAATCCAAACAGCAAAATAGGGGGTCAAAACACCTCGGGAAACGTGCCAAGGAATCGGAATCCAGAGAAACCATCAACACGGAAAACGAAGCCCTACCTCTTAGGAACACACTGGCGAAGAAATCGTCGAAATAGGACTCCTGTACTGAGCAGGGGACTCCTCGGACTGAAATGCGACGATAACGGGCCGAAAAGGGGAAAACCGAGGCACACTGTAAAATCCGGATCGCCGCTGTCGAACTTCCAGAAAATTTGGGGACGCACCACGAGGTAGAAAAATCAGTGAGGAACAACTTCTCTTCAATGGTCTCTCTCTGGTTCTCTCTCTATCACTTGGAAAATGGCAGAAAAGAGGGGAGGGGAGGCCTTTATATAGGCCCAAAAAATCTTTTGGGAAAATTCCCTCTGTGTCCCAACTTCCGGACGGCTACAGTACCCAGGCCCACTTTCGGGCTGCTACAGTGCGGCCCGGCCCGCCAAGTTTCCGGGCGCGCACAGTGCGGCCCGGCCCAGCCCAGTCCGCACAACGATCCCGCCCTGTCCAACCGGCCGTCCGACCCGGCCAAGGGCCCGACACGTGTCCGCCAAACAGGCGGCAGCCGTGCGGGCCCAACGGGGAAGCGCCACGTGTCCCAGCCGCCCACGTGTTCCACGCGCCCGGCGCACGTGGGCGGCCGTGCGCCCGCCAGTGAACAGTGGACACGTGTCCCACGCGGTCCACGTCGCACAAGCCGGTCCACGCCCCGGTCTTCCGGATCCTGTCCGCCAATGGGAGGATGCCACGTGTCGCACGCCAGCCGCCTCTCTTGACGCCGTCCAGCCAAACGCGAGCGGACACGTGGCATCCCAAAATTCGGTGCACCCGGTGCGCGCCTGTTCTGTGGACCCCCGCCGCATGCGCCCTGTCCGCGCCCTGCTCCGCCCTGCTCCGCCCCTGCGCCGCCCTGCGCCGCCGCGCGCCGCCGCCCGCCGGCCGCCGGAACGTAATTCCGGCCGGCCGGAGTTACTGTTCCGGTGAACAGTAAAAATGCGCCGAAAAATGCCGTAAATATACCATTTGATCGTTTTCCTCCGCGCGCTGAGTCCAAATCCGCCGTCCGTTTCTTCAAATTTTCTTCGATTTCATCCGTTTTCGCCGAAAGCTCCCGAAAGGCCCACTTGATCCTTTGTTTCTCTTTCCGCGCCGGATCCATTTCTGAAGTCCGTTTTCGATGCGACTAAAGCTCCATTGCACTGTGTAGGCTTCCTCTAAGCGCCGTTAACGCTGCAAAATCCTTCATAAAAATCCGGATCATCACACATACTTATTTCAATCATCAAATAACTTAAAAACAATACCAAGAGATCATTGAGTGAGGTGTTGACTTTGATCAATTAAAGATGAAATAATTGATATAAATGATCATTGAATCAAATGAGTTATGATGATATCCAAATCATAATAAATTTTTCAAGATATGAGGGATGCAATTAAAGTCAATATTGCTAATGCTCCGTTAATGTTCTAGAATGCATATTTACAAACAAAACAAACAAAAATACAAAACAAAACCTAACCTAAGTAATGGTTTAAAAATCGGTTATTTCAAAGAAAGCATACCAATTGCTTTTCGCAAATGAATAAAACGTTTTTGATCCAAGGGTTTTGTTAAAATATCGGCTAGTTGATCATCAGTAGAAACATATGAAATTTGCAAAGTATTTGATTCAACTAGTTCTCTTAGAAAATGATATCTTAGTTCAATGTGTTTTGTTCTCAAGTGCAACATATGATTTTTAGAAATATTGATGGCACTGGTTTGTCACACAAAATAGTCACCGGGGTCGCAGGAATCCGAAAGTCACTCAAAACGCTTTTCATCCAAATCAATTAAGTTGAGCAACTTCCTACAGATATGTATTCCGCCTTGGCAGTAGATAGAGCAATGCAGTTTTGCTTTTTACTATGCCATGCAACAAGACAATGGCCAAGATAAAAGCATGCTCCACTAGTGCTTTTCCGATCATCTACTGATCCAGCCCAATCGGCATCCGAATATCCTATAATGTCAAGAGAAGTGCCCATAGGATACCAAATTTTGAGATTAATTGTACATTTGATGTACCGGATGATCCTTTTTACTGCTTTCAAGTGTATTTCCTTCGGTGCAGATTGATATCTCGCGTAAATTCCTATACTGAAGGAAATATCTGGGCGACTAGCCGTAAGGTAGAGTAGACTTCCAATCATACTTCTATATAATTTCTCGTCTACACTCTCTCCGTGAAATTCACTTCCTAATCCCTTATTGCTAGTTCTCATAGAAGTCGGATAGTCTTTAGAATCTTCCAATCTGAATTTCTTAACCAACTCCTTTGCATACTTGGATTGTGACAAATAAATTCCATCATCGCATTGTTTAACCTGCAATCCAAGAAAATAAGCTCGCCCATCATTGACATCTGAAATTCGCTTTCCATCGTTTCGGCGAACTTTGAAACATCTTTGTTTGTTGTCGCACCAAACACTATGTCATCCACATAGATTTGTGCCACAATGAAGTTATTCTGAAAGTGCTTCACAAAGAGTGTCCGATCGACTCCCCCTCGAGTATAGCCTTTTTCTAAAAGATATTTCGTTAATCTTTCATACCATGCTCGCGGTGCTTGTTTTAGTCCATAAAGAGCTTTTTTCAATCGAAAAACATGGTTAGGCAGTTTATGATCAATGAAACCTTTCGGTTGAGCCACATAAACTTTCTCATTTAGAAAACTATTTTAAAATGCGCTCTTTATGTTCATTTGAAAAGCTTGATTTTAAAATGACAAGCGATTACGAACAAGTTCTGAATGGACTCGAGACGGGCAACCAGGGAGAATATCTCATCAAAGTCTATGCCCTCAATCTGTGAGTATCCTTGAGCAACCAAACGTGCTTTGTTTCTCACAATGGTACCATCTTTATTTTTCTTGTTCTTGAAAATCCATTTAGTACCAATGATATTTTGTTACTTAGGGGGCTTTGTTAATTCTCAGACTTCATTTTTTTCAAATTGATTAAGCTCTTCTTGCATTGCTTCAATCCAATAGTCATCTTGAAGAGCTTCATCAATATTTTTTCGGTTCCATCATGGAGACATAACATGCAACTCCACATTCTAACTGTCTCCGAGTTCTAACTCCATCTTGAGAATCTCCAATGATATTTGTTTCTGGATGGTCCTTGGAGATTCGAAGAGTTTGAGGTACGGGAGTACTCGGTGAGACATGTGATGAATCTTGTTCAGTGGATGGACTTGAAGTATCATAAGATGCATCAAAATTATCAGATTTATCATGCATAGATGCAACATCATCAACAATTAATTCATCATCAAGAAACATATCAACAGTAGATTTATCAGAAGAAAAATGAGAAGCTTCATCTACTTTAACATTTATAGATTCTATCATCGTTTTAGATTCAAGATTGTATACTCGATATGCTCTACTATTTGAAGAATAACCAACAAAAGATTCCTTCATCACTATGAGAGTAGAAATTTTCAAGATTTTCACGGTCACGTAAAATGTAACAACGACTCTCGAAGATGCGAAAATACTTGATATTCAATTTTCTACTAAACCATAGTTCATATGGGGTATTTAAAGTACCCGGGCGCAAATAGATTCTATTGATCACATAGACCACGGTGTTAACTGCTTCAGCCCAAAAATACAAAGGGAGTTTCCAGATATGAAGCATAACACACGCCATCTTTTGTACAACTCTATTTTTGCGCTCGACTACACCATTCTGTTGCGGTGTATAAGGTGCGGAGAATTCATGTTTTATGCCGTTTGAAGAGCAAAAATTAATGAATTTTGAATTTATAAATTCTCCACCTCTATTACTGCGAACACAAACAATCTTTTTATTTTTCTCAATCATAATCCGATGACAAATATCATGAAAAGAGTCGAAAGTATCCGCGTTTTCTTTTAAAAATGATACCCATAAAAATCTAGAGAAATCATCAACCATAAGAAATATGTATCATTTTTCACTTAAACTAGGTTGACGAGTTGGCCCCATTAAATTCATATGCAATAATTCTAGTGGCCGTTTTGTTCCTACATGGCTCAAGTTCTTGTGAGTGGATCTAATTTGTTTTCCCTTTTAACATCCACCACACACAATGTTTTCATTGAAGCTAAGTTTAGGAACACCTCTAACAACATCCTTATGTGTGAGTCTACATAGTTCCTTAAAGTTCATGTGACCTAGTCTTTCATGCCAAAGAGTCCCAGTGTCAAGTGAAACTAGGTTACAATGTTCAATGGGTTTACTAGGAACTGCATAGCAGTTGTTCTGCGATTTAACCCCTTTCAAAAGAATGATTGGTTTAAATCAGTTACAATATATTCAATCGCAGAAAAACTAACTAAAAAACTATCATCACACAATTGACTAATACTTATGAGGTTAGTCTTACGACCCTCGACATACAAAACATTTTTCAAAACTGGGCCATTTGGAATAGTGATTGTTCCTTTTTCAACTATTTTTTAAGATCGTCCATATCCGAAAATAACAAGTCCTCCGGAGGTTTTCTCAAACGATTTAAAATAGTTTTTATCTCCGGTCATGTGCCGTGAGCAACCGCTATCCAGACACCAAGACGAATTGTCATATGCATGTAGTGATGTGTGAATGACAAGACCAGGGAAGAGGTCACCTTTGCGCACCCAAACCTTACGAGTATTGGAATACGCCGGCAATGATTGCGATGTTGAGCTCCTTGGTGAATGCGTCTTGTTCGGTTGATCACTTTTCATTGATTTCCATGTCGATGTTGTCTTGGGGGGTATGCTACTATTGTTCTTGACCTTCAATTGATTTTCTTTCGATTTTCGGTCAGTTTTCTTGATAGTAGTCGGTGCATGATTCGCTGGATATGCTCGTTTTGCTCCATGTTTGCATTTTGGTTTTATGTGCCCTTTTTCTCCACAATTGTGACATACCTTATTTGACATTGAGTTCCCTTGCGATGTAAAAGGCTTATCAACAATTGATAGGGCGATTTCAATCGGAGGAGGAGGTGAGACCGACTGAGGCACAAACTTTGTTTCACTCGAACTTGGAACCTCACCAGTTCGACCGTATCCAAGGCCCAAACGATTCGTTTGACCAAGACCAAGCAACTTGTCCAACTTGCTCCTTCCTGATGAAAATCTCTTCAAATATTCTTTAAATTGGAAAATGGTCTTCGTCATCTCCAAATTTGCTTACCGAGCCTCAGAGTACAGCTTCAAGAAGTAATTTGCTTTATCCACCAACTTTATATGTTCATTCTCGAAATGCTCGTTCTTCTCTTCAAGGGAAGTATTAACCTTGATCAAGTTGTCCCTTTCCTCTTCAAGAGCTTTTGAGAGAGAAGTTGCCTTGTTGGATTGTTCTTCAAGATCCCACAACTTTCTCCTCAAATTCTTGATATGCTTCGCCAATTTCTTTGAATCCTTTAATAATTTTTGGTAGGCAAAAGCAAAATCTTCACCTTCGGAATCGCTCGGTTCATCATCCGATAATGTTCTTTCATTCAAGGAGGAGATGAACAATGAACCAGAGGAAGTCGATGAGAGGCACACGAAAGGTGAAGTTGTGGACGCAAGAAATGTCGTGGCGTTTGTATCCTCATCACTAGAAGACGACTCGTCGGAGGAGGAAGAGTCATCCCACGTGACGGCTTGCATAGGCTTTTTCTTGGACGGATTCTTGTTGGGACACTTCGTTGATATATGGCCAAAACCTCTGTATTTGAAGCATTGGATTTGTTCCTTGGTGTTCTTCTTTTTCTTGGAAGAACTCTCTTGCTTTCTTAATTTTGAGCTTGAAGTTCCTTTACCTTTCTTGGACTTAAAGAAGGATGATGATTTGCTTGAATTTCCCCTTCTAAAATTTCGGCAAAATTTTCTTGTCAAGAGTGCAAGTTGTTTCTCGAAGTCCTTCATTGATAGATTATCATCTGCGTCTGAGGAGGATGAACTGTGTTTTCTTCTTTTCTTCATTTTAATGTCATACCTGAAGATTTAGAAGAAAAGAAAGACTTTCCAGTAGAAGAGTTAGTAGCAAAAGTTATTTCATAAGTTTGAAGTGCACCAACTAGTTCTTCTACTTTGATCTCGTCCGGGTGTTTTACTGTTTCAATGGCTACAACCTTAGGGCGAAATCTCTCGAGAAGAGTTCTTGTGAAGACCCGGATCTCAGCAGCATTTTTGCAGTGTGATCAGCGACTTCTGGAGCCTTATTCGGTGAGATGGAGGTGCTTGTGCGCAAATCGGGCCTCAAGGTTGGACCCAGCGTGAAATTTGGATTAAGTTTACTTGTCCGGATGCCTTCGACAAATTTTAGAGGTGGCTTCGTGCGAAACGGATATCAGATTTGGATTCAGCACGAAAAAAAGATGGAAATTGACTACTTGGATGTATTTTTCTGAGTCCGGACATCCGAAAACGGACACTCAGAAGTTTTCAGTATTTTCGGGTGCATGGTGGACCAGTGGACCGAGGGCTGTGCCACGTGGTGGCTTTCTATTAGTGCTGTATGCCACGTGGCGGAGCAGGAGGCGCGGCGCAGTGGGCTCGGCCCACGGGAGCTGGCGCAGGTAGCGCGCGGGCAGGGCGCGGCTCGTGGAGGATGGTGTGCCATGTGGCGGTTTCCCGTTGGCTCGCAGTTGACAGGTGGCGGTAGCAGGTTGGTTAGTGCAGGAGGCGGGCGCGTAGGCGTGCCATCCGTCGACGCGTGGTTGGTTGGCGCCAACTACCCGCGCGGTGGGCGCGGGCCACGCGTCGCGAGCGGGTTGGCGGAACCCGCTGTTTGCTGTTCGGGGACACGTGGCGCAACGGGGATGATTCAGGCGCTAATAGTTAGAGGTACAATCTGGGGTACTGTTTGCACCCGGAAGTTTCGGGCCCCCGGAAAGTGTACCCCGAAGTGGATTTTTGGCTTTTTTGGATTTTGCCTATAAATAGGCCTCCCACTCCTTCTTGCTTCGGTTTTCTTGGGTTTTCCGAGGTGCACCCTTAAGAGAAGTTCTTCCTCTCCCTCTCTTCCACCATTTGATGGATTCCCGGGATTTTTGGAGGCCGTGTCATCGGCGTTTTCTGTGATGCGGCGCACTTCGACGCTCCTTCGTTTGTGGCTTCTACCATCGCATTTCAGTGCGCAAGGCCCCCTGAGCTACACCGATGGAGTTTTGAGCCGATTTTTGTGGCAGCGCGTTCACGAGAGGTACGCCTTCGATTTCCGTGTTGATCACTTTGCTCTGTTTTGAGTTTTTGGCGGTGTTCCCGTGGTACCTTTTGACCACCTTGTACTGTTGCGATGTTTAGGACAGTGGTGGAGTATTGTTGGGATTTCTTGGCCTACGGGCATCGGATCAAAATCGGCTATTGAGTAGGTAGCTAAGCGCCGTACAGGCAAGCGTGGCGGAAAGAAAGACAAGTCCAAGATGAAATGCCACAACTGTGAGAAGATGGGTCACTTCGCTCGTGAGTGCACTGAGCCGAAGAAGGCGTCAAGCTTCTTATGTGGGACTCGGTTGAGAATATAACTCATTGAAAGCACATATTTTCCAATTTTGCTACCTCCTCGATCTATTCTCTTCATTTTCTTTCTTCTGTCTGCCTTTCTACTTCTTCCGTCCTAAGTCAGGAATGGCGGGACGGATTAAAGCAATCATCCACAATTGGGAGTGCCTCTTTTCATAAAGATAAGGCTAAGAGTTAGCCTTATCTTTTTCTTTCAATCTTTAACTAACATGCGAGCTTTATTATATCAGGTGAAATACGGTATTGTATATAACAATAATAACAAGTTCCCTTCCCTCTTTACTGCTCTCTACCCGGCAGTTTCCTTAAGAGAATAGTAAGGCGTCGAAAGCAGTCAAAAGATGGGGCTAATAATTACTAAACAATAGGGGACGGGGGATACCACACATCATATTTTTTATATTAAGAAAATCACAGATCGGTCGAAACCGACCAAGAGTTACCTTGTTAATATTCTATTTTTTCTTTTTTTGGCATTAGGTTGAGATCAGACTTGATTGGCATCTACGCTTCGATAGGAACGCGACCGTATTTTTATCAGAATTTTCGGAGGACTCTTCGAAGGTGATATTTAAGCTTATTCGTGACTGATTTCCGCATATTTGCGAGTTGTGGATTGATTGGCTTACCGCGATGTTTTATTTGTATCTTGGCCTACAGGTGTCGGAACGAGGAGTATAAATACTCGATTTGCATCTACTTGTCGCGAGGATCGCAGCCGTGATTTTTCTAAATTTTTCGGAGGACTGCACGCAGGTGAAAAATCCCCTTTTTTGTGCTGGTTTCTAAAAACAGCAAGTGCTATTTTTGGGTTGTGTTTGTGGTGTCGTTTGATTGTTGGTTGTGATGTTGGTTGGAGCAGAGGCTTGTGCGATCGAGTACCGAGGGTGCTGTTTCGGCGGATTTTGATAGCGTGGCTACGCATTTCACCAACTTCGGCTTTGCCTGCGAAAAGCGCTTCAGGTGGGTTGCTTTGTCTCCAGAACCGGTGGACGGTTCTCTAATTCTATTTGATAGAATGCATGCATGTTTAGTGTACCAATGTATGGTTGATGGGTAAGCTTAGTAATGGTATTGTATGGGAAATTGCAAGATAAATATTCATGTTAGGTTTTATGAGAACTTGCAAGATTTGGATATTCATGAATATGATTAATGAAAGCATACCCCAGGGAAGTGTTACCCTATGTGATTGATAGCATGCATAATTAATGTACAACCAATAGGATTGAGATGTAAGCATGAGAATGGCCTAGATCATGTGGATTGATATACTATTGTAGTGATGTATTAGCATGCCATGTTAGCACATAGCCTTTCATGAGGATTGATTATTCCAGGGGACAGGATGATATATGTGCGGGTACTACTCTGATGAGTTATTATGGATCTGTCACGCCCCGGGGATTTATTGAAGCGGAAATTAGGGGTTTATTGAAGCGGAAATTAGCGCAATAAATTTTTTTTTGAAACATTCCCTCCCTCCGGCGCGTGCCCAGACCAGCCACACATACAAAGTCACCCCACAAACGGACAGAGTCTACTTTGTACGAGTACGGCGTCACATTCACATCTTATACTTTAACCACACCAGTCAAGACGAAGACTAAAAGAGTAACTATTAAACATTCTACAACTACACTGACTAAGGAAGTTTGAAAGGATAAAGCCACGGGTTTGGAAAACGGTGCCCACACGACACCGTGTTTTTAAAACGTTTTCACAATCACTTTTCCGAATGGCATTCAGTTTTGAAAGGATAAAATCACGGATTTACAAAACGGTGTCCACACGACACCCCGTTTTTAAAACGATTTCACAAACTCTTTTTCTGTATTTCAAAACGACCGTCCCGAATGCCTAACAACAAGCATAGTTAAAACAATCAATCACAGAGTTACAAGTCCACACCAACATCCGCATCATCCACGAAAATAAAAGTCACATGCGTACAGTCTAACCAACTGGAATAAACAGCTACGTAAAAAGAAAAAAGTCACCGGCCATGAATAAGGCTAAATCCTTCTAGTCGCAGCCTCATCGTCGTCCCGGATCCCACCCCTGACCGAACCTGTTACAGTGTGGGAAGTAAGTGACAAAAAGAGTAATAAGTAAACGTAAAAAGTGCAAGATGCTAAAAACAACTAAGAGTATCGCAAACCGAAAGACCAGAGCATCCCCACTTCCCCTCATGTAGTCAATCGCAACCCCCTGTAGAAATCAGAACTGAGCACCTGCCTCAGAAATACGCACCGCTCTGAGCACCTACCTCAGAGCTACACACCGCTCTCACCTTGTTGCTTTTAACCCCCCACCTACAGAGGCCCCGACTACGTCACCTTGTGGGGTTCACGGGTCAACGTACCACCTCTCCGGAAAAGTACACCAGTGCGGTGGCCAAACCACTGGCGTGCGTGAAACAACTATGAGCATAGTAACCATGATAAAACAAGTGTCCACCAGTGACACTCGTTGCTCCAATAAGATATAAGTACCGATACGCGTGCAGATCATGGGGTTAGTCATCAACTCAAACAAAAAGGGGGTTAGACAAGACTTCAGGAATGTAATCACCTTACTCTTACAAAATCAAAATAGACTCCAACTCCAAAGACGACTAAAAAGGGGTACCCACCTCAGAATGCGTTGACCGAAACACCAGAAGTCGACCAGCGCCCTCGAACGACACCCGGACCTAAAACACCCCAAAAACACAAAAGGTAAGACTAGACTTGCCCGTGAAGAACCGAGGTCCCGAACACGTAAAAGTAATGGCAGAAACCGAGCGGCGGCGGCCGCGATGGCGGCCCCGCGCGGCATCAGCCCGTGCGGCGCCACAAGCGGCGCGGCCCCGCGCGGCACCTACCCACGCGGGCGCCACCTGTGGTGCGGCCCCGCGCTGCACCAGCCCGCGCGGCACCAACCCGCGCGGGCGCCACCTGCGGAGCGGCCCCGCACGGCACCATCCGAACGGTGCCACAAGCGGCGCGGCCCCGCGCGGCGCCAGCCCGCGCGGGAGCCGCCTGCTGTGCGGCCCCGCGCGGCATCGGCCCACGCAGCGCCGCGAGCGGCGCAGCCCCGCGCGGCACCAACCCGCACGACGCCACCCGCGGTGCAGGCCGCAAGCGGCGCGGCCCCGCGCGGCGCCAGTGCGTGCGGGAGCCGCCTGCAGTGCGGCCCCACGCCGCGCCACGAGCGGCGCAACCCTGCGCGACACCAACCCGTGCGGCGCCACCCGTGGTGCGGCCCCGCGCGGCACCAGCCCGCGCGGGAGCCGCCTGCGGTGCGGCCCCGCATGGCACCGGCCCTCGCGGCGCCGCGAGCGGCGCAGCCCCGCACGGCACCAACCCGCGCGGCGCCACCCGCGGTGCGGCCCGGCGCGACACCAGTCTGCGTGGCGTCGCAAGCGGCGCTGCTTCGCGCAGCTCCATCCCGCGCTGGAGCCGCCTACGTTGCGGCCGCCGCGCCCTCCCCCGCACGGCGCGCAGTGCGGGCGGCGTCTCGGGGCGGCGGCGCGTCCGTACACCGCGGCGGCGGTGCTCTAGGGCATCGCGGCAGCGACGCAACGAACGACACAAGCGATCCAAACCTAAAATGACGAAAACACAAGAAATAAACGCCGCTTACCTTGATCTAACGGAGAAGACGATCCGTTCTCGTTCCTCGCGATGGTGAGGATCCGGATCCGCTCCCCGTTGACGGTAATATCTCGTTCCCGGCTTCCGGCGCGTCGATCGAAGAAGATCGGAGATCCGCTTTCTTTTTTTTTTCTCTCCGAACTAGGGTTTTCGTTTTCTCTCGTACGTACAAAACAAAAACCCTTATTTGGTATATAACAGAAAGATTCCCATCTCCTCGAAAAGCGTGCCGATCACTTGGCACGGGTTCCGGTGCATCCTCGAGTCATTTATATTTTCAGATGGATTCAAATCTTGTAAAAGTTCATGCATCTCATCACTACTCTCCTCTTCACTCTCTCTGTTATCATTATTGGTGCTTTCGCTACTCTGATCTGGGTGTTCTTCCCCATGGCACGACCACCATTTGTAATCCTTTACTATCCCATGCAAGATAAGATGCCCAAATACAACATCTCGAGTATGAAAAGCACCATTGACACATTTATAACAAGGGCACCGAACTTTATCTCCTCTCGCCGCATGTGCAAATGCAAAGTCAAGAAAACTATTCACTCCTGTTATGTATTTGGAATCTTCCCTATTATCCATATCCATCCAAGTCTTATCCATCTTAATATTTATATATCTGCAGTATATTTAGATATTATTAGATGTGACTTCGAAATTACCATTTGTTTTAATTGTACAATCAATTATAAATTATATGTGGTAATACAATAAATTTCTAATTTGAATTACTATTTGTTTTATTTGATTTAAATTTGAACTCAAGTTTTATAATTATTTGATTCAAAAAAGAACTCAAGTTATAATTGTACAATCAGGTATAAATTATTTGTCGTAATGCAATCAATTTCTAATTTGAATTTTTTGAAAATACTATATTTCAAATCAAACTTAAAACTTTCACTCATGAAGATATATTTGCAATTTAGTCCCTAGAGTTTTATAAATTTGCATAAATATACCGAAATAACCCTTGTTTCGACTCGTTCTCTCAATCCGAGAGGTTTTAACTTATACCATAAACACCAGTCGACACAGTTCTTATCCATTATTTTATAAATTTTTTTTTTACCAAACTACCCCTCCTTTCTCTCTTCCCAATACACTCTCATCATTACAAATCCCTCTCTCTCCCCTCTCTCTCTCTCTTCTTCCCAATACACTCAAATTCCTCTCTCTCCTCTCTCTTTTTTTCTTCTTCCCAATACACTCTCATCATCACAAATCCCTCTCTCTCCTCTCTCTTTGTAATTTAATTGGATGTTAAATTAAATATTATTTTCAAAATTTTAGAAATTTTGTTTTGATTTTGATTTTATCATAATTTTTGTAAGACTTTAAATTTTAAAATTTTATATTCAAAATTTTAACTTTAATTTAAACAAATAAAATGTTAAATTAAATATATTATTTTCATAAAATATAATTTGAAATTTAATTTCGATTTTAATTTTAATTTTGATTTTGATTTTGATTTTAATTTTATCTTAATTTTTGTAAAGTTTTAATCCATTAATTAAAACGAAAAAAGTAAAAATTATTATTTGAAAATTAGAAAATTTTATGTTTAAAATTTATAATTTAAAATTAATATTATAAAATTTTAAATTAGATTTTAACAACTTTTATCACATATTAAATCTTGAGGGCAAAAAAGTAATTTATCCAACTTAACCTCTTTATTCCTCTTATTCCTCATTATCATACTAAATACAAAATCTCTTATCCCTAGAACCATCCCAAACGCTTTTTTACCCTAGTTCCGTACTTTATACTTATCCCTGGTATAACTCATTCTGGCTTATCCCTAATTCAAACGGTACCTAACAGTCACTGTAATGGAGCATGTGGATTAGGTTATTCATGGGTGGCATCACTTGACGGCATGGTTGGATATCTTAATTACAATCCACAGTTTTATTTGGCCCCACATTTTGACACTGTCAAAGTTAATCAGCCCCTTAATTAGATTGACATGACTTAAAACTTCTCCATCACAGCATTAACCAAAAACAAGATCATACAAAGAAGAGCATTAAATTACTGATGTCTTGTTTAGTCCTTCTCTCTGAAACTAGTTAATTAGGATGTGTATTATCTGCTGTAAGTGAGACTTTTTTATGCTAAAATATTTCAAAGTTTAGTTGAGTGCACGCACCTGATCAGAGGGGCATAAACTGATGATTAATTTAAATATATAGAATTAAGTTGCTTGTCTATTATTATATATGTGGTCTATACTAGAGGACCCACTTTAATTTGATGGACAATAATGATCTTCTATTACATCACAAATATAAATGATTAAATAAGAACAAAGGCTGACATGTTTTGAATCCGTCCAACAGCCTGTACTGATATCTAGTGATTAAGAAAATATATATTTGCTTGGTTTTGAATTTAAATTCTCGCATGATCACTACCTTCTTTGGGACTACATACCAAAAAGACGATGCCCTAGACGATGCCCTGGACGGAGATCCGGTCGTCGGTGATGTCGGGATCGAACAAGCAGGTGGAGCACTCGGCCTGGCCGAACTTGACGGAGCATTCGACCTCGCCGGCGACGACCTTGTGCGGCGAAGGGGCCACCAACTCGCCGGTGAGGAGATCGGCTACAAAGGGTTCGCCGGGGAAGAGATCGGCGGTGAAGGGCTCGCCGGCGAGGAGATCGGCGGTGAAGAGCTCGCCGGCGAGAAGATCGGCGGTGAGGAGCGTATCGTCGTGGAAGAGATAGGGTTTAGTTAAAATAAAAGAGAGAAAGGGGGTTTAATTGAGGCTCCGGAGAAAGAGATCGGGAGGGGTTGAGGGTGTTATTTTAATTTTTAAAATTATATTTAAATTATAAATTATTTATAGATTTAATTTTAAGTTATAAGTTTAAATAAATATTATTTTAATTTTTATTTCAAAAGTATAAATTATTAGTTAAATCTAATTTATTTTAATATTATAAATTTATTATACTTTATAAATAAAATTATATAAAAAATATTATATAAAAATTAAGGTAAAATTTTATTTTAAATCTTTTAAATTTTTAATTTTAAAATTAAAAATTTTAGAATCATAAAATTTGACCCAAAAAAATTTATGATAAAAAGAATAAGTGAACTAAATGAATTTGATAAAATAATAATAATAATAATAATAATAAAATTTTGATAGTAAAAAATATTATAATTTATATTATAATAACATTCAAAAAAATGTTTCTTGGATGAGAGAGCTAGAGAGAGAGAGAAAGATAGAGAGAGAGAGGTGGAGAGCTCTTCTTGGGCATCAGATTTTGGGGGAGATGGTCTTTGGGTCTTGATTTTGGGGGAGAATGTGGGAGCTTGTCAAGGTTTTGGGCCAAAATTAATTTGTAATTGGTGTGTGATGGGTTGAGTAGCAATAATATATATATATATATATATATTATATATATATATATATATATATATATATATATATATATATATATATTATATATATATATATATATATATATATATATATATATATATATATATATATATATATATATATATTAGGTTAGGTTTAAATTTGAACCTTGATTTATAAATGGGTCACTTGTATAAAAGTGTCCCAACAATGTGTCGCTATAACCTTATTGTGTTGTAGTGTCTTACATTAAGTGGCCACATTTTATCGACGGTTACCAATAGTGAACTGATTAGATAAATGTGTGGCGATAAAATTTGCCACAATAATTACATATTGTTATTGTGGCCAAAATTTATTCTTGGCCGCAAATAGTACATCGAATTAGTGACGATCATTAAAACACCCATACTGTAGGTATACGAAAATTCTGATTAAGATTAATAGTAAAGACAAGTTGAAAATAGCCACGAAAATCTTAATAAATGTGTGGCCATACAAATTCGCCACAGTTAATTATTATTATTTCAGTGGCCCAACGTTATCGCTGGTGACAAATGGTGAATTGAAAAGTAAATATGTGGCGATAAAATTTGCCACAATAATTATTTATTGTTATTGTGGCCAAAATTTATTGTTGGCCACACATTGTGCATCGAATTAGTGACGATCATTAAAACACCCCTCCTACTCAAGGCATCGGCTACTACATTTGCCTTTCCAGGGTGATATTGAATAGACAAATGGTAGTCCTTCAGCAACTCCAACCATCGTCTCTGCCGCAAGTTCAAATCCTTCTGCGTGAATAAATATTTAAGGCTCTGGTGATCCGAAAACACATTGCAATGAGCTCCATAAAGGTAATGTCTCCAAAGTTTTAAAGCGAACACGACCGCTGCGAGTTCCAAATAGTGCGTAGGGTAGTTTCGCTCATAATCCTTGAGTTGTCTTGATGCGTAGGCTATAACTTTCTTCTGTTGCATCAGCACACATCCAAGACCGTTCTGTGATGCATCACAATAAACCTCGAATTCCTCACCGGGTTTCAGTAGCGCAAGCACGGGTGCCCGTGTTAACCTGTCTTTGAGTTCCTCGAAGCTCTCCTAGCATAGGGCCGTCCAAACAAATTTCTCCCCTTTTTGGTTTAAACGATTGAGAGGGGTGGTAATTTTTGAGAAACCTTCCACGAAGCGTTTATAGTATCCCGCCAAACCTAAGAAGCTTCGGATTTTCGTTATTGTAGTCGGTCGGGGCCAGTTAGTTACTGACTCCACCTTCTTAGGATCCACCGCAATTCCCGTTGCTGAAACTATGTGTCCCAAAAAGTCCGCCTCACGAAGCCAGAACTCACACTTCTTGAGCTTATCAAACAGTTTCTGATCCCTGAGAGTCTGAAGAATTACCCGCAATGCTCCTCATGTTCCTCATCTGTACGAGAGTAGTTCAGGATGTCATCAATAAAGACCACTACAAATTGGTCCAAGAAAGATTTGAATATCCTGTTCATCATATCCATGAATACCGCTGGAGCGTTCGTAAGCCCAAACGGCATAACTGTAAACTCGTAGTGGCCGTATCGAGTCCGAAAAGCTGTTTTAGGTATATCCTCACCCTGAACTCTAAGCTGGTGATAGCCAGATTGTAGATCGATTTGAGAACACCGTTGCTCCTTGTAGTTGGTCGAAAAGGTCGTCAATCCGAGACAAGGGATACTTATTTTTCACTGTGACCTTGTTTATCTCCCGATAGTCGATGCACAGACGTAAACTCCCGTCCTTCTTCCGCACGAAGAGTACGGTTGCCCCTTATCCAGAAGGCCTTCTAGTTGTGCCTTAAATTCCTTCAATTCCACGAACGCCATTCTGTACGGTGCCTTTGTGATAGGTTGCGTGCCCTGAAGAAGCTTGATAGGGAAATCAATCTCTCGCTCGGGGGGGCATCCCCGGGAGTTCGGTTGGAAAACGTCTAGAAAATCCCTTAAGATCGGGGTGTCCGCTGGCTGTGCTGAAGGTCGAGAGATCAAAACCATTGAAGCTATGAATACCATACATTCACCCTCCACCAGTCTTCTTGCCCGCGATGCAGAAAAGAAAGATGAGAAAGGAGTACTCCTATATGCTAAACCTACGGGTTCCGAGATGCCAGGTTCCTGAGGACGCACCGGGCGCTTCTCGCAAACGATTACCGCCTAGTGTTTAGTAGGCCAAACCAACCCGAGTACTACGTCGGAATCCCCTAGCGGGATTTCCATCAGTTCCAGGGGTATAAAGGCGTGCCCAACCTTACCGGGCAGGAAGGAACAAAGCTTCCTGCCACGAAGGGTTGCCCAGGGTCTGAATGGACCCCTTACTACGAAGGATATCACTTCTAGAAACTATGGGTATAGCCGAAAAAAATAAAAGAGGGGGATGCTCCGGGGTGTCAAACACGGCCCTACCTCGAAAAAGAGAACTAAGGGTTGATTAATACTTGCTACTACGTCCTCCGGGCAGCTCGTCTCCAGCTGAGCCGTCGCGTAAATCCTCCCGCGGGGCGATGGCGGCGCCCTTCTCCACCTGTCGTGATGCTGAAGGTACTGCTCCCGGATTCAGGGGGCAGTTTGTAGTGCACCGATTTCTGCGAAATAGCAAAATTCGGTAAAAATGCTTGTAACGCGTTTCAAATATGATTACAAGTGGGTTTGAAGCGTTTTGAATCAACGCAAAAGCCGTTGGGTCGAAAAGTGAGTTGTGGTTGAGAAACGAAGCCTCAAATTGCAAAATTGGGACTCGTGTTCGCCGAGTTCGCAAAATGGCAAAATTCGGCGAGAAGACTTGTAACGTGTTTTAAACATGATTACAGTCGAGTACGGTGCGTTTCGGGCTGACGCGAAGGGCATCGGGTCGAAAAGTGACTTGAACCCGAGGACTTAGCCAAAATCTGAAATTCTGAAATTTGTGATCACGAAGCATTTTCGGAGCCCTGTTTCGGAGGCTTAGAGTGCCCCAAAATTTTAAAAGAAATCGTGGGGTGTCTCACAAAAGTTTTCTTATTAAAATGGGCGAAAAACCTAGGTATGTTATTAAGGAAAAATCGGAGAACGAAGCGAAGAAAAATGCTTCGTGAATTCTGAAAACTGCAGTTTTGACAGTGCAAGTTAATCGCGAAGCATTTTCGGAGCTCTCTTTCGAGGGCTTAGAGTGCCCCAAAATTTAAAAGAAATCGTGGGGTGTCTCACAAAAGTTTTCTTATTAAAAGGGGCGAAAAACCTAGGTATGTTATTAAGGAAAAATCGGAGAACGAAGCGAAGAAAAATGCTTCGTGAATGCTGAAACTGCAGTTTTGACAGCGCAAGTTAATCGCGAAGCATTTTCGGGGCTCTCTTTCGAGGGCTTAGAGTAGTCCAAAGATTTAAACAAAATCGTGGGAAGTTTAAGAAAAATTTGTAGATTAAAGGGGCGAAGAAAAATTACAATTTTGATTTCTCAGTTGACGGGAAAACGTGGTGAAAGAGGGCTATCCGAAATGCTCACTGCAGAAAAACTGCAGGAAATAAAAAGGGGCAATTTGGGAAATTGGGTTTGGGTGGAGGGCATTTTGTAAAATCCCCTCCCCCTCCCAGCTACCCCCCTGCAGAATTAAATGCCTCACCCCCTCCTTTTGAAAAACCACACTCTCTCTCACTCTCTCTCAGCTAAAGAAGGAAACGAAAGAAGAAGAAGAAAAAGAAGAAGAAAAAGAAGAAGAAGAAAAGAAAGAAAAAGAAGAAGAGGAAGAAGAAGAAAAGGTATGCTATGCTCCTTCTCTTTCTCCCTCTCTCTCTCCCTCTCTCCCTCTCTCTCTCTTTCTTGGCTGTAGGGTGGGGGAGAAACGAACAAAAAAAAAAAGAAGTGGGGGGGGAGGCTGCGGCAGCAGCTTGGGCTGCAGCTGCTGCTGCTTCAATGCAGCAGCAGCTGCTCCCTGCTGCTGCCCAGCTGCTGCTGCTGCTTAGCAGCAGCAGCTGGGCAGCATGGCTGCTGCGCAAGGCAGCAGCAAGGCTGCCTTGCGCAGCTGCTAGAGCTGCAGCAGCTGCTGCTGCTACCAGCAGCAGCAGCAGCTGCAGGCTCTGCTGCTTGGGCAGCAGCTTGCTGCTGCTGCCCAGCAGCAGAGTTGAAAGAAGGAAAACAAAAAAAAAAAAAAAGAAAGAGAATAGAAGAGGAAATGAAGAAAAGAAGAGAGGAGAAAGAAAAAAAAAAAAAAAGATTCTTCTTTTCTCTTTTCTTCAATAAGAATAGATATAATTCTTCTCTTCCTTTTCTCTAATGAGAAAAGAATGCAATTTCTCAAGTTTGCCAAATGCAAAAATTTCAATTTCTCGATTTTGCAAAATGCAAAATTGAGGAATTGGGGGTGGGGGAATTGCTTAAATTGAGCCCCTCTAAAATTTAGAGAGCATTGGGCTTTCTTCCAATATAAAATTGCAATCCTCGACTTACCAAGTGCAAAATCGAAGAATTGGGGGGAAAATTGCTCAAATTGAGCTTTTCTCAAATTTGGAGGGCATTTTGACCCCGGATCGAGTTGAGCAAGTTTCTTTTTGGCAATAGGCCATGGGTTGATCATTTTCCTCCCATTTCTATAAACCAATAAAAAAGTAGCCTTTTTGTGGAGAAAAGTGATCTAATAAGGATTGTTTCCCCTTTTCTTGCCAAAAGGGGTTAATCTTACCGTTTTGCTAAATTTAGTAAGTCACGTGAAAACAATTGCTTATTTTTCCTTCCTTACAACGTAGGGAAACCTCAAAGGCATAAAGAGCTAGACTTGTCTCCTCCGGAAACTCAGAAAGCACATCGAGGTGGGGGATTCTATCGAGCGAGGGTGACCTCTCCCCTTATCTTTTGCTTGTTTTTAGAAGCATGTTAATAGAGTGGCTAGGACAATATTTTCATGCTTACGTAGAAGTGGTTTGTGGTTTATGGAAATCTTGACTTAGGAGAAAACTTAGATTAGGTTCTAATGTGTGGCATTCACTATAGGACTTCACGAGTGGCATGGTTGTTGAGTCAATTAAGTGTGTGATGGAATTAGGGCCTAATTTAGAGTTATGTCTCTAAGGAAAGCATAGTTTAGTTGAGGTTAAAATCCAAAGTATTTAAAATCCCTAGAGTTGTCATAGGGAGTTGGGTTAATATACCTACACTTTAACTTCAACTTGAGCATAATGAAAGTTAAGAATTGAGTCTAAGGGACTTATGTACCTTGAGGCATGGACCTAGGGTAAATGCATGAGTATATTAATAAAGACAAGCTAAAAGCTTAATTGCAAAGAAAGAGAAAGGGCTAAGAGGCAATGTGAGCTATAAGCTCGATTGAGATGGAAGCTAAGTGCTAAAGAATGAAAGAAAGGCAAAGGCTTAAAAGAGCAAAGAGGCTAAATGCAAAGCAATAAAAGAAATAATAAAACGAGCGTACCTACGGGGTGAAACGTGGCCCATGTTGGAGTAGCAGGCAGTGTCCCTCTCCCGGGTAGAGACCCGTTCGGGACGTTTCCCCGTAGGGCGGGGTAACACTTGCGGGTGTTATCGGCAACCTTAGAGGACTTGTCTTATGGCAGCATGTCTGCCGGGCTAGGGCCCGTTGGGCAAGCTTCTCCGAGGGTTTAGCAACTTGAATTGAAACACAAAAAAAAAGTTAATGAAAGTTACTTGACAAGGGACAGGTTGGTTAGTTTGGCATCCTACAGCGACATAGAGCTATGTCATGGCAAGGGTAAAAGTATTAAGCATGCTAGCTAAGATTTACAGCTTTTATTTACTGTATTTCATTCTCTATTATATTGCTTCCATTAGACTAAGCGGTGCAGGGCATTTTCTCTCGGTGGTTGAACCCACTGGGAACTTCGTTGTAGTTCTCACACCCTTTGGGTGACATCCCCACAGGTCCAGGCACGTCGAGGGAGGCACGCGACAGGGGCAAGCCCAGCAGAGTAGCGACCTAGCAGTCTAGAGTCGCGGTACCATTTTGGAGTTTTATTTTCTTGAGCGAACTTTTGTATGTGAGGAACAATGTAAATTTTAAATGTTTAAGTTTCAAGTTGGAAAGAAAGAAAAAAAAAATATGGATGTATTTTGGTATTGTAGTTCATGCTAAAAGAGAGTTGTAATATTAAACAAAAGTGTATGTCTTCGCTCAAGTATTGTACTTTCATTTCTTTTAACTACGTGTTGAATGATTGAAAGTTTAAACTTATAGTCCTTTCCTCTGAATGCTTACTCTTCCGCTATATTGAAATGATATTGTTGGATTAAACCGTTCCTTTCGGGTCTTGAAAGGTCATGCCCGATTGGCGGGTCTGTTGGCGCGCCCGAACTGTTCAAATTGACGGTCTCGGGGCGTGACAGATTAGAGTGGTATCAGAGCCCTAGGAGATAGACCTAGGTGGTTAGCGAACCTTAGGAAGACCCTAGGGTTTAGGCACGAGAGCGTGTGTGGATCTTTTGGCGAAAGTACATGATTGGGTTACTTGATTCCCAAGAAGGACATTGGGAATGGATCGAGGGAAAATGGACTTCCACTAGCTAACGTTATGTTGGGCGGCCGACAACGTAACGTTAGGGGTGGGAAGAAGTATTCCTTTTTACTTTCGCATGATTGGGTTGACGAAGCCTTTATGTGATCGTTTAATTTACTGCATTTAATTTCGCAAATGCCTAAGTTGTAAGTGTTGGACTAATGTTTTGTGGTGTGCAGATAGCTATGCCACCGCGAAGGGAGACACGTCTTACGCGGCTCGAGCCGGGGGAGGGCTCCGGGTCGAGTGATGTTCGTGAATTGCGGGAACAGATGGCCGCGCTGATCGGCGTGGTGCAGCAGCAGGCGGAGGCCTCTCAGCGACAGGAGGAGGCTTCCCGCCAACGAGAGGAGGAGACCTCTCGTAGGCTGGAGGAGGCTTCCCGCCAACGGGAGGAGGAGGCTTCTCGCAGGCTAGAGGAGGCGTTGCAGCGCCAGGAGGAAGCGATGAGGCGTCAGGCCGAACAAATTGAGAGGCTCCAGGACCTGTTGGCGCGGCAGATTGAGGCGGCGCAGACGACGCATGAGCGCACAGCCTCGCCCCAAGTGGGGGCAACTACTGAAGGAGTGGCTATGGCGGCCGAGCCTATGGCGGCGCGCCCAGCACCATCTGTCGGGGCTACTAGAGGAGTGCCCCGGCGGGCCGACTCGGAGGTGGGTGATGCCGAGTACGCGGCCCAGAGAGCGGAGCAAAATAGGGCGATGGAGGTTCTCGCCGACTTCCAGAAATTTCATCCTCCTACCTTCAGCGGCGACAAATCTGATCCAATGGTGGTGGAGTCGTGGATTGACTCCATGGAGCGACTGTTCCTAACCCTTCGGGTGCCGGTGCGGGACCGCGTTACTGTGGCGGTTCCCCACCTCGACAATGTGGCACACCGTTGGTGGAAAGCAGAATTGGAGAGAAGGGCTAGGACGGCATTGCCGGAGCCATCGTGGGAAGAATTCAAGGAGCTCTTCTTCGCCACATATTTCCCCGACAGTGCGAAGCAACAAATGGAAGATGACTTTAAAAATCTTCGCCAGGGAAGCCGCTCAGTTCAAGAATACGAGTGCGAGTTCTCTCGCATCGTTAGTTGTTTACCCACCGTGGTGCGCAGCGAGTGGGATAAGGTGCGATGTTTCGAGAGGGGCCTTCGACCGGCGATCTACTCAAAGGTCCAACCATTCAACATTGCAACTTATCGGGAGATTGTGGATAGAGCCCGCTTGGTAGAGAGGGGCGACATGGTGGTGCGCCGAGAGCGCGAAGCTTTTGAGAAAGACAGGGCAAAGCGAAGGAAAAGAAGCGGCATCAAGGTGGCCCCGGGGGTCAGAGCCAATATCAACGGCTTCCGAAGCAACAGCGACAGCAGCACTATCCTCGGGAGCCCCGACAGTTCACGGCCCCCGGGCGATGTGCCATTTGTGGTGGCCCGCACCGACCTACTGAGTGTGCGGAGCGCGGGGGGAGATGCTACAACTGTGGCCAGCCGGGTCACATAGCTCGAGAGTGTTGGAGGGGCACGCACCCCGCCCCGGCCGTGCCGACGATCCAGGCTGCCCCGAAGCAACACAAGAAGACGGTGCCAGCTCTACCAGCTGCACGCCCCGCCGTTCCTCAACGACCGCCGAGCGGGCGGGCTTTTGCCGCTCAGGCGAAGGAGGAGGAGCCCGTGGCTGACGACGTCGTGGCAGGTATAATTTTTATTAATGATGTTCGATGCAGGGCTCTATTCGACACAGGTGCATCGCATTCATTCATATGTAGATCCTTTGCCATGAGACATGGGTTGGATGTATTACAGTCTACTAGTACTAAAACGGTCCATGTGCCTGATGGTTCTTTAGAGGTATCTGAGAGTTGTCCCGCCTGTCCAGTTCGGGTTGGCGAGTGGATTATGACAGTGGACTTCTTAGTTTTGAGACGGCTAGGAGATTATGATGTAATTTTGGGAATGAATTGGCTCTCCAAGTATTATGCCACTATCGACTGCGAGCGGCGGGTTATCATCTTCCGAGAGCCGGGACAAGAGGAGTATGTATTTAAAGCATGTAGAGGTTCTCTATTTGCCTCTGTGGTCTCGGCATCGCGGGCCAAGAAGCTTATCGATAGAGGGTGTGTGGCTTACTTAGCTACCGTGGTGGAAGGGCACAAGGAAGAACCTAATGTGCAAGACATTCCCGTGGCGCGGGAATATCCTGATGTATTTCCTGCGGAATTGCCGGGCATGCCGAGGGATCGGGAGATTGAGTTCATAATAGACTTGGTTCCCGGACGGCTCCAGTTTCAAAGGCTCCTTATAGAATGGCCCCGGCGGAGTTAAAGGAGCTTAAGGCTCAATTGCAAGATTTGCTGGACAAGGTTTCATTAGACCTAGCGTATCCCCTTGGGGAGCTCCGGTCCTATTTGTGAAGAAAAAGGACGGATCGCTGCGGTTATGTGTGGATTATCGGGAGCTCAACAAATTGACAATCAAGAACCGATATCCATTACCGAGGATCGATGATTTGTTCGACCAATTGCAAGGTCCCGGGTATTCTCAAAAATTGACCTTCAATCGGGATACCATCAATTAAAGATTAAGCCGAGGATGTGCACAAAACGGCTTTTAGAACGCGGTATGGACATTATGAATTCACTGTAATGCCTTTCGGGTTGACGAATGCCCCGGCGGCATTCATGGATTTAATGAACCGCGTTTTTTCAGCCTTTCCTAGACCGATTTGTCGTTGTCTTCATTGACGACATTTTAGTCTACTCTCGAAGTGACACGAGCACGAGGATCACCTACGACAGGTTCTACAAGTGCTTCGAGAGCGGAGCCTATTCGCGAAGTTGAAGAAATGCGAATTCTGGCTCCGGGAAGTGGCATTCTTAGGACATGTGATTTCTGAGACGGGGGTGTCTGTAGACCCCAAGAAAAGTGAAGCAGTGAAAGATTGGCCGCGACCAACAAATGTCACCGAGATTCGAAGCTTTATCGGGACTCGCGGGCTATTATAGGCGATTGTGGAAGGGTTCTCAAAATTACCATTCCACTCACCAGCCTTACAAGAAAAGGAGCTAAGTTCATTTGGAGCGATGCCTGTGAGAGAAGCTTCCAATTGCTCAAGGACAAGTTGACGACGGCTCCAATTCTTGCTTTACCTGTTGCGGGAAAAGGGTTCGTGGTTTATAGTATGGCTTCAGGGACTGTGTTGGGTGTGTACTCATGCAAGACGAGAGGGCTTATAGCCCTCCTCCCGGCAGTTGAAGAGTTATGAAAAGAACTAACCCACTCACGACCTCAAGCCAGCTGGCGATTTTTGTGAAGATATGGCGGCATTATCTGCGGCACATTGCGAGATATACACGGATCACAAAAGCCTCAAATGTGTGGACTCAGAAGGAATTAAACCTGACCAGCGCCGATGGCTGGAACTCCTAAAA
>CM054953.1:1446588-1487554 GCA_029168755.2 Tillandsia fasciculata | reverse complement strand
TAGCCGCGGTGATTTTTTGCACTGAAGATATGGCGGCATTACCTCTATCGGGGAACATTGCGAGATTTACACGGATCACAAAAGCCTCAAATATTTGTTCCCTTCAGAAGGATTAAACCTGAGGCAGCGCCGATGGCTGGAACTCCTAAAGGATTATGATGTTGCATCTTGTCCCACCCGGGTAAAGCAATGTGGGTGCCGAGATACGCGCTAAGCAGGAAGTCGTAGAAAATCTTGCCCTGATCATCACCGAGCCATACCCGTTGCAATCCGAAATGTACGGATGGGCTTGGAGGTTGTGGCTTCCGTGCCCCCCGGAAGCTTCATGCCGCTCGTTGTGCAACCTACCTTGTTGGGAGAATTAAAGAAAAGCAAATGGCGGATGAAAGCTCAAAAGTGAGGTCTAGATCTAGAAAGACGTGAGGTCAAAGATTTACTGTGGATTCTGAGGGGATCCTAAGGTTTCGGGATCGCGTGTGTGTACCTAATGATGACGGATATTCGGAGAAATGATCCTTCAAGAAGCACACCGATCGCCGTATACTATCCACCACCGACGGCACAAAAATGTATAAAGGACCTGAGGTCACAGTTTTGGTGGCCAGGCATGAAGGAAGATGTTGGACACTTCGTGGCTAGATGCTTAGTGTGCCAACAAGTCAAGGCTGAACAAGCTCCTGCCGGCAAGCTTCAAAATCTGCCGATTCCCCGTGTGGAAATGGAGAACAATCGCTATGGATTTTATCGCGGGCTTGCCTCGGTCTCAAGCAGGCCACGACGCGATTGGATGGTTGTGGATAGGTTAACAAGGCGGCTCATTTCCTGCCTGTCCACACCACCTGGTCTAGGGATAAATTGGCGCAGTTGTATATGATGAGATTATGCGCCTTCATGGAGTTCCTGTTTCTATAGTTGGTCGGATCGGGACCCCCGTTCGTGTCACAATTTTGGAAGAGCTTCCACGAGACTTTTGGGAACACGCCTGGATTTCTCTACGGCTTATCACCCTCAGAGCGATGGTCAATCTGAGAGGACCAATCAAATCCTCGAAAGATATGCTCAGGGCGTGTGTCTTGGACTATGGACCAGGGTGGCAAGCGATATTTGCGCGATGGCGGAGTTCGCCTACAATAACAGCTATCAAGCCAGCTCGGAATGGCACCTTTTGAGGCACTCTAATGGCAGAAAGTGCAGGTCTCCACTGCATTGGAGTGAGGTCGGCGAGAGATCATCACTGGGTCCTGATGTATTGCAAGAAGCCGAGGAAAAAGGTGCAATTGCGTCAACGTCTAGTGACAGCCCAAGTCGGCAAAAGAGCTAGCGGACAAAAGGCGGCGCGACCTAGACTTTAAGGTCGGTGATCAGGTATTTTTGAAGGCGTCGCCCACGAAGGGGGTAGAGTGCGATTTGGGATGCGAGGAGACAAGTTGAACCCTCGTTTTCTTGGACCTTATGAGGTTTTGGAGCGAGTTGGCCCAGTGGCCTATAAATATAGCTTTGCCCCCAGATTTGGCAGTAATTCATGATGTTTTCCATTGGTCCACAACTCCGCCAGTATGTCCACGACCCGACGCACATAATCAACTACCCACCACATCGAGTCTACGGGAGGCTATGAGCTACGATGAGTTCCCGTATAAGATTATGAGCGCGGAGTAGGAAGCTCAGGAACCGCTCCATTCCTTATGTGAAAGTGCTTTGGGACGAGGCATAGCGCGAGAGGGGCCACGTGGGAGCCTGAGGCTGTGATGCGGGAGCCATTTCTCTCTGCTTGTTCGAGGAATAAATCCCCAGGTACGTGAGTTTTAGTTTCGCGGACGAAACTCCTAAAGGAGGGGAATGTAGTGCACCGATTTCTGCGAAAACTAGCAAATTCGGTAAAAATGCTTGTAACGCGTTTCAAATAATTACAAGTGGGTTTGAAGCGTTTTGAATCACGCAAAGCCGTTGGGTCGAAAAGTGAGTTGTGGTTGAGAAACGAAGCCTCAAATTGCAAAATGGGACTCGTGTTCGCCGAGTTCGCAAAATGGCAAAATTCGGCGAGAAGACTTGTAACGTGTTTTAAACATGATTACAGTCGAGTACGGTGCGTTTCGGGCTGACGCGAAGGGCATCGGGTCGAAAAGTGACTTGAACCCGAGACCTTAGCCAAAATCTGAAATTCTGAAATTTGTGATCACGACGCATTTCGGAGCCCTGTTTCGGAGGCTTAGGTGCCCCAAATTTTTCAAAGAAATCGTGGGGGTGTCTCCAAAAGTTTTCTTATTAAATGGGCGAAAAACCTAGGTTTTATTAAGGAAAAATCGGAGAACGAAGCCGAAAAAAAATGCTTCGTGAATTCTGAAACTGCAGTTTTGCAGTGCAGTTAATCGCGAAGCATTTTCGAGCTCTCTTTCGAGGGCTTAGAGTGCCCCAAAAATTTAAAAGAAATCGTGGGGTGTCTCACAAAAGTTTTCTTATTAAAAGGGGCGAAAACCTAGGTATGTTATTAGGAAAAAATCGGAGAACGAAGCGAAGAAAAATGCTTCGTGAATGCTGAAACTGCAGTTTTGACAGCGCAAGTTAATCGCGAAGCATTTTGGGGCTCTCTTTCGAGGGCTTAGAGTAGTCCAAAGATTTAAACAAAATCGTGGGAAGTTCAGAAAAATTTGTAGATTAAAGGGGCGAAGAAAAAATTACAATTTTGATTTCTCAGTTGACGGAAAACGTGGTGAAAGAGGGCTATCCGAAAATGCTCACTGCAGAAAAACTGCAGGAAATAAAAAGGGGCATTTGGGAAATTGGGTTTGGGTGGAGGGCATTTTTGTAAATCCCCTCCCCCTCCCAGCTACCCCCCTGCAGAATTAAATGCCTCACCCCTCCGTTTGAAAACCACAACCTCTTCTCTCACTCTCTTCAGCTAAAGAAGAAACGAAAGAAGAAGAAAGAGAAGAAAAGAAGAAAAGAGAAGAAGAAAAGAGAAGAAGAGGAAGAAAAGAAAAGGTATGCTATGCTCCTTCTCTTTCTCCCCCTCTCTCTCTTCCCCTCTCTCCCTCTCTCTCTCTTTCTTGGCTGTAGGGTGGGGGAGAAACGAACAAAAAAAAAAAGAAGTGGGGGGGAGCTGCGGCAGCAGCTTGGGCTGCAGCTGCTGCTGCTTCAATGGAGCAGCAGCTGCTCCCTGCTGCTGCCCAGACTGTGCTGCTGCTGCTTAGCAGCAGCAGCTGGGCAGCATGGCTGCTGCGCAAGGCAGCAGCAAGGCTGCCTTGCGCAGCTGCTAGAGCTGCAGCAGCTGCTGCTGCTACCAGCAGCAGCAGCAGCTGCAGGCTTGCTGCTTGGGCAGCAGCTTGCTGCTGCTGCCCAGCAGCAGAGTTGAAAGAAGGAAAACAAAAAAAAAAAAAGAGAAGAGAATAGAAAAGGAAATGAAGAAAAGAAGAGAGGAGAAAGAAAAAAAAAAAAAAAGATTCTTCTTTTCTCTTTTCTTCAATAAGAATAGATATAATTCTTCTCTTTCCTTTTCTCTAATGAGAAAAGAATGCAATTTCTCAAGTTTGCCAAATGCAAAAATTTTCAATTCTCGATTTTGCAAAATGCAAATTGAGGAATTGGGGGTGGGGGAATTGCTTAAATTGAGCCCCTCTAAAATTTAGAGAGCATTGGGCTTTCTTCCAATATAAAATTGCAATCCTCGACTTACCAAGTGCAAATCGAAGAATTGGGGGAAAATTGCTCAAATTGAGCTTTTCTCAAATTTGGGGGCATTTTGACCCGGATCGAGTTGAGCAAGTTTCTTTTTGGCAATAGGCCATGGGTTGATCATTTTCCTCCCATTTCTATAAACCAATAAAAAGTAGCCTTTTTGTGGAGAAAAGTATCTAATAAGGATTGTTTCCCCTTTCTTGCCAAAAGGGTTAATCTTACCGTTTTGCTAAATTTAGTAAGTCACGTGAAAACATTGCTTATTTTTCCTTCCTTACAACGTAGGGAAACCTCAAAGGCATAAAGAGCTAGACTTGTCTCCTCCGGAAACTCAGAAAGCACATCGAGGTGGGGGATTCTATCGAGCGAGGGTGACCTCTCCCTTATCTTTTGCTTGTTTTTAGAAGCATGTTAATAGAGTGGCTAGGACAATATTTTCATGCTTACGTAGAAGTGGTTTGTGGTTTATGGAAATCTTGACTTAGGAGAAAACTTAGATTAGGTTCTAATGTGTGGCATTCACTATAGGACTTCACGAGTGGCATGGTTGTTGAGTCAATTAAGTGTGTGATGGAATTAGGGCCTAATTTAGAGTTATGTCTCTAAGGAAAGCATAGTTTAGTTGAGGTTAAAATCCAAAGTATTTAAAATCCCTAGAGTTGTCATAGGGAGTTGGGTTAATATACTACACTTTAACTTCAACTTGAGCATAATGAAAGTTAAGAATTGAGTCTAAGGGACTTATGTACCTGAGGCATGGACCTAGGGTAAATGCATGAGTATATTAAAAGACAAGCTAAAAGCTTAATTGCAAAGAAAGAGAAAGGGCTAAGAGGCAATGTGAGCTATAAGCTCGATTGAGATGGAAGCTAAGTGCTAAAGAATGAAAGAAAGGCAAAGGCTTAAAAGAGCAAAGAGGCTAAATGCAAAGCAATAAAAGAAATAATAAAACGAGCGTACCTACGGGGTGAAACGTGGCCCATGTTGGAGTAGCAGGCAGTGTCCCTCTCCCGGGTAGAGACCCGTTCGGGACGTTTCCCCGTAGGGCGGGGTAACACTTGCGGGTGTTATCGGCAACCTTAGAGGACTTGTCTTATGGCAGCATGTCTGCCGGGCTAGGGCCCGTTGGGCAAGCTTCTCCGAGGGTTTAGCAACTTGAATTGAAACACAAAAAAAAAGTTAATGAAAGTTACTTGACAAGGGACAGGTTGGTTAGTTTGGCATCCTACAGCGACATAGAGCTATGTCATGGCAAAGGTAAAGGTATTAAGCATGCTAGCTAAGATTTACAGCTTTTATTTACTGTATTTCATTCTCTATTATATTGCTTCCATTAGACTAAGCGGTGCAGGGCATTTTCTCTCGGTGGTTGAACCCACTGGGAACTTCGTTGTAGTTCTCACACCCTTTGGGTGACATCCCCACAGGTCCAGGCACGTCGAGGGAGGCACGCGACAGGGGCAAGGGCCCAGCAGAGTAGCGACCTAGCAGTCTAGAGTCGCGGTACCATTTTGGAGTTTTATTTTCTTGAGCGAACTTTTGTATGTGAGGAACAATGTAATTTAAATGGTTTAAGTTTCAAGTTGGAAAAGAAAGAAAAAAAAAAATATGGATGTATTTTGGTATTGTAGTTCATGCTAAAAGAGAGTTGTAATATTAAACAAAAGTGTATGTCTTCGCTCAAGTATTGTACTTTCATTTCTTTTAACTACGTGTTGAATGATTGAAAGTTTAAACTTATAGTCCTTTCCTCTGAATGCTTACTCTTCCGCTATATTGAAATGATATTGTTGGATTAAACCGTTCCTTTCGGGTCTTGAAAGGTCATGCCCGATTGGCGGGTCTGTTGGCGCGCCCGAACTGTTCAAATTGACGGTCTCGGGGCGTGACACAGTTGGAGTGGAAGTGCCTTGGCTTGCCACAATAGAAATAATGGTCGTGCCTCCAGGAACACTCAATCACCCAGTGTGCTCCTCCGCAGATGATGCAAGGTCGGTCCCCCGGCCCCTGTCCTCCCGTCGGCATGCTCCTGGTTCCTTGCTGCGTCCTTGGGTGCTTGGATAGTCGGCTCCCATGGTGGAGGCCATCCGCAGGATAAAACTGCGGTTGTTTCTTATCCCGATGATGCTCATAGCCCTCCTGCCGAGCAAGGATGTCGGCCAAATCTTGCTCCACTAAAATGGCCCTGTCCACCACCTCTTGAAAGGTGGGCAGTCCCGCTGTTGGTACTACCTGAAAGGCGTCGCTCCGTGGACCTTTTTCATAGGGCCGGGCCATTAACTCTGCATACATAGAAACCAAGTTAACCCTAGACCTAACTGATCTAGCTCCATGACCTAAATCACCCAGGGACTCTATTCCCCCCACCCCCCCCCCCCCCCCCCCACCCCTCCCCAAATACTCACGCTCTACGCACCTAGCCTTTGATTATTTCACAGGTCAGCCGCAAGTGACAATGTGTTCCGTGGATGTCGGATAATAACTACCATGGTTAGAGTTGTTTTTCTCTGATACCATCTTAATCTGTCACGCCCCAGGGGTTTATTGAAGCGGAAATTAGGGGTTTATTGAAGCGAAAATTAGCGCAATAATTTTTTTTTTGAAACATTCCCTCCCTCTGGCACGTGCCCAGACCCGCCACACATACAAAGTCACCCCACAAACGGACAGAGTTTCCTTTGTATGAGTACGACGTCACATTCACATCTTATACTTTAACCACACCAGTCAAGACGAAGACTAAAAGAGTAACTATTAAACATTCTACAACTACACTGACCAAGGAAGTTTGAAAGGATAAAGTCACGGGTTTGGAAAATGGTGCCCACATGACACCGTATTCTTAAAACGTTTTCGAAATCTCTTTTCCGAACGGCATTCAGTTTTGAAAGGATAAAACCACGGATTTATAAAACGGTGTCCACACGACACCCCGTTTTTACAACGATTTCACAAACTCTTTTTCTGTATTTTAAAACGGCCGTCCCGAATGCCTAACAACAAGCATAGTTAAAACAATCAATCATAGAGTCACAAGTCCACACCAACATCCGCATCATCCACGAAAATAAAAGTCACATGCGTACAGTCTAACCAACTGAAATAAATAGCTACGTAAAAAGGGAAAAGTCACCGGCCATGAATAAGGCTAAATCCTTCTAGTCGCAGCCTCACCGTCGTCTCGGATTCCACCCCTGACCGAACTGGTCACAGTGTGGGAAGTCAGTGACAAAAAGAGTAATAAGTAAACGTAAAAAGTGCAAGATGCTAAAAACAATTAAGAGTATCGCAAACGGAAAGACTAGAGCATCCCCATTTCCCCTCATGTAGTCAATCGCAATCCCCTGTAGAAATCAGAACTGAGCACCTGCCTCAGAAATACGCACCGCTCTGAGCACCTACCTCAGAGCTACACACCGCTCTCACCTTGTTGCTTTTAACCTCCCACCTACAGGGGCCCCCACACCGTCACCTTGTGAAGTTCACGGGTCAACGTACCACCTCTCCGAAAAAGTATACCAGTGTGGTGGCCAAACCGCTGGCGTGCGTGAAACAACCATGAGCATAGTAACCATGATAAAACGAGTGTCCACCTGCGACACTCGTTGCTCCAATAAGGTATAAGTGCCGATACACGTGCAGATCATGGGGTTAGTCATCAACTCAAACAAAAAGGGGGTTAGACAAGACTTCAGGAATGTAATCACCTTACTCTTACAAAATCAAAATAGACTCCAACTCCAAAGACGACTAATAAAAGGTACCCACCTCAGAATGTGTTGACCGGAACACCAGAAGTCAACCCGCGCCCTCGAACGACACCCGGACCTAAAAGTCCCCAAAAACGCAAAAGGTAAGACTAGACTTGCCCGTGAAGAACTGAGATCCCGAACACGTAAAAGTAATGGCAGAAACGGAGCAGCGGCGGCGGCCCCGCGCGGCGCCACAAGTGGCGCGACCCCGCGCGGCACCAACCCGCGCGGGCGCCACCTGTGGTGCGGCGCCGCGCGGCACCAACCAGTGCGGGCGCCACCTGTGGTGCGGCCCCGCGCGGCACCAGCCCGCGCGGCACCAAGCCCCGCGGGCGCCACCTACGGTGCGGCCCCGCGCGGCACCAGCCTGCGCGGCACCAACCCCCGCAAGCGCCACCTGCGGTGCGGCCCCGCGCGGCACCTGCTCGCGCAGCGCCACAAGCGGAGCGGCCCCGCACAGCGCCAGCTCGAGCGGGAGCTGCCTGCGGTGCGGTGCCTCGCGGCACCGGCACGCGCGGCACCAGCCCGCGCGGCGCTAGCCCGCGCGGGAGCCATCTGCGGTGCGGCCTCGCGCGGCGATGGCCCGCGCGGCACCACCCGCGGTGTGGCCCCGCGCGGCACCAGCCCGCGCGGCGTCGCAAGCGGCGCGGCCCCACACGGCGCCAGCCGCGCGGGAGCCGCCTGTGGAGCGTCCCCACGCGGCCCCGCGAGCGGGGCAGCCCTGCGCGGCACCAACCTGTGCGGCGCCACCCGCGGTGCGCCCCCGCTCGGCCCCAGCCCGCGCAGTAGCCGCCTGCGGTGCGGCCCCCGCGCCCACCACCGCACGGCGCGCAGTGCGGGCGGCGGGGCGTCCGTACACTACGGCGGCGGTGCTCTAGGGCATCGCGGCGGCGGTGCTCTAGGGCATCGCAGCGGCGACGCAACGAACGACACAAGCGATCCAAACCAAAAACGACGAAAACACAAGAAATAAACGTCGCTTACCTTGATCTAACGGAGAAGACGATCCGTTCTCGTTCCTCGCGATGGTGAGGATCCGGATCTGCTCCCCGTTGACGGTAACATCTCGTTCCCGGCTTCCGGCGCGTCGATCGAAGAAGATCGGAGATCCGCTTTCTTTTTTTTTTATCTCCGAACTAGGGTTTTCGTTCTCTCGTACGTACAAAACAAAAAGCCTTTTTCTGTATATAACAGAAAGATTCCCTTCTTCTCGAAAAGCGTGCCGATCACTTGGCACGGGTTCCGCCGGTGCATCCTACGAGTACCGAAAACCCTTAAAATCCCATTCCGGAAGATCGACAAATCGGATTTCAGATCCGATCGCTTTGCCGTTCCCCATATTTCGAGCTCTAACACCGAAAAATACCCGCACGCACCGACGCTGTACCCAAGAAATTCCACTAATTAATCCCTTAAACAACTAATTTATTCAAAAGGATTAAAAGAAACACAATACAGCTCGTGATATTACAGGATCCTGGATTATGGACAGGTGTTGTGACACCCCCGGAATTTGGATTAGTCCTCTATATAAATGATATAATAGGACTAAAATCTCTAACCCGGCTATAGCATTTTGGATGGTAGCAACATCCAAGAGGAACATGAGAGTTAAGCGTGCTAGAGCTAGAGTAGTTCTAGGATGGGTGACCCCCTGGGAAGTGGGGCGTCACAGTTGGTATCAGAGACATTCACCAGCCGGAAATGTGAGATGAGTCTCGGCTGAGCCAGGGTTATATAGCGGGTAGAGCGAGGCTCCCCGGCTAATGACCGTTGTGAGTGGAGTGCAGCTCCTCACAAGGTCGGCTAAGGCTAGCGAGACGAGTCTCACATCGCCTGGTGCTTGTGAGTGTGCTTGAGCCTGACGTGGACGTCAGGGCTTAAAGGGGGGAAGAATGTGACACCCCCGGAATTTGGATTAGTCCTCTATATAAATGATATAATAGGACTAAAATCTCTAACCCGGCTATAGCATTTTGGATGGTAGCAACATCCAAGAGGAACATGAGAGTTAAGCGTGCTAGAGCTAGAGTAGTTCTAGGATGGGTGACCCCCTGGGAAGTGGGGCGTCACAGGTGTAGTTCATTAGTGATTTTGGCATGTTGGTTATACCTATGTGGAGCCACTAGTTGATATACTCTATTTCTTCTATCTTCCTTGAGGACACTTGCATGCTTGTTTGGACATCTAGATAGGCGATCTTTTACTGCTACACTATCATGTTGGGACTTGACTTAGGAGAAACCATGTTTGTTTCTTTTCTCCTTTTTAGTCAGACATTTGATACATGTTGCTCGGGTTCGAGTAGGGGTTTGGGATAGTGTAGTCGAGACTTTGAGTCTGGGACAGGTTGGACTTGATTGTGGGTTGTGGGATGTTCCGACAACCGCGGATATTGGGCGGTTGACCGGGTGTTGGTTGTTGTACCAGATTGTGGACTTGTGGGGTATTGCGGCGACCGTGGACATTGGGCGGTTGACCGGATATTTACTTGTGCATCAGATTGGGGATCAGATTTTCTTTAGTGGATGGATTTTTCCACTTCGATCAGAGTCGTGATCCAGTCCTCCTATATCGTGATACTTGTGACAGAGATACTTTACTCGTGTGGGTCGCTCCCCTCGAGTGCCACTCCGGAGGTAGGCCTTTGACCGAGCCATGTGTGCCGGTCTATTACTTATTTTGGGATGCGAGCCATGTGTGCCGATCCCGCGGATTCGAGCCATGTGTGCCGATCCCGCTACTGAGTTCTTGAGTTCGACAGCAGAGCAGGCAGTGCCAGTTTTACTGGTCCATTTATTGGGTTTATTCAGGCAGATGCTTTTATTGTTGCACTCGTGCCTGGGGGCTGAGTGGAGTATGGTAGCTGAGTTTAGACCAGTGCCAGTGTTGTTGGGAGCTGTTTGGGTTGACGGTGGTCCCGTGTCGTTGAGAGTACTTTGACTGTTGTGCGAGATGCTTGAGGATCTTGAGTCTATCCGTTCTGAGAGAGAGCGTGGATTTCGACTACAGCCTGCATGTACCACTTTTCGATAGCGAGTTAGTCCGATTGGACACCCTACGTTGATATACTAGGGAGGCGCAGGCTTGACTAGACCAGATGTGGCAGTCAGCTCGATTGGGTCGATTTAGCACCTCGTGTGCGAGGGTCTGCATATATTTCATCGATTTTTCCCATTGAGCATTTAGATAGAGGCATGGTAGCTGTTGAGTATCTCCAGTTTTTCTTTTCAGTCTTTACTGCATCATTATCTTATGCCTCTAGTAGACTTGGTGGCCAGACCGTCGGGCCTGGTGGCGATACCCACTGAGAACTACGTGTTGGTGTAGTTCTCACACCCGTTGGAGATTTTTCCCCTCCTTTTTCTTTCCTCTCCTTTGTTCTGCAGAGTCATTGTGGGAGTTGTTGATTCTACTGTTGCTGGTCGAGGCGAGGGAGTCGTGAGCTAGATCCCTACCTGTCTTTTGAGAGTAGCTATACCCCCACATTGGAGATTTGTAGTACAGTCAGTAGACTAGTTTTATTTCCATTTTTGAGAGACTATTGTATTGTGAGGATCTGACTTGTACTAGAGCCTATACACTGATGTATTATTTCAGTTTACCTCCCTGTTGAGTTCTGGGTTATTGTATCGAGGATTTTGTATATGATCATTTTGGGAGATGGATAGTGCATCATTATTTCCAGTTGTACAGATGGTTGGATTTTAGTTTTACAGCAGTTTTCTTTATAGCTCTGATATCTGTTTAGCCTATGTGGGGATTTTGTATAGGCGGCGGATCTGTTGGCGAGCCCGGGTCACAGTTTCGACCCCGGGGCGTGACAGTTCTCAAGATTTTTCTTACAACTTTAGATTCTGATATTTTTTTCTCCCAAGTTAGCACATGTATTTACGATATCTTGCAATCGTGTATAATACACTATAAAGGTTTCATTTTCTGCCATATGAATTGAGTCAAATTTGTTCGTAAGCATCTACAGTTTTTGAACCTTCACTAGACTTGTACCCTCATGTTTAATTTGTAGAGTATCCCAGATTTCTTTCGCAATCTCACATGCTGAGACGCGAGAGAACTCAGTTTGTGACAATGCATTAAATAAAGTATTAACTCCCTTGCCACTGTAAGAAGATAATTCTATTTCTTCCCTTGACCACTTCGTCCTAGGTTTAGGGATTTGTGCATCAACGACAATTTCAATAGAATGTTTCCATTCGATTTCGATTGATTGCCACACCCGTTCATCGATGAAAATTAAAAACGCTATCATGTGTACTTTCTAATTTGCATAATTGGTTCCATCAAAGAACGGAGGTCGATTGATGTTTCCACTCTCAACCATTGTTTACAACCCTATTCCCGCTCTGATACCACTTGTGGATTATGGGATCCAAGGATCTAAATAGAGGAAAAACCACCTAGAGGGGGGTGCATAGGTGTAAACAATAAAATTTAGAAATCTTTGCGTAAAAATAATCCAATGCGGAAAATAAAAAAATGTACGCAAGATTTTACGTGAAAAACTCCAATCCAGGAGTAAAAACCACGGGACCGATCACACGAAAAAATCCACTCTGCTCAGTGCGTGGACCGCGCGTTCCAGAACCGGCCACTCACAGGCCGACACGTGGTCCGCCCCGGTCCATGCGCCAACCCGCTCGACGCCGTGGACCGCGCCGCGTGAGCCTGCGAATCCGAGGCTGCCACGTGTCCCCCGCGCCCGGTCCATGCACCAGTGCAATTCCTCTGTGGACTGTGCCGCGTGCACCGGCCAATCCGAGACTGCCACGTGGCATCGACCGGTCCACGGCTTCCCCCATGCACCAAAATGCGGAGAAAACTTACGGGAGTCCGTTTTTTGGACATCCGGACTCCGAAAATGGCAAGTAAATAGCCGATTTTTGACGTTTTTCCGCGCTGAATCCAAATATGACCTTGGATTAGCCTGTAACCCTTTTTAAATTCCGACAAAAACAGCCGAAAGGCAGGCTCAATCTAGAGGCCTCATAGAGTCCGTCCAATACGTCCATTTAACGCGTTGCGGGTCCGACACACCAATAATAGGTGTTCATCACCGTGGGTCATGGGGAAAGCTGCACGGGGATCGGAGCTACTACAACTCTAATATTCCTAGTAAGTAAGTCAAAATATGAGGTCCACAACAATCACCCACCTCGAATGCGAAGCACGAATCCAAGCTCGCCCACTCACAAAGAAAACCCCGGCTCACCGCAAACACTGCGAAAATACCCAAAACGGTGCACAATTAATTTCGCAATTTTACACATAGCCCTGTCTGCGCAACAGTCCAGAAAAAGGTAAATTTCCACCTGCGAGATGAACTCCAAAAATTCCCAAAAAATCACCAATGTGATCGTCGCGATGAGTAGATGAAGATCGAGTACTCGCACGTCCCGTTCCGACACATGTGGGCCAAGATATAAATTAAACATCGCGGTAAGCGCGAAACTCCCAAAAACACAGTTCTGCAGTAATCCGCCCAGAAAAAGTAGGATTTTCACCTTTGGGATAACCTCAAAAAAATCTAGAAAAATCACAATGATGTTCTTTGCGACGCGTAGATACGAATTGAGTACTTGCACTCCTCGTTTCGACTCTCGTACGCAGAGAAAACCCACAAAAACTCTGGTGCTGTTAAAAACTCCGTCGCAGAAAATGGGGGTCACAAGATAGCCCCAAAAACCCAAGAAAAACTCGGAATGAGGAGAAGCTGATAATACAAAAGTTGTAGCCCTACCTGTCGTGGAAACAACAGTGCAAGAATCGTCCAAAAACTCTATTGGAGTAGCCCAGGGGAGTCCGCGCACCGAAACGGGACGGGAAGAGTCGCCGGAGAAGAAGCGTGGAAGCGCGCCGAATCGCCGTAGAAGTCGATGTAGTGGCCTCCTAAAATCCCAGGAATCCTCCACAAGATGTAGAACTGGTAGAGGAAGAAGTCTGTAGAAGCCTCTGTGAGAAACTGGCCAGAAAAACCAGAAACGAAGCTGTACTGGGCCTATTTATAGGCCCAGCCCGAGAAATCCAGAAATTCCCAAAATGTCCCAAGATTCAGGCGCCCGAATCTTCTGAAGAGCCGCCTGCAAGGAGCCCCCGAATCAACCTGGGCTTGACACGTGTCCCGAACACGGGACAGCATGTGCAAGCCCAGCTGGGAGCCGCCACGAGTTGCCACTTCGGTCAACGGGGTAGGTGGCGCCTGTGAATAGCGTGGCGCCACGTGGCCCCCACCCTGACAGCCCGCACGTGCGGCACTGTCGCGCCACCTGCCACCCTACTGCGCACGCGCCCCGAGGTGCCCCCGTGAGCCTCCGTGCACCGCGCACTGTAAGCCCGCCAATCCAAAGCTGCCACGTGTCCACGCGCCCGGTCTATGCACCCGCGCGGGGTTCCGTGGACCGCGCAATGTGAGCCAGCAAATCCGGGAGCGCCACATGTCCTCCACCTGGTCCATGCGCCACCTCGCGCCTCTCTGTGGACCGCGCTTTGTGAACCGGCCAATGATAGGCCACCACGTGGCACCCTGCCTGTCTACGGCCTCCCCCATGCACCCGAATCCACTGAAAACTTTCGGGAGCCCCTTTTTGGGCATTCGGACTCAGAAAAATACAAGCAAATAGTTGTTTTCAAGCGTTTTTCCGTGCTGAATCCAAATCCGACCTCCGATCTGCCTGAAACCTCTTCTAAAATTTGGCAAAAGCAGCCAATAGACAAGCTTGATCCAGGAACCTCATTGAGTCCATCTAACACATCCATTTGATGCATTACGGGCCCGACACACCAATAATATGTGTTTCACACTGTGGATTCAAGAGGAAAAGCTACTTGGGGATCTGGACCACTACAGATGTTTCTTCGGTGGAACTACATGAGGATTTGAGTTTTGAAGAAACACCGGTGCGGATTTTGGCAAGAGAAGAGAAGAAGTTGCGTAAAAGGTCAATACCTTATGTGAAGGTTCAATGGAGTAACCATGAAGAAAGAGAAGCCACGTGGGAACTGGAATCAATGATGAGAGAACGTTATCCGGATTTGTTTGCTATCGATTTGAGTTAAGTTTCAAGGATGAAACTTCTTTAAAGGAGAGAGTGATGTAGTGTCCACGGTTTCCGTTCGGTATTACTTTCGGTATTCACGGTATTTTTCTTCGTATTTTTGTTATGTCTTTTGGGTCGGACTTTAATGCCATTGTGTAGGGCTCGAAAAATGGAGAACGGTGGTGCGACCGACTCTAAATTCCGGTAAGCGGAGCTCCCGATATGATTTTTCTAAGTTTCATGTAATAGAGGTGTTTAGAACACTCATTTCGACTTATGGATGCTTGAATATGATAAGATTTTCAAAGGATTTGGAACACGAATCGAGGGAGAAATGGTTAAATTAAAAGATTTGGTTGTTACAAAAGGTTCGATTGGTTATAAAAAGATTTGTTTGTTGCGAAAAGATTTGATTTGTCAAAAAATAGTTATTATTGTTTCAAACTCTCTTATAAATAAAGGAACCAGGGATCGGTTTCTATTTTACATACCTAAGAAAGAGAGAGACAAGGAAGAATCCTAGTTTTCGAAAATTGTAATAAAAGAGAACATCGTCTTCTTCTACCTCGAAGGGTTCGTCGGAGATCGAGATCGGGAATCAGCATTGTTGTGGGGCTACGGAGAAAGGAGCACCAACATCTTAGGAGACCGGAGACCGGAGAACGGAGACCGGAGCCGAGCATCGTACCGTTACTTTCACTGACTAAAAGGTGTGTTTTGGGTTTTTCGTTATCTCTTGTAGAGATTCGGTAATGTTTTTGATATTCTTGTCGGGTTCTTTGAGGGGGTTGATTGAAACAGGTATCAAGTGCGAAGTTAGTGTCAACACTGTCGAGGTGGACGGGAGGCCGCCGCCGCCATCGATTTAGACGGGAAGCCACTGCCGCCGTCATCATGGTTGGGAAGCCAGGCACCGCCTGGCTTCCCAACCATCGCCGACCAAGAGAAACACCACCGCACGGCGCATGAAGAGGCAAGGCGCCGCCGCACAGGGCGCCGCCCGCATACGGGGAGCACCCACGCGGGGCGCGCCCATGCGGGGCACCGCCTGCATGGTGAGCGACCCGTGCGGGGAGCCCCCATGCGGGGCGCCGCTCGCACGGGGCGCGACCAACGCGCCCATGCGGGGCGCCACCCGCAAGGGGTGGAGTCCAAACCGACGGGGCTCGCGCCGCCGTCGAATCGCGGGTTGCCGCGGCTTCGTTTCCTTCCGCCGTTTCGCCGTGATTTGGGTTGGTTGTTCCGTTGAGCGATGTTTCTACCAGTTTCACCATCAGAACTTTAGTTTGACCCCCGATTCGTGGAATCTCGTTACAATGATATTTTAACAACGGTTTTTTTGGTGTAGTTTTTGTCCGAGCAACGTTTGAGGTGTTTTGGGAGTTTTCGTGCATCGTTTTCTTCGCTAATAAGAGGTGGGTAATCTAACTAAGGTAGGGGATGCTGTTGGACCATGGTGTCCGGCCCTCCTCTCTCTTTATTATTGTAATTTTGGCATAACTATTTTAAGAGTATGGAAGGACAGAGTAGCATGTTTTGGCAAAATTGATACATACAAAAAGAGGACAAGGTAAAATGCTTGACTTTATCGGGTACAGCTACCACGATTTAGTCCACAGTTACAGGTTTTGGAGCTTATGGTGCAGTCACGTACACCAGCGATTTGGCCACCGCAAGGGTGTACTTTTTTGGGAAAGTTGGTCTAAGGACCCGTGAGACTCCACGTGGGGTTTACGTAGGGGCCCTCTAAGGTGTGAAGGGGAGGGTAAAAGGGGCATCAAAGGATTGAGCAAGGTTGGTTATTCTTTAGGTCTACGGACTAAGGGATGGTATGAATGGAATGAATGTTCTGGTTATGGCTTGTTGTCCTATTTACTTTTGCACTTATTACAGCATGTTATCATTATGTTGTTGGTTATTTTCCTTTCTATATTTTGGTCACTGACTCCCACATGTGATAGGTTCCGGCGGGGACGGAAGAGAGGCATCGGCTCACGAGTGACATTACATTTTTCGTCATTCCGGTGACCCTTTTTACTCCTCTTTTTGGTTATTACACTTCGTGGATATTGGTTGCATGACATGTGAACAACTCGTAGTGTGGATGATGATGTAATTGGAACTTTGGAACACCGTGATGGCTTTGGGATGATAAACTTTGATCTTTCATTCTTACCTTGCGATGGTTGAATGTGAATGCGGAGGTTTTTGAAAAGCTAAAATAATTGCGAAAACGGATTTCCAAAACAAGAGTGTCGGGTAAGCATTATTTTAAAATCTTGTGATTTTATCCTTTCTACTTGGAGTACGTCGAGTGGGCGAGTTTTCTTTTAATGATGTACAAGTTTATTTAATCCCTTAATTGAGCATGTGTATGTTAAATTAGTGGTGATTGGTGATTGTATGTTGTGGACGCCGTGCATATATAAGGGAGACTCTGTCCGTTTGTTTAAGAGTGACCTTGTATGTGTGGCGAGTCTGGGCACGTGCTGGAGGGTAAAGGCTTTTAGAAAGAAAAAAATTTGGGTCGTTTTCCGCTTTTAGTTAACCCCCGAGGCGTGACACGACCACTCAGCCCACTACCAGGGCGAGGACAAACTCTAAATCAGGAGAAAATATACAAGTAGTGTAGAAGTTCCGAATACGACTAAAATACTCAAGTTAAGAGTTTTCTAGTGTCTTGGTCAGATATCATGCAGCATATGACAAGGGTGCTAGTCAGAGTTCCACAACTCTAAAACTATAATATATACCAATAGTAAGCACTACCACTAGTATGCTGTTAACTACAACAATAGACATACTAAGAAATCCGATGAATTCGGAGGAAATACAATCCACCTGGAACGTGTCGATCCGGAATTCGATCGAGCTAAAATTCGGCGTGCACGTTCCTCAGGCTCCTACGATTACAACGAACTAAAAAGCTCCCAAAAACTCCTGCCAGATTGAGCACAACTGCAAACACACTAACTCAGGCACAGAAATTCCAACAAACAGAACTATAAGCAAAAGGTGCACAATCTGCACTCATACCTCAACAAGATGATCCCAAACTTGGTTCTTAAGTTCTACTCCCACTTAGGAACACTCAAGATGCCAAGAAAAGCTCCCCTCAAGTCCTAAGAGTCAAGTAATGACTTGATCTTCAACGTGCTGTCCAAAATCTGCTTCAAATTCAACAAGCTAGTTCAACTTGATGTAGAGGCTAAACTAAACATGATCACAAATTAAAACCAAAAAAGAAGTTGCTCACCATAATCTCAAGGATGTAATCAAGCTCTTAACTCATCATAAAGACCCCAAAGTGATCACGAAATAGCTCCCCAAAGCTATAACAATACATTGAGTTCATAAAATCTACATGTAATATTCTGTACATTGGGCCACAAAGATAGCAGATAACATGCACAACTTACCTTCAAAAATTCCGGAACAAGGTGCTCACTTGTTCTTCTTGGAGTCTAAAACAGTCCCAAACCTTTCAATCTTAAAATTCATAAGCAAAAGATACGAAAATCATAACACCATTCATCGCTATCCGGAAATCTAAACTGTGCACAAGGGCTCCAAAGAAGGTGTAAAATACCTCTTCAGAAGCTGGGATGAAGGGCTGCCATCAGTATGAAGTTTCGAGATCTGCCAACGGAGAAGCTCCCCTCTAAATTTCATATCAATACTCCACTCATAAAGCTCACGGGAAGCCGAGGAAGAAACGTCGACGGTGCTGCCAATAGTTGCAGGAAACTTTGAGCTTGCTAATGGAGGAAAGATGATGAAGTAGAAGCTCTCCAAGCTATCCAAAACTAGCCAACAATGGTGGGAGAAGGTAAAGGGCTCATCTCTACTTGCAAGGAGTCTATAAATAGCCCAAAAAGTGGAAGAAGAAGCTCCTTCGGATCCAAAATAAACTCACAGAAAATCAGGCCAAAATCCCAGTTTCGGGCACCCGGTTTCACCAGGCATCAGTGCCTGAAAACCACTCGCCACATGGCGCCATCTAGGGAGCACCCGAAACCTCATCGCGCCGCTCCCCGCGCAGCATGCGTCCCCCGCTGAGGAGGTACGCACCGAACACTCCGCATGCGCCACGTGTCCCCGTGGTATGGGCGTGCCCGCCGATCGCGCCGCGTGAACCACGCGTCCGCTAGGCCGATCGAATCCCTGTGTGCCATGTGTCCGCCATATTGACTACATCTGGATACTTTGACATCCACATATGAACAAAATTGCCTATCGCAGTGACTCCATACCTCGGAGGAGGAAGGGAAAATTTAACACAAAATTGTCGAAAGTTGATGTCAACAGTAATAGCCGATTCCATCGTTGCATTGAAACACGGAGTCAAATGCATGTCGATGTCATATTTATATTAACACTTGAAACAGAAGTATGGAGTAGCTCAGATAATATTGCAACATTCAATGTCGTGTTTATATTAACACTTGAAACAGAAGTATGGAGTAGCTCAAGTAATATTGCAACTTTCAAGGAGGATTCATAGGATGATATTAGACCAAAGGGAAAATCACGTTCCTATAATAATATGTTCCTTTTTTTTTTCAAAAAAATTTCTCTTTCAACAATCAACAGCAAAATCATCTTTATATTCGTGTATATAAATTCTTTTTATTTCTCGCATATTCATATTGGTTAAAAAAAGACATACCAAATTAGACTTTACGGATCATATCAGATGCTTTTTTTATATATATAACATTCAACAACTTATGTGTATATTTTATACATGCAGTAAGTTTTTTTTAAAAAGAATTCTGACCAATCTAGCTTACAGATGCAAATAGAAATTTTCAATTTGATCAAAGAAACAAAAATGCAGAGACTATGAAAGACAATTTTTTTTTTACATAAATATCGCGCACACAGGAGGACTTGAAATTTTAGACCAAAACAGATGTAGTTCAACTACTGAAGCTAATAGATTTCTAGGTAACAGAGAAGAAAAGAAAAAATTATAAAAAAATAAATAAATACAGTAGAGATGAAATCATATGAAAAATGAGATGAAGGTATTCTTACAGGAACATATGACCGTGACAGTACAGAAAAATATGATATATGTCTTAATATATAGGCATTTACAGGGAGGGAAAACGATATAAAACACCCCTTCGGAATAAACATGATTAAAAAATCGAAGCGGCAAGAATCTAGATGACCGTGGCAGTACAGAAAAATATGATATATGTCTTAATATATAGGCATTTACAGGGAAGGGAAACGATATAAAACACTCCTTCGGAATAAACATGATCACAAAATCGAAGCGGCAAGAATCTAGATGACCGTGACAGTACAGAAAAATATGATCTATGTCTTTAATATATAGGCATTTACAGGGAGGGAAAATGATATAAAACACCACTTCGAAATAAACATGATCACAAAATCGAAGCGGCAAGAATCTAGAATTGATAATAACCCTTTGGGAGGGGTTGCAAAAGAGGATAACAAAGCAACGACAATAAAAATTCCGGGGATAGAAGAAGTAGCGACAATGCACCAAAGCCAATTTTCCTACGGGAAGGGGGGGGGGGGGGTGGTTGACACTATGAACGAAGCGACAGCACGAAGCGAACCAGTATGAGAGAAGAAACCGAGTATGAGAAGACAACACGAAGCGAATCAGTATGAGAGAAGAAACCGATTATGAGAAGAGAGGGATCGCTTCAATGGAAAAAGAATGAGCAAAGGACGGGTTCAATGTAAAAAAACATAAGAAGAGGGATAGATTCAATGGAAACAATTGAGGAGACTGGTCCAATAAAAACAATTGAAAAGAAGAATCGGTTCATGGAAAAAAAAAAAAAAAAAAAAAAAAAAAAAAAAAAAAAAAAAACACAGGAACCTGTTCAATGGAGAAAAAGAATTGACATGAGGGACCGGTAATTGAGAAAGAAACTAGTTCAATAAAAAAAAAAATTGAATGGATGGCTCAATAGAAATAATTGATAAGAGAATTGGTTCAATGAAAAAAAAATTAAGGACCGGTTCAATAAGAATAATTAAGAAGGGAACTAGTTCAATGAAAAAAAAAATTGAACCAGTTCAAGAGAACGAAAGGAGTAGGATACACCGACAGAAGAATCCCACAATCACATAAATTAAACAGGAATCGCCACGTGGACATCCACACAGGAATTATATAAGTTAATAGAATATGAATATGAGATCTAAAAGTGCCACTCATCTTACAGTCACTGAAAAGTTCTTCCAGTCAAACAAAAACTAGGAAAAACATTGATAGTAAATAATGCAATGAAAATATTTTGTACAACTCAAAATATCAGTGCTGAAACTTTGGGTTAAGTAAACTCATTAAACTGTACTGGAAAATGTACATGATAGAAAGTCATCTCTCCAGCCACTGTAATTCCACTAGGCTTACAAACTAGGTTAACCCACTAAGCTGAATTTGTGTGCTATATTATCTTTATCTAATTAAATCCCTAAAAGCTTGCATCAGAACTCTCAACGAATCTCTAACAAGGTCGAGTCCAAATTTGGCCCGAAAAAAGAAGAGAGAAAATCCTTTTATTCAGTCTCCGAATCACCATTGTCACTATCTAAATACATCTCAACAGGCTTTCTGCTAGCATGGTCGTCTTGCCTTCTTTTCTCCTCCTCCTTTGCCCTCTCAGTGGCTCGATTGATTGCGTTGTCAAGCCGAGAGCTGACAATCTCCCATGAGACAAGCTTATCCAAAAAGATGGACACATAATCAGCCCTTCGATTCTGCACACATCCAATGAATCTCAAGGAAGATGGTGTGGGAATATACATATGTAAATTTGTTTATACACAAAAATATATTATTTGTAGAAGCTGACCTCATAGTCGAGGTAGTAAGCATGCTGCACAGACAAATTATTTCCCGGCAATCATTGATTGAATAAAGCAAATTGACTAGTTTAGGAAATGAATCTTTTAATAAAAGGAAAAGAAAAAACAATCTGGTTTACATACCTCCCAAACATCAATGGCTAGGAGTGGCTGCACGAAGACAACAGTCACAATGAGATCCGATACAGAAACAATGTAACTTAGTAATATGAAAACTGTCACAATGATAAAAACTGTAAACCTACATTCGTAGAAAGGATTACTTTCTGATCACCGTAAAGTAAAGCTGGCTACTGCTAGATTTGAACACGTGAGGTTTATCTGACTTATTGACTGCTCATAATATGCATTTCACACTTGTTGAGACCAAAATTTTCACTACTCGAGGAGATGACATGTGGCGTATGCCTTCGGGTAGAAGACATCAACCGACAGAAGAATGAGTCAGCAAAGAGGAACCTGCATCTTGGCTAAGACCGACCTCAGCCACGTGGAAGCGTGGCGCGCGATGTACACCATCGGCTGGAGGCATCAGCCGATAAGAGAAGCAGCCGATGAGAAGATTATCGCCTCATCCAGGAGCGATTTCGGCCAAAGAAGGACATCAAACCGCCTCGGTCAAACGACGAAGAAGGCGGAGTCAGAGTAAGCCTTCGGCTGGTCAGGCCAGAAAATGAAGGCTCTGGAAAGGAAGGGTACGAGATTCGGGGCGCAAATCTCGTAACGAACTCCGAAACAGCAAGTGGCGTCCAGCATTGGAAAGCGCCGAAGATCACACTCCGGTGCAATAATAAGGGAATGAACCTGAACGGAAGAGTGGCTATTATCCTATTCGAGGAAGTTTCAACTCGACAGGAAGTAGTTGAGGATTTCGCAGTGACTTTTCCCAAATCCCACCGATATTTCAAATCGGCGACTGTAAGCATGGTTCAGAGAGTGTATAAATATCCGAACCATCGAAGAGAAAGAGATCCTGCAACCTCGTAAGCTAGGACCACCCCTCTGCTTTTCATATCTTTCATATCTGTATTTACCGGTTTCCTAGATAGATTTACCGCATTTCCTAGGAGTAGGCTTACCTATAATTTCTTCCCTTTCCTCCTCCTTGTATCTCCTTTCCAATCAATACAAAGCATTAATCATCTCCTTAGCCGTGTCAATTTCTTGTTTCTACTATCTGGGTCGGCTACTCTAGGCCGGACTCAGCCTCTTTCTATCTCCATATTCTGATTCGACTAATTTAAGCCGAACGGTCGCGAGAGTTTAAGTGTGAGGACCCGAAATTCCCACTTATGGATTACTGTTACATCTGCAGCTTCTGGAGACCTATGTGGCGTATCGACGGTGTTTGTGCTCAAATAAGGGACAAGTGATGGACTCGGTGTGTTAAATGGATCACAAGAGTAATCGGATGACCCCGTCGAATGTTTAGAAGTGGTTTCGCGTGAAACGGATATCAAATTTGGACTCAGCGCGAAATTTGGATTAAGAATACTTATCTGGATGCCTTCAGCAAATTTTAGAAATGGAATTTGGCAAAACAGACAGCGGATTTGGATTCAGCGCACGAAAACGATGGAAATGGACTATTTACTTGTATTTTCAGAGCCCGGTCGCCAAAACACGGATTTCGAGGCAAGGGGCACTTTTCCGGCGGCTGGGGCAGCGCCGGCGACGGCGGGGCGCGGCGGCGCGGGCTCGGGCTCGGGCTCGGGCAGGCGCAGGCGTGGCGGCGGGCAGGCGCGGGTGCGGGTGCGGGCAGCACGCGGGCGCGGGCGCGGGCAGTGCACGGGCAGTGCGTGGGCAGCGTTCGGGGGAGCGCGGTGCACGGGGACAGGTGTACCACGTGGCGTTCTTCTATTGGGCTAGGCGGACACGTGGCAGTTACGAAGAGGCTGGTTCAGTGGTGGCGGTCCACGGTGCTGTGAGGGGGTGCCTCGAGAAGCGTGCCTAGTAGGGGGCGCATGCGGTTGGCGCAGGCGCGCACGTGGGCGCATTGATGCCGTTTCCCGCGCTCGGGCGCGCCACGCGTCAGGGTCCGCGGGTGGCCACGCGGCGCAAGGCTGGAGGCGGATTCCGCTGTTCGCTGTTGTGTGGGTGACATGGCACCACCAGGTTGATCCGGGCGCGGTCGGACGGGAGTCGTTCGACCCGGTTTCGGCGCCCAAAATCGGGGATACGCCCGGTATTTTGGCATTTGTTTGGTGAGCCTATAAATACCTTCCCTCCCTCTCCGTTCCTCCTTTTTCTAGATTTTTCGGGCCTCTTCTCTGTGGGAGCTCTACAGCAAAGTCCCTCCCCTCCCTCTTCCCCACACCTTGATGGATTCCCGAGATTTTTGGAGGCCACGGCATCGACGTTTTCTGCGACGCGGCGCACATCGACGCACCTTGGATTTTTGGCTTTTACCCTCGCTCTTCAGTCCGCGAGACACACCGGATCACCCCGATGGAATTTTGAGCCGATTTTCGCGGCAGCGCGTTCACGAGAGGTAAGGCTTCGTTTTCCGTGTTGATCACTTCTCCGCATTTTGAGTTTTTGGCACAGTTCCCGAGGTGTTTTGGTGACCCCTTTTTCTGCTGTGAGATTTTGGACAGCTGAGGCTTGTCGATTTTCTACCTTGACCTACGAGCATCGGAATGAGGCGTTTAAGGACTCAATTGACATCTACTCTTCGAGAGGAACGCGCTCGTATTTTTATTGGATTTTTCAGAGGACTCTTCGAAGGTGAGATTTAAGCTTCTTTGGGGTTGTATCCCGCAGTTTTCGCAGTATTGTGGATTGCCGACGCACTACTTTGTTTAATTTGTATCTTGGCCTACAGGTGTCGGAACGGGGCGTATAAATACTCGTTTTGGGGCTACTCGTCGCGAGGATCGCAACCGTGATTTTTCTGGGATTTTTGGAGCACTGCTTGGAGGTGAGAAATGCCCTTCTTTGTGCTGTTTGGGAAAAACAGCAATGTTGTTGGTGTATGTTTGGGGTATTGATTGTGTGTGATGTTGATTATAGTTGTGGTGTTGCATTGTTGGGGTGATGTTGTTTGGAGCCGAGGCTTGCGCGATATGTACCGAGGATGCGGGTTCAGTGGATTTTGTCAGCAAGTGGCCACTCTCTTCACCGACTTCAGCTTTGCCTACGGAAAGCGTTTCAAGTGGGTTGCTTCATCTCCAGAACCGGTGGACGGTTCTCTAATTCTTTATGTTAGGATGCATGCATGTCTAGGGTACATAGTATGTGATTGAGAGGTAGGTAAGCTTGGTAATGATAATTGTATAAAAGAATTGCAAGATTAATATTCATGTTATATTATGAGGACTTGCGAGATTTGGATAGTCATGTTGGTGATTTATGGAAGCTTACCTAAGATAATGTTACCCTATATGTGATTATGTAGCATGCCATGTTAGCACATAGCCGTTTATGGGATTGGTTCATGCGATGTGGCAGGATTATGTAGCTATGTGCGGGTATTACTCTGAGGAGTCATTATGGATCAAGGATTATGGACAGGTGTAGTTCATTAGTGATTTTGGCATGTGGTTTACTTTCTTCTATCTTTCTTGAGGACAAATGCATGCTTGTATGGACATATAGTTAGGCCATCTTTTACTGCTACACTACTTATTGGGACTTGACTTAGGAGAAACCATGTTATTCCTTTCTCCTTCTTTGTTAGTCAGGCGGTCTGTGTTGCTCGGGTGCGAGCAGGGGTTTGTGGTAGTGTAGCCGGGACATTGGTGCCAGGGATGGGTTGTGCTGGATTGTGGTTGGCAGGGTTTTGCGGTGACCGCGGACTTTGGGCGGTTGACTGGAGGTCGGTTTTAGATTATGGTTTGTAGGGCATTGCGGCAACCGCGGATATTGAGCGGTTGACCGGATATTTATTTATGCATCAGATTGGGTATCATATTTCTCTGGTGGACGGAGTTTCCCACTTATTGAGTACTTTTGCATCTGTTTGAGGACCGGGGGCTTCTTTAGTGGATGGGTTTTCCACTTTGATCTGAGTCGTGATCCAATCATACTGATTTATATTACTGTGATACTTATTACTGAGATGCTTTACTCGTGTGGGTCGCTCCCCTCGAATGCCACTCCGGAGTGTGCTACAGACAGACTTTGAGTCCTTGAGACTCCTTTTCATCGGTGATATGCGTCGGCCAGCATACCCGATACAGGCAAGGCACAGCAGGCAGTACCAGTTCTTACTAGTCCATCTAATTCGGTTTGTTTCAGGCAGATACTTTTATTGTTGCACTCGTGTCAGGGGGCTGAGTGGAGTCTAGTAGCTGTGTTTAGACCAGTGCTAGTGTTGTTGGAAGCCGTTTGGTTTGACGGTGGTCCCGTGTCGTTGAGAGTACTTTGACCGTTGTGTGAGAGGTTGAGCATCTTGAGTCTATCCGTTCTGAGAGAGAGCGTGGATTTCGACTATAGCCTGCATGAGCCACTACTCGATAGCGAGTTAGTCCGTTTGGACACCCTACGTAATTCCTGCCCGGCAGTGGGAGGTGGTTGTAGGTGGTCGCAGGTTTGACTAGACCAGATGTGGCAGTCAGCTCGATTGGGTCGATTGTGCACTTCATGTGCTAGTGGTGGCATATCCTTCATTGGTTCTCCCCATTTGAGCATTTAGATAGAGGCATGATAGCTGTTGAGTGTCTCCAGCTTTCTTGTTCAGTTTTTACTGCATTGGTTATCTTATGCCTCAAATAGACTTAGTGGGCAGATCGTCGGGCCTGACGGTGGTACCCACTGAGAACTCCCTTTTTGGTGTAGTTCTCACACCCGTTGGGGGTTTTCCCCCTCCCTTTCTTTTCTCTCCTTTGTTTTGCAGAGTCTTAGCGGGTGTTGCTGATTCTGCGGTTGTTGATCGAGGCGAGGGAGTCGCGAGCTAGATCCCTACCCGTCGTTGGAGAGTAGCGGTACCCCTTCAGAGGAGATCTTCAGTAGATTAGTTATTTTATTTCCTCTTTTGAGAGACTGATGTAGTGAGGATTTGTTATGTATTGAGAGCCTGTACACTGATGTTTTATTTGGAGATACCTTCCTGTTGAGTTCTGGGTTTTGTATTTGAGGATATTGTATGTTTATCATTTTTGGGAGATGGGCATTGTTATTATTATTATCAGTTGTACAGTGGTTGATTTTAGTTTTACAGCAGATTTTTATTTATAGCTCTGATATCTGTTAGCTGTAGTACCTTTTCTTGCAGGTTGGACGCTTCGCCTATGCGGGGTTTTGCATAGGCGGCGGATCTGTTGGCGAGCCCGGGTCGCAGTTTCGACCCCAGGGCGTGACAGATTAGAGTGGTATCAGAGCCTAGGTTGTAGGTCATGGTGGACTTAGAAACCCTAGACTTATGGTTTGACCCTTGGATGACTTCGTGAGAGTCGTGATTTATAGCGAGAGTTCTAATTGAGTTTTATATCTCCCAAGGGACGGGAGGAGTGATTGGCATGTTTATTCTCCTAAGTGATTATGTTGGCTGCAGACAACATAATGCTGTGGAACGGGTGACATGCTTTAGACTTTCGCTGGATTGGGTCGAGTGTTGTTGGGTGCTGTTTTGCTGTTTCGTCGTGGCGAGCGGTGTCTCCCCGACGCTGGGTTTGGGACCCGTGTGCATCCTGTCATAGCAGTTGAGCTTGAGCTGTTGTTTTTGGGCCGGATACCCGGATTGAGGTCAGAGAGCTCCGGACCCAGATGACAGGATCGTCAGAGGCATATCAGCGACTGGGTGAGCAGCTGGTTTTGGTGACACAGTTGTCGGAGCACTGAGTAGCCCCCTCCGTGCCAATGTTTAGTGTCGAGGCACCGAGGCAGGGTGGATAGTTGACAGCTGGTGAGCTGTGGGGACATGATCGACCTATTGAGCCAGATTTGGCAGATGAACCACCCCGATTCATAGGATTGAGCTTGGAGCCTTTGGAGGCAGAATCGTGGTAGGTGGTATTAGAAAGACTATTTGAGAGCCTCCTTGTGCCGAGGATTACGCAGTTGCTTAACTGCGCGCTCCATGTAGAGGGACGAGGCGCATAGGATATGTGTGTCTGGGAGTGGATTGCGCCAGGATACCTTTCAGTTTAGTTGGTCCCTCCGTTATGGGTTTTGACGCCTCGTTGGAGTAGGCGTTGTGTATGGAGCGTGGCGCTGGAGTTCCTTTGGATAGGGATCTGCCGCCAGAGAATTCTGGACTTAGGCGCTTCGCGCCGGGTGATGGAGTGCAGACCGACCGACAGAGGCATTCCAGATTTCTTCCCCAGGGGAGTGGATTTCTGAGACGCAAGAGGTCGGGTGAACCCCGATGGCAGCGTCAGCATGTTTATCAGAGTGGCGCGGCGGTAGCATGGATTGGTGATCTGCGAAGGGCCGCATTCGTCGCCCCAGTGTGGGCAGAGGCAGAGGTCGTGTTCCCTATGTGGTTAATCAAGATATGTTGTGGCAGACTGAGCGACGGCCACTTGCATCGAGCGGATGAATCTGTGCCGCCCGGTTGGAGGGCGCCACGGTAGTGGATCGAGTGTCGCAGGTGGAATTTCATCACAGCAGTCGGAGTTAGAGCATGTTGCATTCCTGCATGGACTAGAGGCAGATTTGTTACCACATGCACTAGAGGTATAGGTTCCTGTTGGTGTGGTGCATGTGGAGGAGGCTTTTGGGTCATGTCTAGTGCAGCTAAGACTGCGAGTTACCGGCAGACTTATTGGTAATTTGTGGCAGTTCGGTGTTTTGACCTTGTGCTTGAGATTGGTTGGCACAGTGCCATAGGATGTTTGACCGCGGAGAGAGAGAACTTGGATCTTCGACGAGGCAGACGAGAGAAGGCTTGGTTGTTGAGATTGTTAGAGCACATAGGTTATAGCGACAGTGTGAGAGGTGCTTACGGCGGCACCGAGACTCAAGGATATCCCTGTTGCTCACGAGATCCCGTGTGTGATTTCCACCTGAGTTGTTGATGATGCCGCCGGTTAGGGAGATAGAGATTGCGGTTGACGTGGTTCGAGGAACCGCGCCACCCTCGACAGCACCTCATTGGATATCGCCAGTGGAGTAGTTAGAGAGCTGACGGCGCAGTCGCAGGATCTGATGGATCAAGGGGTCTGTTTGACCTAGCTCCACGTCGTTGATACACGACGGTGAGGGTTCGTTGTGGTTTGAGCACAGGCAGGTCCGGATATTAATTAGGACCTTTTGATGGAGTTATACTCCGGCAGTTATTGTATGATGCGAGTACCTATTTGGAATCATACAGCTGAGTATTTTGCCAAGACGGCGTTCAGGACACGGTATGGGCATTATGAGCTCACAGTGAGGCCAATTGGATTGATTAATACCCTGCCACTCTTATGATTTGAGGAATTGTGCTCCAGCTATACTTGATTGGATTGGTAGCAAGATTCTCCAGGGATATTTTGATTTACTCCCAGAGCGACTTGGAGCACGAGGAGCACTTGTGGATGTGCTACCATACCTGTGTGGATGAAGCTTATTTCTTGGGTTACATTGTTTTAGCCGTAGGGGCGGCTGTAGAAACCCGACCAAAAATGAATGTTATTCGAGATTGGCGGAGATCAACATTTATTCTTGAGGTGAGGAGCTTCTTGGACTTGGCAGTGTCAGGAGAGCATGGCTAATGGATAATGAGACTGATACCAGCGCCAATGCTAGTATTTCCAGTGTTGGGAAAAGGATCTGCGAGTTATAGTGATGCCTCCCATAGTGACTGTGCAGTTACCGTTAGGTTATTGTTGAGCATTCTGGATTACCCCGACAGGGCCACTGTGTTGGCAGATACCTAGAGCAGGAGAGCTGTCTAGGGTTGAGTTAGATGATTCCACAGCTGGCTCTGTGTGGGGCTATTGAGGTCAGCAGGGCTTGTGGTTGTGTCCCTGAGGGTCCCTTTGGATGATAGACCGTGGCTGAGCAGTCCACTCGGATGGTCAGGATTCGGGAGTGACCAAGTGAGGACCCTAGTTTGTGAGGGCTCTTTTCCTTATTGGATATTAGTGTGGGTATGCTTCGGGTTGCCTTGGTTGAGTTGACACAGGATGTGGTTTGGTGCGTGTTGCACTGGCGGTTATTTTATTTTCCCTCCAGCTTTTTGATGGAGTCCCTGAGGTTTTTCCACGTTTTAGCACGGGAGTGATGTGCTTTTGGATCCCTCGCCCGTGATTTATTCGCTCCATTTGAGATCAGTGAGTGTTTGGAGTACGAGGGATGCCCGTTGCGAATGCTGGCTCGTGAGATGAAAGAATTGCGCGATCGGGCCATGCCGTACTGGTTGTTGTTGTTGTTGTTGGGAAGTAATCACGGGGAGTGAGTGGTGACTTGGGAGCTAGAGACGGTGATTATGAGTACCTACCCTTGATTTTGAGACACCTTTTGAGTTATGTTAGTTTCGAGGACGAAACTTTCTTTTAGTGGGGGAGGATGTGAGGACCCGAAATTCCCACTTATGGATTACAGTTACATCTGCAGCTTCTGAAGGCCTATGTGGCGTATCGACGGTGTTTGTGCTCAAATAGGGAACAAGTGATGGACTCGGTGTGTTAAATGGATCACAAGAGTAATCGGATGACCCCGTCGAATGTTTAGAAGTGGTTTCGCGTGAAACAGATATCAAATTTGGATTGAGCGCGAAATTTGGGTTAAGAATACTTATCTGGATGCCTTCGGCAAATTTTAGAAATGGAATTTGGCAAAACGGACAGCGGATTTGGATTCAGCGCGCGAAAACGATGAAAATGAACTATTTACTTGAATTTTTCGGAGCCAGGTCGCCAAAACACGGATTTCGAGGCAAGGGGCACTTTTTCGGCGGGTGGGGCAGCGCCGGCGACGGCGGGGCGCGGCGGCGCGGGCTCTGGCAGGCGCAGGCGTGGCGGCGGGTAGGCGCGGGTGCGGGCGCGGGCAGCGCGCGGGCGCTGGCGCGGGCAGTGCGCGGGCAGCGTTCAGGGGAGCGCGGTGCACGGCGACAGGTGTACCACGTGGCATTCTTCTATTGGGCTAGGGCGGACACGTGGCAGTTACGGAGAGGCTGGTTCAGTGGTCACGGTCCACGGTGCTGTGAGGGGGTGCCTCGGGAAGCGTGCCTGGCAGGGGGCGCACGTGGGCGCGTTGACGCCGTTTCCCGCGCTCAGGCGCGCCACGCGTCAGGGTCCGCGGGTGGCCACGCGGCGCAAGGCTGGAGGCGGATTCCGCTGTTCGTTGTTGTGTGGGTACCGTGGCACCACCAGGTTGATCCGGGCGCGGTTGGACGGGAGTCGTTCGACCCGGTTTCGGCGCCCGAAAGTTTCGGGCGCCCGAAACCGGGGATACACCCGGTATTTTGGCATTTGTTTGGTGAGCCTATAAATACCTTCCCTCCCTCTCCGTTCCTCCTTTTTCCAAATTTTTCGGGCCTCTTCTCTGTGGGAGCTCTACAACAAAGTCCCTCCCCTCCCTCTTCCCCACACCTTGATGGATTCCCGAGATTTTTGGAGGCCGCGGCATCAACGTTTTCTACGACGCGGCGCACATCGACGCACCTTGGATTTTTGGCTTTTACCCTCGCTCTTCAGTCCGCGAGACACACCGGATCACCCCGATGGAATTTTGAGCCGATTTTCGCGGCAGCGCGTTCACGAGAGGTAAGGCTTCGTTTTCCGTGTCGATCACTTCTCCGCATTTCGAGTTTTTGGCACAATTCCCAAGGTGTTTTGGTGACCCCTTTTTTTGCTGTGAGATTTTGGACAGCTGAGGCTTGTCGATTTTCTATCTTGACCTACGAGCATCGGAATGAGGCGTTTAAGGACTCGATTGACATCTACTATTCGAGAGGAACGCGCTCGTATTTTTATTGGATTTTTCAGAGGACTCTTCGAAGGTGAGATTTAAGCTTCTTTGGGGTTGTATCCCGCAGTTTTCGCAGTATTGTGGATTGCCGACGCACTACTTTGTTTAATTTGTATCTTGGCCTACAGGTGTCGGAACGGGGCGTATAAATACTCGTTTTGGGGCTACTCGTCGCGAGGATCGCAACCGTGATTTTTCTGGGATTTTTGGAGCACTGCTTGGAGGTGAGAAATGCCCTTCTTTGTGCTGTTTAGGAAAAACAGCAATGCTGTTGGTGTATGTTTGGGGTATTGATTGTGTGTGATGTTGATTATAGTTTGTGGTGTTTTGCATTGTTGGGTGATGTTGTTTGGAGCCGAGGCTTGCGCGATATGTACCGAGGATGCGGGTTCAGTGGATTTTGTTAGCAAGTGGCCACTCTCTTCACCGACTTCAGCTTTGCCTACGGAAAGCGTTTCAAGTGGGTTGCTTCATCTCCATAACCGGTGGACGGTTCTCTAATTCTTTATGTTAGGATGCATGCATGTCTAGGGTACATAGTATGTGATTGAGAGGTAGGTAAGCTTGGTAATGATAATTGTATAAAAGAATTGCAAGATTAATATTCATGTTATATTATGAGGACTTGCGAGATTTGGATAGTCATGTTGGTGATTTGTGGAAGCTTACCTAAGATAATGTTACCCTATATGTGATTATGTAGCATGCCATGTTAGCACATAGCCGTTTATGGGATTGGTTCATGCGATGGGGCAGGATTATGTAGCTATATGCGGGTATTACTCTGAGGTGTCATTATGGATCAAGGATTATGGACAGGTGTAGTTCATTAGTGATTTTGGCATGTGGTTTACTTTCTTCTATCTTTTTTTAGGACAAATGCATGCTTGTATGGACATATAGTTAGGCCATCTTTTACTGCTACACTACTTATTGGGACTTGACTTCGGAGAAATAATATTATCCCTTTCTCCTTCTTTGTTAGTCAGGTGGTTTGTGTTGCTCGGGTGCGAGCAGGGGTTTGTGGTAGTGTAGCCGGGACATTGGTGTCAGGGATGGGTTGTGCTGGATTGTGGTTGGCAGGGTTTTGCGGTGACCGCGAACTTTGGGCGGTTGACTGGAGGTCGGTTTTAGATTATGGTTTGTGGAGCATTGCGGCAACCGCGGATATTGAGCGGTTGACCGGATATTTATTTATGCATCAGATTGGGTATCAGATTTCTCTGGTGGACGGAGTTTCCCACTTATTGAGTACTTTTGCATCTGTTTGAGGACCGGGGGCTTCTTTAGTGGATGGATTTTCCACTTTGATCTGAGTTGTGATCCAGTCCTGCTGATTTATATTACTATGATACTTATTACTGAGATACTTTACTCGTGTGGGTCGCTCCCATCGAGTGCCACTCCTTTTCATCGGTGTTATGCGTCGGCCAGCATACCCGATACAGGCAAGGCACAGCAGGCAGTACCAACTCTTACTAGTCCATTTGATTGGGTTTGTTTCAGGCAGATACTTTTATTGTTGCACTCGTGTCAGGGGGCTGAGTGGAGTCTAGTAGCTGTGTTTAGACCAGTGCTAGTGTTGTTAGGAGCCGTTTGGTTTGACGGTGGTCCCGTGTCGTTGAGAGTACTTTGACCGTTGTGTGAGAGGTTGAGCATCTTGAGTCTATCCGTTCTGAGAGAGAGCGTGGATTTCGACTATAGCCTGCATGAGCCACTACTCTATAGCGAGTTAGTCCGTTTGGACACCCTACGTAATTCCTGCCCGGCAGTGGGAGGTAGTTGTAGGTGGGAGCAGGTTTGACTAGACCAGATGTGGCAGTCAGCTCGATTGGGTCGATTGTGCACTTCATGTGCTAGTGGTGGCATATCCTTCATTGGTTCTCCCCATTTGAGCATTTAGATAGAGGCATGATAGCTGTTGAGTGTCTCCATCTTTCTTGTTCAGTTTTTACTGCATTGGTTATCTTATGCCTCAAATAGACTTAGTGGGCAGATCGTCGGGCCTGGCGGTGGTACCCACTGAGAACTCCCTTTTTGGTGTAGTTCTCACACCCGTTGGGGGTTTTCCCCCTCCCTTTCTTTTCTCTCCTTTGTTTTGCAGAGTCTTAGCGGGTGTTGCTGATTCTGCGATTGTTGATCGAGACGAGAGAGTCGCGAGCTAGATCCCTACCCGTCGTTGGAGAGTAGCGGTACCCCTTCAGAGGAGATCTTCAGTAGATTAGTTATTTTATTTCCTCTTTTGAGAGACTGATGTAGTAAGGATTTGTTATGTATTGAGAGCCTGTACACTGATGTTTTATTTAGAGATACCTCCCTGTTGAGTTCTGAATTTTGTATTTGAGGATATTATATGTTTATCATTTTTTGGAAATGGACATTGTTATTATTATTACCAGTTGTACAGTGGTTGATTTTAGTTTTACAGCAGATTTTTATTTATAGCTCTGATATCTGTTAGCTGTAGTACCTTTTCTTGCAGGTTTGACGCTTCGCCTGTGCGGGGTTTTGCATAGGCAGCGGATCTGTTGGCGAGCTTGGGTCGCAGTTTCGACCCCGGGGCGTGACATTAAGTGAGAAGAATCCGGCCGAGCAGATCTCTCCTCGGCCCGATCGCTTGATCCATTGGCACGCGGCGCATCACATTCCAGAAGGTCAACCATCCCCCGGGGCCGATCGACGACCGACATTTTCGGCCCCAACAGGACTTATTATTGAAGGCCAACTTAGTACTGTTTAAGAATACATGTTTTTTAATGTAGAAAATTTTATAAGACATTTCGAATATTGCTCCAAAACTACAAAGTTGCTTTTAGAAAAATAACCGAACATCATGAGAAAACTTAACTTCCAGGGTACTTTCATAAAATGAAGATGGCATAATGAAAGTTCGAGTTAAGTCAAAAGTGTAAGTCTCGGCTCTAATGAGATCCACATAATGGGTGATACCGTAAGCAGCAGTGTGTACTTTGACCTCACAAGAGTGAATGTGCAAGATTTTGCACTGCTATATATATACACAGCCTGACGGTCTGCACAGCACTGTTTAAAGCAGGATGCCATGGAATATTTCAAGCACACATGTTTTACTTGCCGCATCGTTGATCACTGTAGACTCAAGCAGAATATTCTTATTGCAAGTTGAAAGACCCAATTTGAGGGTTCAAAACAAAAAAGTGTAAATAAAGTGTGAAACTCGTGCTAATTGAGATCTTCAGCATCCAAAATTACTCGGTCAATTTAGGTGTGGGCTAGTCCAACTGTCCTAACCAGCTTAGGCCCTTCCTCATCCTTAATTCCCGCCTTTTATTTTTTAGGTGTGATTCCAAGCTTGTATCAACCTTGAGCTCGATAATATCAAGCTCAAATAGACTCTCTCCGAAAAAATGAGAAACTCATGCTAGGTACCTTTCACACCATATTACGATTTTAGTCTTAAAATAGTCTATGAAAATTTCTTAAGCACGTTTTTCTCAACTTTGACCTGTAAGACAATCAATTATTACAACAGGATCATATTTACAACTTTATCAAAAAGCACCTTTCATGACAAGACATATTTGGAATTAGAAATTAGATCGGTATATTAGACTATGAAACTAGCATTTAGAGAAGTATATCTATCATGCAAAGTAAAATTAACTTCAATACGCAGCAGATAGCACAACAGAAGCAGGAAAATAAGATATAATAAACAAACAGCTGCAGTTTGTGAACTTACTGAATAATCCCAAAGCAGTGGATTCACTGCATTAGGAGTTTTAGTCACCACGAGCTTATTATCCTTTTCCGAGGGACAAGGATTAATAGCATTTCCTACATCAAGTCTGTTTGCCTTATCTAAAGAAGCAGAAAACGAGTTAGGAAAAGGTGACAACAATTTGGAATTTGCAAACATTGATGGGTTTCTCGATTCTGAGAAACTGGGCATTACTCACATGAAAGCCAAGCCCATCCAGAACCGAAGTGGGTCGATGCTGCGTGCTTCAACTCCTTTAGCATCCTTTCGTACGATCCGAAGTCCCTCTCGATCAACTCCATGAGTCTCCCGGAGGGCTTCCCTCCGCCACCAGGTTTCATCGACTGCCAGAAGAAGTCATGGTTCCAAATCTGCAAAGAGAAGAGAACAGAACTAGTCAATTAACTGTTCAAGCGCATCATAGTTGCGAAAAAAAAAGCACAAGCAGGTTTGGCAGGGGCAATACTTGGAACACAACACATCATAGGAAAGTACGGAAGCTTGGATTGCTTAGAACTTGTATTTGGGTGTACCTCCCTCACCTGTGCGGCGTGGACGAAGGGAGGATGAGGGTCGCCCTTGTTGTAGGCGGCAACCACCATGTCCTCCAACTCCATCCCCTCCAATTGGGTCCCCGAAATCGTGCCATTGAGGCGGTCCACGTAGCTCCTCTGATGCCGTCCCCAGTGATGCTCCACCGCCTCCCGGCTCATATGCGGCTCCAACGAGTCCTGAGTACACAAGTCCCGGCCATCAAGGATGCAATGAGAACGCCGTAAGGAGGTGAAGGGGTCGTGAGTCATACCAGCGGATACGGAGGCGGCTTCAGCTCGAGAAGCGCGGCAGCAACGGGCGCTCGCCGCGCATTGTTACGTCCGCTACTCTGCCTGGGAGTGGGAGTGGGAGTGGGAGTTTTTCTCACTGGGAAGAATACCCTTTCTGCTGAGGGGATAATTAATGTCGATTAAAAAACGGCACAAAACATTTCGGAAGAAAGAAAAAGGAAAATAAAGAAGAGCAGCAGCATCGGTTAATATAAATTTGGAAGAAACTAGAGAATTAATTAAAATAAAACCGTGCCACGCCCAAATCCGGCAAAAGTCGAGACCTGAGCGGAGGATCACTGCAGCGGATCGGCGGAGGGGGATGGATTCGTGGCCGGTGGCGATCCAATTCGCCCCGCTCGGTCTGCTGCGCCCGCTGGGCGTCGGAAGAGGGCGAAGCCAAGGAAGCGTCGCCTCCGCGCCCAATCCAAGCAGGCTCGCCGCCGCCATTTTCCAGCCTTTCGTACGTGTTTCCCTTCGGATAATCTTTGCTGGGTTTAAGAGCTTAATTATTACACTAAATGGAGAACCCTCAACCGTAAGACCATTTTGAGATTGCGTCAGCCTCGTTGTTGTTATTGTTTTTTTTGTTTTCTTTCTTTTTCCTTTTTTTTTTTTTTTATGAAGACGTATAACTTTGGGTTATACCCAAAAAAACAAAAAAAACAAACAAAAAAACAAAAAAACAAAAAACAAAACAAAACACTAGGCCCCTTTGGAATGGGACTAGAACAAGAAATAAGAAGAATATTCTCCTTATTTTACCAAACGTACCCAAAATTATTCGGTATTCTCCTTATTTTACCAAACGTACCAGAAATTATTCGGTATAGTAGTTCCAGTACAAACAGAATAAGCTGGAACAACAGTTCTTATCCATTATTTTATAATTTTTTTTATCAAACTACCCCTCCTCCCCTCCTTTCTCTCTTCCGAATACACTCTCATCATCACAAATCCATCTCTCCTCTCTCTCTTTTCCTTCTTCCCAATACACTCTCATCATCACAAATCTTTCTCTCTCCTCTCTCTCTCTCTTTAATTTAATTGGATGTTACATTAAATATTATTTTCAAAATTTTAGAAATTTTATTTTGATTTTGATTTTATCATAATTTTTTGTAAGGCTTTAAATTTTAAAATTTTATATTCAAAATTTTAACTTTAATTTAAACAAATAAAATATTAAATTAAATATTATTTTCATAAAATATAATTTGAAATTTGATTTCGATTTTGATTTTGATTTTGATTTTGATTTTAATTTTATCTTAATTTTTGTAAGGCTTTAATCCATTAATTAAAACGAAGAAAGTAAAAGTTATTATTTGAAAATTAAAAAAAATTATGTTTAAAATTTATAATTTAAAATTAATATTATAAAATTTTAAATTTTAAAATTTAAATGTTGAAATTTTATATTTAAAATTTTAAATTTAATTTGAGAAAATAAAATGTTCAATTAAATATTATTTTAAAAAAATATAATTTGATTATGATTTTGATTTTATCTTAATTTTTTTTAACCTTTAATCCATTAATTAAAACGAACTAATTAGATTTTAACAACTTTTATCACATATTAAATCTTGAGGGCAAAAAGGTAAATTATCCCAACCTAACCTCTTTATTCTTCTTATTCCCCGTTCTCATACCAAACATAAAATCTCTTATCCCTGGAACCATCCCAAACGCTTTTTTACCCCAGTTCCGTACTTTATACTTATCCCAGGATTAGCTAGTTCTACCTTAACCCATTACCAAACGGGGCCTAGGGGTTTAAACGCAATTGTAACCTCGCATGCTGTCTCGGGCAGTGTGTGTTGCTTTCCTGATCAATGTTTATGATTCAGGTTGGCACGGTTTGGCTCTAGCCTTCGAGCATACCGTTGGAGTTGTCAGATCGCCTGCAGACAGGTAGGTTTATCTTCGGTCCGGGCTTTATCATCTCGGCCCTCTGGAGTATCGTAATTGGTCGAACCCCTGTTCTTGTGATAGCCTAGATTTTATTGATCAGCATTACTTTTATATTGCTATATCTGCTTGATTCATTGATCATTATCAGTTATCAGCCTATATGTTGCCATACTTAATTGATCCTTAGCTTGCTAGCTTATGTGTTACCATGCTCGATTAATCTTTAGCTTGCTATCAGATGTTATGATCCTTATCCTGGACATTTGTCATGCCTGATTGGTCATTAGTTAGTTATCACACATTTACTCGCTTATCAGTATTTCCTGATTATTCTTGCCATTTGCCATTTGTGATTGATCAGTTATTGTTTCCTGCATTTTTATTGCATGAGTCGAGATCAGTTGATTTCTGCTATTGCATCCCTATTGGGATTTTCCCGGCTTGTTGCCGATTACCATGAGTCGAGATTTGTTGGCTTTCTGCTATTGCATCCCTGTTGGGATTTCTCGGCTTGTTGCCGATTATCCGGTCGGTGGACCGTGAGCTTGAGCATTAGCATTTTGATCTCCACAGAGCCAGCTGTTCTTTCACGAACATTAGCGGGGTCGCGCCCTGTGTGTATGTTCTTTACCGGTAAAGAGGTCTAGAGGAAGGACCCGTGAGCCCGTTGGGGTTATGACAGCAGATTGGTGTACAGGTGGTATTTTCCCTGAGGTCTTGTTGACCAATATGGTGGCTTCGATTGGGTATTTTGTTGTTCTACCTTTGATGCATAATTGCCTGTTTAAAATCTACTTTACATCATACTCTTATGATTGCCCAGTGTTTGCTCAGTTTCATTCAGTACTTACATCAGCATGCTCCTATTATGATCTATATCTGCTTTGCTTATTGTTGATATTATCCACACCATGATCTACATTATGCTTACCTAACTTGATATCTTACTATCCGCTAATTATTGTATGTCAGTAGGTACGATTTGCTATTTCTCGGCTCGTCGTACCCACTGGGATACACTGTCGATGTATCTCACACCCCCTGGGTGACCATTTTTCAGGTCGGTCGAGTGCTGGGATGTCGGGACGTGTTGGTGAGGTTCCGTGATAACAAACGACCCTTGGCAGCCGTTAATTTTTACTTTTCCGCATATTTATGTAAAGATGTTGTAATAATTATTTTTACCTAATCTTTTATAGTTAGTGTGTAGTTTAGACTACTTTGGTATTGGTTGTAAGTGCTTAGCCGTACATGTATAGAAAATGCTCAATCCAAGAGGATTGGAAATTTTCTATATATATGGCGGTCTATCGTACCCTGGCTTACTTTTAAACTCTGATTAAAAAAAAAAATATAGACTCTATTTTCGAACTTGGGGCGTGACAGATTTTATGGTATCAGAGCATGTAATAATCTGGAATATTTTATTTTTAATAAATAAATTAAAGGTGATTTTCAGCCTGAGTTTGGGTTCAAAAGACCTATATTGACCTACTTGGTCAATCGCCGGTGTGCAAGTTGCACAATTTACGAGGCAAAAAGGCTATTTTCTAATCCGGATATGATCTTGAAAATCCGAGATGACCGTTGCGATCGTCTCGTCGAACTGAGCGAGATTCATATTTAGCACATGTGGTGACCCGGATCTTTGCAGGGCTTCTGCAGTGTGACCAGCAGCTTCTGGAAGCCTACGCGGCTTGTCGGCGTGGGTTCGCCCGCCAATTTGGATCACGTGGGTAATCGGGGGACCCCGTCGGGTTTAGAGATGTTTTCGCGCAAATCGGATATCAAATTTAGACTCGGCGCAAAATTCGGATTAAAAATACCTTTCCGGGAGCCTCCGGCGATGTATCGGATTGGAATTTGGCGAAACGGACGCCGTATTGGAATCAGCGCGCGAAAAACGGTCAAGATGGGCTATTACTTGCTGTTTTTGGAGGTTGTACAGTACTTTTACTGTTCCCGGCGATCGCCGGCGGCGGCCGGCTGGCGGCGGCAGCGCCGCGGACGGGCGGCGGCGCCGCCTCGGGCAGCGGCAGGCGACAAGCGCGGCCGCGGCGCGGGCAGGGCGACTGGCATGCGCGCAGGTGCGCGAAAGAGGAGCGCGGTCCACTGCGGAGGTCGTGCGCCGGGGGCGGCCCCGTGGCCGCTTTACGGTTGGCCGTTGCAGCGGACGCGGTCCACGGAATTTGGGGCCGGTGTGCACGTTAGACCGGGTGGACACGTGGCTGGGTGAGGTGAGGGACTGGCTCGGTGTTGTGCTCCCGGTCCACGCGAGCGGTGGAGTGGTTGACCGGGGACAGGTGCCGTACGCACGGGGCAGGTGGCCGTACGGGCGGGTGGCAGGCGGCGACGTGCGCGGTCACGGCGCGGACGTGCGCGGTGCACGGATTGCCGGGGCCACGTGTCGCGCTGCCACTGGCGGGCGAAGGTGCGCCGGGCGCAGCGGGGCTCGGGAGTTACTGTAGTGGGCTACGTGGCCGGCCCGCAGCGTTTCGGGCTTGAACAGTAATGGGCGGGCCCATTACTGTAGTCGCCGAAAAATTTCGGGCGCCCGAAACCTGGACTTAATGTGCGTTTTTGCAATTGTTTCTCCAGCACTATAAATACCTGTCCGAGCCTTCTTCTTTGGCTCTTTCTCTCAAAACCGAGCATCATCTGCCCGAGCCACCTAAAGGGATTTGTTCACCTCTTAACCCTTGATCTTCCTGCCAAGTTCTAGGATTTTAGGAGGCTCGAATCCCGAGGTTCCCCATTTATACGGCGCGGCGCGACGTTGCTTTCCTGGTTCTTCTTCGGCGCAGCGACAGTGTTTTAGCTTCCCTGGGCTACCCCGAGATCACTTTGCGTGATTCTTGCGCCGACAGAACTCCTAAGAGGTAGGACTTCATCTTTCGTTTTTGGTCGCGCTTCCCCGTTTCGAGGTTTTGGCACGGATCCCGAGGCCAAACATGACCACCTTTTTCTGTGTGGATTTCCTTGACAGCACGGGGTATTTGGCTATATCTTGTGCACGAGTGTCAGACGGAACGAGCTTATACAAACTTTTATCTACGATCGCAAAGAACGCGCTCGTATTTTTCTCTGGATTTCCAGAGGATATTCGAGGTGAAATACTGTTTTCTCAATGAAAAGTGCACAGTTTTAGCACAGAATTTGTTTGTGTGTACCCCCGTGCCGAATTTAATCTTGACTTACCGAACTCTGATGTGGGCGTGCAAGGTACCTTGCGCAGCTATCGACGCAAGGATCGCCGTGATATTTTAATGGGAATTTTTCCGGGCACTTTCTGCAGGTGATAAT
>CM054953.1:1418178-1446488 GCA_029168755.2 Tillandsia fasciculata | reverse complement strand
TGTTGGGTTTAGGTTAATAAGGATCTAAATAGGGGAAAAAACACCTAGAGGGGGGTGAATAGGTGTAAACAATAAACACTCAAAAAATCATTGTGCGATAAAACCCAATGCGGAAAAATAAAAGAACACGCAAGATTTTTACGTGGAAAAACTCCAAACCGGAGTAAAAAACCACGGGACCGATAACACGGCGAAATCCACTAGAATTAACACACGTACAAGGTGATATAACGTACTCACAGACGACTCAACCTTTTACCATACGCTCCTAGTAGATCTTCTCCGCTCGCTCCACGACGCTTCTCGAATCCACGATCCGCGCCCAACGCTGAATCCACAGCGTCCAACGTCGAGTCCACGACGTCCGACCGAATCCACGGTCTTCACCCAATGGCACGCTTCGAATCCACGAACGCACCTCGCTCCGAATCCACGAGAGCGGTAACACCTTGAATCCACAAGGCCACGCGAGTCCACGCGCCGATTTTGGGGTAAATCGTTGTTTGTTTGGGTGGTGATGATCCGCCGAATACTTAGATAAAGATAGATCGGAAATACCATCTAAGTATTCATTGATTTGATTCTACTCAAAATGTGAGTATGAAAACCTAGAATCAAATCAATCAATATAGATGAAGAAACATAGAATAGATCTATTGATTTCCTTTCTTCTCTATATGTGGATTTTTCTTTTCGGCTATATTTTCTAATGATCTATTGCGGATGCCCTAGAAATGAATACAGGGCTATTTATAGGTTAGAAACCCTAGGAAGAATATTCGGATCAAAAACAAACTTTTCTGGAAAGTTTTACCGACGGCGATCCGGATTGGAAAGCCACGATCCGGATTGCAGAAGCACAAAAGACGGTTTCCAGAAAATTGCTGTTCGGGATCCGGATCGAAGTCCACGATCCGGATCGTTCATACAGTTTTACCAAACATCATGTTCGGGATCCGGATTGCAATTCCTGATCCGGATCGTGAAGCAAACAGGTAAAACTAGTGTTCGGGATCCGGATCAGAGATGCTGCGATCCGGATTGAACCAGTGTATGAACAAACACCTTCGGGATCCGGATTGAAAGCCACGATCCGGATCCTGAACATGTCCCATGTCCAGTTTTTGATGAATAAGCAATTAAAACCTCTTCCAGGTGTTTCTACACTATAAGAAGTATTCGGATCATCAAAATTATTTAGTTAAACGTACCTGATCCTTTTGAATTCTTCTTTCTTGAGATTGAGGTATATGATCCAAAGTTTCTTCATCTTCAATCTTCAAGACTTAATACATTCACGAAATACGCCAACTCAAATTCCGTAACAATCTCCCCCTTTGGCGGTTTCGTGACAAAACACAAATCCACAAAGAAAATTCAAAAAGATATTTTTGTTGCTATCACCATACAACAAAAATTTACAAAAGAGTTCCAGAAATTAAAAACATGAGATAAACTCCTAGAACAGACTCTAGACTTAGACATCTGTAATCTCTGCACACAGAAAACATTCTTGACAAACAAATTCGTTAGATACCTCAAGAATTGAAACATACAAAACCAAATACAGAGATAGAGTTTATTCTCATCATGACATTTGAAAAATTCAGATATGTAAGAAAATCATAGTTAAAACCAACATATCTTCTAAGCAGTCGAAAACCAAATGTCAAAGTATGTTAGTCCAACATCAACTTGTTAGTCATATTACATGCCCAAATAGTTAGTCGAATAGTTAGTATAGAAGCATGTCACAAATCACAAAAGAAAACCAAAGTTGAGTTGAGATTCATACTTACCTTGATATCATCGATATTCACAATCATTGTTCACATCATTCATTGTTCAGAGTTCTTTCTAACTCTCTCACTCTCTCCCCCTTTTTGTCACAAAACAAAGCCAAAACGTAGCATGAGCTACAATATGTAAGGAGAGTAAAAAAAAAATAAGTTCTAAAATATGCACAAACTGAGAACTAAACTAAAAGTATCAAAAAGACTAAATCCTGCACAAAAAGAAGAAGAAAAGAGTCAAAATGGTCAGTCATCAGAATCTGAGTCGTCAGAAGTTGTGCAACCCATTTAGACAGTATCTTTTCATCGCTTGTCCATTGAATTTATCTTCTTTGTGATGGTAATGTGAGCTGCTGTCGTTAGTTCAAGCTCATTGGCAATCCTTTGTTGTTCCTTCAAAATTTGTTCCTGTTTGACAGATAGTCGCTGTTGTAACTTGAAAATCGAAGTAATGATGCTTCATCATCTTGCCAGGTTCTTGTTGAGACGGTGAGGCCGAGGTGCCATCAGACGGCTTCTTCCCAATAACATGAGGTAATTTGTGAAGTGACTTCACAATTGTTGATTCATCTATCATCCCCAACTGTGCTGATATGATGTTGAGCTTATATCAACCGAATTTTTGTAAGATCCTCATGATGATCAGAGGAAACGGAAGTCGCTCAAGGGATGAGGATGCACAACATACCTTGACATTCTATTCCAAATGATGTAGGGAATATTCATGTTCAATCCAATAGCCTCAGAGGGATGTCCTATGAGATATAGAAATAGCAACGCTCCCATCTCACAACCTTTGTCTGCATGTTTGGAAGAATGTTGTAGCAGTTATGAAGTTTAGAACCGGTACTCCAGTCGTAGATGTTTGGATCTGAACTTTTCCATCAGCGGATTGAGTCCCCTCCAAACAAATCCTGTCGACCACAGTTTGCCACAATGCACTTGTCAAGCTTTTTCCTTTCAAAAAGTTAACCCCTGATGTGCTAGATTCCATTCCAAGCACTTCACCAATCAACTGCGGAGTGATCTTGATCTTCATTCCTTGGATGAGGTATAAAATTCATAGACCCATTTTCATCCTCTTGAAGATGTCTGCATTCGTGTAGAAGGTTCTCACACGATACAAACAATATCCAGAAGTTCAGGGAATCGCAAACTTGAATAAGAGAGGCTTGTTCAATCAGTCTCCAAATTCTGGTGATGATTGCGAAGGGCTTCAATGTTGACATGACGTTCTCCGATGCATTCACGTCGTTCAAAAGCTCGAAGACGGTCAGTATTAACGACTACCTCTTCAATACGTGGCGGAGAGTCAGGAGCTATTGGTGTGTCAACATTAGTGTCTCGTCTTAATCCATAACGTCGAGCAAGTCGTTTCCGTTTTATGGAGATAGTTGGAGCAGACATTGGAGCTTTCCCAGTGTTCATTGGTGCTTTCCCTTTTTGGTTAGATTTGGTAGGCAATACCTCATCATCATCATCATCAGTCAGCATATCCCAGTGTACTTCATCAAGGTTCTTTTCAAGTTCAGTGTCACTTATAACTTCCACTTCTCCTTTTCGTTGAACTTTCTTGGCTCTTCAATTTGTTGGTTGCTCAGTGAGTACCATCGTGACCAGTAGCAGAATCAACCAGGAGAATGCCATTGATTCTAGTGCTTTGAGTTTAAGAAAGTGTCCTGTGAAAACCAACTCAAGAACATATGAAAAATCGTCAATTTTGAAAAATTTGAAAACATTGTACCTAGACAATCATAATCATGTAGAGAAGCCAAGAATCAAATTAGTTTTCCAAAAAGAATTTTAAAAATAGATCAATTCCATGATTTACAAAAATTCCTCTTTTATGCCCTAAAACCGAATTTTTAGAAATCGAAGCCTAAAAACTCGTTAATCAAGTAGAATCCCAGCATAAAAGCAAAACTAATTGACCCAGAGTTCTTATTTCAAAAGAAATTTGATCAAAAACCATTCACAAACGAAAAAGATCCAAGATTTCAACTCACGTTTGATGAAAAACCATAAAAACCGAGTTTTGATCATGAAAACTTACTTGAATCCGAAGAACTTTGAGTTTTGAAGCTCCAAGAAGCAAGAAATCTAGAGAGAGAAACTCTAGAGGCTTGAAAACCAGAGATTAGGGTAAAGAAATCAAAATCTCTTGTTTCTATATAAAACCCTAGCCGTGATCCGGATCGGCCGAGAATGTGATCCGGATCGGCTACCCGCAGGAAAAATCCTGCGTTCGGGATCCGGATCACTTGCCCCGATCCGGATCGGCTACACCTTTTTCTTCAGAAAAATTTAGAAAAATTCAATAAAATCCAGAAAAAGTATGTAAGCACTTTACCATGTCAACTTTAAACAAATGACATCGTTTCATACAACAAGAAATAGATTATGCAAAATCTATCAAAAATATCCAAAAATGAAACGAAAATTTACGAAAGTTAAAACACTTAAAGTTGAACAACTTCAATTACATCTATCCTGATCTTATGTGTAATGCCTTTATCAAATCATCAATTTCAGTAAAGAAAATGAAGTACCAAGATCAATAGATGTTTGAAATCCCAGATAAGTTAGATAATATATCTAGACAATCTGTTGAAGGAGTGGCTCTTTGAGCATCTTTTAAAAAAATCCCACCTTATACCAACCATGAAATACGACTGAGTCAAGTATTTCAATATGAATTTCATCAACAATTTTCAAAACAAAAATTTGCTTTTCATTCATGGAGTATCTTTTTCTTTCATTTTCTCCATGTGGTGGTAGTTTTCACACTCCTCATTGGGATGTAACTCTTTCCACATCTTTTGAGCATTTTACATTTCATTGACTCCCCCTCAATTGGCTATCAATTATTTAATATATAAGGTATTCAACCAAACCATTGATCTCGAATTCATACTCGACTAAGCAATCAAATATGATAATGACTATACCAAGAGATCATTGAGAGAGAAATTGACTTTGATCACTTAAAGATGGTTTAATTAACGTAAATGATCATTGCAACATTGAAATATTATGACATCAAAAGCATAATAAATTTCTAAATGCATAAAAGGATGCAATTAAAGTCAATTATGATTTATGCTCAATTAATGTCCTATGTACAAAACATAGATAAAGAACAAAACAAAAACAAAACAAAAACAAAACCTAACCTAAGCAAAGGTTTCAAAAGAGTTTATTTCAAGGAAAGCATGCCAATTGCTTTACGCAAGTGAATAAAACGTTTTTGATCCAAAGGTTTTGTTAAGATGTCAGCTAATTGATCCTCAGTTGAAATATATGACAGTTGAAGAATGTTTGATTCAACTAGCTCTCTAAGAAAATGATATCTAAGTTCAATATGTTTTGTTCTAGAGTGCAACACAGGGTTTTTAGAAATGTTAATAGCACTAGTGTTGTCACATAAAATGGTTACCGAAGATGTTGAAATCCGGAAATCGCTCAACACGCTTTTCATCCAAATCAATTGGGTTGAACAACTTCCTGCAGAAATGTACTCCGCTTCGGCAGTCGAGAGTGCTATGCAGTTCTGCTTTTTACTGTGCCATGCAACAAGGCAGTGGCCAAGATAGAAGCATGCACCACTCGTGCTTTTCCGGTCATCCACCGATCCAGCCCAATCGGCATCTGAGTATCCAACAATATCCAAAGTCGTTCCCATAGGATACCAAATTCCGAAATTGATTGTACCTTTGATATACCGGATGATCCGTTTCACCGCTTTCAGGTGAACCTCCTTCGGTGCTGATTGATATCTCGCACAAATCCCAACACTGAAGGATATATCCGGGCGACTAGCCGTGAGATATAGTAGACTTCCAATCATACTGCGGTACAGTTTCTCGTCTACATTCTCACTTTGTGATTCACTTCCAAGTCCCTTATGGCTAGTTCCCATTGGAGTCGGAAAATCCTTAGAATTTTCAAGATCAAACTTTTTGACCAACTCCAGTGCATACTTGGATTGACACAAGTGAATTCCTTCATCGTTTTGTTTAACTTGTAATCCAAGAAAATAATTCAATTCGCCCATCATGGACATCTCAAATTCGCTTTCCATGGTCTCCGCGAATTTAGAAGCATCATTATCTCTTGTTGCTCCAAAAACAATGTCATCGACATAGATTTGAGCAACTATGAAATTGTTTTGATAATGCTTCACAAAGAGAGTCCTGTCAGCTCCCCCTCGAGTGTAGCCCTTTTCCAAAAGGTGCTTTGTCAACCTTTCGTACCATGCTCGCGGTGCTTGTTTCAGACCGTAAAGAGCCTTTTTCAGACGAAAAACATGGTTAGGTAGTTTATGATCCACAAAACCTTTCGGTTGAGCTACATAAACTTCCTCATTTAAAAATCCATTTAAAAAGGCGCTCTTAACGTCCATTTGAAATAATTTGATTTTAAAATGACAAGCAATCGCAAACAATATACGAATGGACTCGAGTCTAGCTACAGGGGCGAAAGTTTCATCAAAGTCTATACCTTCTACTTGAGAGTAGCCTTGAGCAACTAACCTTGCTTTGTTCCTGATGATAGTACCTTCTTCGTTTTTCTTGTTCTTGAAGATCCATTTGGTACCTATCACATTGTGTTGCTTCGGAGGCTTCGTCAATTCCCAGACTTTGTTTCGCTCGAATTGATGGAGCTCTTCCTGCATTGCTTTAATCCAGTAATCATCTTGGAGAGCTTCATCAACATTCTTTGGTTCGATTTGAGATACATAGCATGCAAATCCGCAAACCAATTGTCTCCGTGTTCTAACTCCTTCTTGTGGATCTCCAATTATGTTCGATTCAGGGTGATCCTTGGAGATGCGTAACGTTTGAGGTAGAGGAGTAGGCGGAGGTACACGAGATGATTCCTGCACATCAGATAAGCTTGAAGAACCGTTAGATGCATCAACATTATTATCGAAAGAATTGTTAGAAGAAGATGCATTAGCAGGTGTATCATCATCAAGAGAGATATCGAGGGTAGATTTTTCAGATTCAAAGTGAAAAGCTTCATCTACCTTAACATTTATCGATTCTACGATCGTCTTAGATTCTAAGTTAAAAACTCGATATGCTCTGCTGTTTGTAGAATAACCTAAGAAAATCCCTTCGTCACTTCGAGAGTCAAATTTTCCAAGATTTTCACGATCACGTAAAATAAAACACCGACTCCCAAAGATGCGAAAATATTTGATGTTAGGTTTTCTACAAAACCAAAGTTCATATGGTGTATTCAAAGTCCCCGGGCGCAAATACACGCGATTGATAACATAAACAGCAGTGTTCACCGCTTCAGCCCAAAAATATAAAGGTAAGTTCCGGCTGTGAAGCATAACACGTGCCATTTCCTGTACGACCCTGTTTTTGCGCTCGACTACACCATTTTGTTGAGGTGTGTAAGGTGCGGAGAATTCATGTTTAATGCCATTAGAAGTGCAAAAATCAATGAATTTGGAATTTATGAATTCCCCACCTCTATCACTCCTAACTCGAGTAATCCTTTCATTCTTTTCAATCATAATACGATTGCAGATTTCGAGAAAAGAATCAAAAGTATCAGCTTTTTCTTTTAAAAAGGCTACCCAAGTATATCTAGAAAAATCATCAACCAACAAGAAAATATACCATTTACCTCCCAGAGATGGTTGACGAGTTGGCCCCATTAAGTCCATATGCAAAAGTTCCAAAGGCCGTTTTGTACCTATGTGGTTCAAGTTCTTGTGTGCAGTCCTAGACTGTTTTCCCTTTTGGCAACCGCCACACACAAGGTTTTGTTCAAAAGAAAGTTTCGGAACCCCCTTGACCACATCTTTATTTGAAATTCTAGCAAGTTCCTTAAAGTTTATGTGACCTAGCCTTTCATGCCAAAGTGTTTCATTTTTCAAAGATGCTAGGTTACATTTTTCAGAAATCTTAGAAGGAACTACATAACAATTGTTTTCTGATCTAACCCCCTTTAAAAAGAAAGCATGGTTCATGTCAGTTACAGTGCATTTATCAGATGAAAAATTAACTGAATAACCACTATCACACAGTTGACTTATGCTTATGAGGTTAGTCTTAAGGCCATGAACAAATAACACATTATCTAGAACCGGGCCATCTGGAATAGCTACCGTTCCCTTTCCAACAATTTTGGAAGACCGACCATCTCCGAAAACAACAAGTCCTCCGGAGTTTTTCTCAAATGTTTGAAAACAGTTTTTATCGCCGGTCATATGACGGGAACACCCGCTATCCAGGTACCAAGACGAACTATCATATGCATGCAAGGAAACATTGGTAGCAAGACAGGGAAAGATTTCACCTTTGCGCACCCAAACCTTTTTGGAGTGCGTCGGTAATGGTCGTGAAGTTGATTTCCTAGGTGAGAGCGTCTTGCTTGAAGAATTGCTGCTCCTTGATGATGTCGTCTTGAGCGGTGTACTACCAAGGCTCTTTTCCTTCAATTGATTGCAGTTGTTTTCCGAGGAATAGCCCTTTTGGTAGTCATTGCAAGATGTGCTTGAGGTGTGCGTTTGGCTTCCGTCTTGCAATTTCTTCTTATGTGCCCTGAAATGCCACAACGAAAACATACCTTGATTCTTGTCGATTCCGAGGAGGATGTAGTAGGTTGTTGTCGTTGCTTGTCGTGAACACCGGTGTCGGAGGAGGAGATACCGACTGAGGCACAAATACTGTACCACTCGAACTTGGAATGTCTCCAGTTTGAGTGTATCCGAGGCCGAACTTATTTCTTTGACCAAGACCAAGAAGTCTGTCCAACTTACTCCTTCCAGAAGAAAATCTCTTTAAGTCATCCTTTAGTTGGCGTATGGTCTCCGTCATTTCCAATTTTTCCTGTCGAGCCTCGCCGTTGAGCTTCAAGAAGTAATTCGCTTTGTTCACCATATCCATATAATTCTTCTCGAATTGCTCATTGGACTCTTGAAGGGAAACATTTGTTTTAATCAGATTATCCCTTTCCACTTCAAGATCGGTTGAGAGAGAGGTTACTCTTTTTACTTCTTCTTCAAGATCCTGCAATCTCTCTTTCAACCCCTTGTTTTGCTTAGCCAGTTTCTTTGAATCCCTCAAAAGCTTATGGTAGGCTAAAACAAAATCTTCACCTTCCGAATCATCTGATTCATCGTCCGTTGCAATCTTTTCAACAGTGGAGTTGGACAGTGAATCGGATGTACTTGCCATTAAGCACATGAAGGGTGAAGATGTAGTGGACGCGTGGAAAGCTGTCGCGTTGTCTTCTTCATCACTTGAGGATGACTCATTTGACGTGGAGTTGTCATCCCAAGTAACGACTTGCATCGCTTTCTTCTTTGCCGGATTCTTGTTGGGACATTCCGTTGCAATGTGGCCGTAGCCTCGACATTTGAAACACTGAACTTGTCCCTCAGAACTTTTCTTATCCTTTGAGAAGTTCTCTTGCTTTCTTGACTTGTAGCTTGAAGAACCCTTGCCTTTCTTCGACTTTCCGAAGGATGGAGTTTTGCTTGAATTTCCCCTTCGAAAGTTGCGGCGAAACTTCCTTGTCAAGAGAGCGAGCTGCTTCTCAAAGTCCTCCATAGAAAGGTTCTCGTCGTCGTCCGAGGAGGATGAATCCGCGTCTTCTTCTTTAGTTGATTTCAATGCGTAACCTGAAGACTTAGAAGAGGATGCCTTTCCAGAAGAATAGTTAGTAGGAAAAGTCATTTCATAAGTTTGTAAAGCACCTACTAATTCTTCTACACGCATTTCGTCCGGGTGTTTAATTGTTTCAATGGCTGCGACCTTCGGGCGAAATCGTTCAGGAAGAGTTCTTAGAATTTTTCTTACAACTTTAAATTCTGGAATCTTCTCTCCCAAGTTAGCACATGAGTTCACGATGTCTTGCAATCGTGTGTAATAGTCAGTGAAGGATTCATTCTCTGCCATAGAGATAGAGTCAAACTTGCTCGTAAGCATTTGCAGTTTCTGAATCTTCACTAAGTTAGTTCCCTCATGCGTAACTTGAAGAACATCCCAGATTTCTTTCGCAGTCTCACATGCCGAGACGCGAGAGAACTCAGTTTGTGACAAAGCATTAAATAGAGCATTAATCCCTTTGCCATTGTAAGAAGATAAGTCTATCTCTTCCTTGGTCCATTTCGACCTAGGTTTTAAGGTGCGAACATCATCTAAAATTTCAGTTGGATTAGACCATCCTAATTCAATTGATTGCCACACCCTTTCGTCGATGGAAATTAAAAAGCTTTCATCCGTACTTTCCAGTACGCATAATTTGTTCCATCAAAGAAAGGGGGTCGATTGATGTTTCCACCTTCAACCATTGTTTACAACCCTATTCCCGCTCTGATACCACTTGTTGGGTTTAGGTTAATAAGGATCTAAATAGGGGAAAAAACACCTAGAGGGGGGTGAATAGGTGTAAACAATAAACACTCAAAAAATCATTGCGCGATAAAACCCAATGCGGAAAAATAAAAGAACACGCAAGATTTTTACGTGGAAAAACTCCAAACCGGAGTAAAAAACCACGGGACCGATAACACGGCGAAATCCACTAGAATTAACACACGTACAAGGTGATATAACGTACTCACAGACGACTCAACCTTTTACCATACGCTCCTAGTAGATCTTCTCCGCTCGCTCCACGACGCTTCTCGAATCCACGATCCGCGCCCAACGCTGAATCCACAGCGTCCAACGTCGAGTCCACGACGTCCGACCGAATCCACGGTCTTCACCCAATGGCACGCTTCGAATCCACGAACGTACCTCGCTCCGAATCCACGAGAGCGGTTGCACCTTGAATCCACAAGGCCACGCGAGTCCACGCGCCGATTTTGGGGTAAATCGTTGTTTGTTTGGGTGGTGATGATCCGCCGAATACTTAGATTAAAGATAGATCGGAAATACCATCTAAGTATTCATTAGTTTGATTCTACTCAAGATGTGAGTATGAAAACCTAGAATCAAACTAATCAATATAGATGAAGAACCATAGAATAGATCTATTGATTTCCTTTCTTCTCTATATGTGGATTTTTCTTTTCGGCTATATTTTCTAATCGTCTATTGCGGATGCCCTAGAAATGAAATAAGGGCTATTTATAGGTTAGAAACCCTAGGAAGAATATTCGGATCAAAAACAAACTTTTCTGGAAAGTTTTACCGACGGCGATCCGGATTGGAAAGCCACGATCCGGATTGCAGAAGCACAAAAGACGGTTTCCAGAAAATTGCTGTTCGGGATCCGGATCGAAATCCACGATCCGGATCGTTCATACAGTTTTACCAGAAAAACATGTTCGGGATCCGGATTGCAATTCCTGATCCGGATCGTTCAAGCAAACAGGTAAAACTAGTGTTCGGGATCCGGATCAGAGATGCTGCGATCCGGATTGAACCAGTGTATGAACGAACACCCTTCGGGATCCGGATTGAAAGCCACGATCCGGATCCTGAACATGTCCCATGTCCAGTTTTTGATGAATAAGCAATTAAAACCTCTTCCAGGTGTTTCTACACTATAAGAAGTATTCGGATCATCAAAATTATTTAGTTAAACGTACCTGATCCTTTTGAATTCTTCTTTCTTGAGATTGAGGTATATGATCCAAAGTTTCTTCATCTTCAATCTTCAAGACTTAATACATTCACGAAATACGCCAACTCAAATTCCGTAACAAATAACCTCGAGTACAAAACTCATAGCTCACAGGGCGATATCTCAATACAATATCATTGTACAAGCTCTCAATACATCAAATCCCATCCTCACTCAGTCAAAGTCCTCAAAAGAGTGAAATAAAAACCAATCTACCGACTATACTGAAGATCTCCTCAAAAGGGGGGGGGTACCGCTACTCTCCAAAGATGGGTCTGGATCTAGCTCGCTACTCCCTCACCACGAACAGCAACCACAAACGTCAACACCCCCAAGACTCTGCAAAAAAAGGGAGAAAAGGACAAAAGGGGGAAAACCCCCAACGGGCGTGAGAACTACGCAAAAAGGGAGTTCTCAGTGGGTATCGCCACTAGCCCGACGATCTGCCCACCAAGACAACTAGAGGCAAAAGATAACTAATGCAGTAAAACTGAAAGGAGAAGCTGGAAACACTCTACAGCTACCATGCCTCTATCAAAATGCTCAAATGGGGAAAACTCTGATAAAGATATGCAACACTCGCACACGAGGTACTCAATCGACCCAATCGAGCTGACTGCCACATGGGGTCCAGTCAAACCTGCGCCCACCTACAACCACCTCCCGCTGACGGGCAGGAATTACGTAGGGCGTCCAAACGGACTAACTCGCTATCGAGTAGTGGCTCATGCAGGCCATAGTCAAAATCCATGCCCTCTCTCTCAGAACGGATAGACTCCAGATGAACAACCTCTCGCACAATGGTCAACGAACTCACACGACCACGGACCACCGTCAATCCCCAAACGGTTCCCGACAACACTAGCACTGGTCTACACATAGCCGCTAGACTCCACTCAGTCCCCACTGACACGAGTGCAACAATAAAGTAAATATCTGTAATAAACCCAATCTGATGTCACCAGTAAACACTAGTACTGCCTGCTCTGCTGTCGAACTCAAGAACCCAGCATGGTGCCCGGCGCTCTGCACCGTGGAAAGCCTACTCCGGAGTGGCACTCGAGGGAGCGACCCACACGAGTAAAGTATCACTGTAACAAGCATCTCTGTAACCACTGTCTCACGATATAGATAGGAGGACTGGATCACGACTCTGATCAAAGTGGGAAAACTCATCCACTAAAGGGAAACCCGATCCCCAAACTGAAACAACGGTAAACAATAAGTGGAAAACTCCAACCACTAGAGAAGCCTGATACCCAATCTGATGCATAAACAAATCTCCGGTCAACCGCCCAATGTCCGCGCCGCCGCAATACCCCACGAACCACAACCTATCACAATCCGGCACAACCTGTCCCCGACACCAGGACCCCAGCTACACTATCCCTAACCCCTGCTCGAACCCGAGCAATATGAACCGCGCGACTGACAAAAAAAAGAGGAGAAAATAAGCAAAGATGGTTTCTCCTAAGTCAAGTACCAATATGAAAGTGTAGCAGTAAAAGTTGGCCTATCTAGATGTCCATACAAGCATGCTTTTATCCTCAAAGCAAAATAAAGAAAAATAAACCTCATGCCAAAATTATCAATGACCATACCTGTACATAATCCTCAATCCATAATGGCTCCTCAGAGTAGAACCTGCACATAACTACATAATCCTATCCCAATGCATAAACCAGCCTCATAAAAGGTTATGTGCTAATATGGCATGATAATTAATCATCTATGGTATCCTTGCCTTAGGTAAGCTTCCACTAATCATCAACATGAATATTTGATTAATACCGTTGTCATACTATGAACGATTCACTTGTAATTTTCATAAAATCCTCATTGTTAAACTTACCGATCAATCCCCGCTATTGTACCATACACTCGCATGCAATGTTAATATATAACAATTTAGAGAACCGTCCACCGGTTCCGAGAATAAGGCACCCACCTGAAGTGCTGACTGTCCCAAATCGTACAGCTGAAAATACCAAAAATTCCAATCCCTTGATCCAACAAGTTCAGCACACCTGAACACTCCTGGCACAATACAAAGTCCACTAAATACACAAAGGTTCCAAAATAATGCTCTTATAATCCCATACAACAATAGTCCCGAAACTGTTAAATTATCACCTGCAGAAAGTGCCCGGAAAATTCCAATAAAAATATCACGGCGATCCTTGCGTCGATAGCTTCGCAACGGTACCTTGCACGCCCAAATCAGAGTTCGGTAAGTCAAGATATAAATTCGGCAAGGGGGTACACACAAACAAAATTCTGTGCTAAAACTGTGCACTGTTCACTGAGAAAACAGTGATTTTCACCTCGAAATAATCCTCTGGAAAATCCAAGAAAAATACGAGCGCGTTCTTTGCGATCCGTAGATGAAAAAGTTGTATAAGCTCGCTTCCGTCTGACGCTCGTGCACAAAGATATAGCCAAAATACCCCGCTGCTGTCAAGGAAATCCACACAGAAAAAGGGGTCATTGTTTGCCTCGGGATCCGTGCCAAAACCTCGAAACGGGAAAGCGCGACCAAAACGAAAGATGAAGTCCTACCTCTTAGGAGTCTGTCGGCGCAAGAATCACAGCAAAGTGATCTCGGGGTAGCCCAGGGAAGCTAAAACACTGTCGCTGCGCCGAAGAAGAACCCAGGAAAGCAACGTCGCGCCGCGCCGTAAAATGGGGAACCTCGGGATTCGAGCCTCCTAAAATCCTAGAACTTGGCAGGAAGATCAAGGGTTAAGAGGTGAACAAATCTCCTTTAGGTGGCTCGGGCAGATGATGCTCGGTTTGAGAGAAAGAGCCAAAGAAGAAGGCTCGGGACAGGTATTATAGTGCTGGAGAAACAATTGCAAAAATACCCATTAAGTCCAGGTTTCGGGCGCCCGAAATTTTTCGGGCGACTACAGTAATGGGCCCGGCCCATTACTGTTCAAGCCCGAAACGCTGCGGGCCGGCCACGTAGCCCACTACAGTAACTCCAGAGCCCCGCTGCGCCCGGCGCACCTGCGCCCGCCAGTGGCAGCGCGACACGTGGCCCGGCAATCCGTGCACCGCGCACGTCGCGCCGTGGACCGCGCACGTCGCCGCCTGCCCCCGCCCGTACGGCCACCTGCCCCGTGCGTACGGCACCTGCCCCGGTCAACCACTCCACCGCTCGCGTGGACCGGGAGCACAACACCGAGCCAGTCACCTCACGCCACGTGTCCACCCGGTCTACCGTGCACCCGGGCCCAAATTCCGTGGACCGCGTCCGCTGCACCGGCCAACCGGAAAGCGCCACGTGGCCCGCCCCCGGCGCACGACCTCCGCAGTGGACCGCGCTCCTGCCCGCGCACCTGCGCGCCTGCCCGCGGCCTGCCCGCGCCGCGTGCCGCCGCTTGTCGCCTGCCGCCTGCCCGAGGCTGCGCCGCCGCCCGCCGGCGCTGCCCGCCGCCGCCGGCCGCCGCCGGCGATCGCCGGAACAGTAAAAGTACTGTAGCAACCTCCAAAAACAGCAAGTAAATAGCCCATCTTGACCGTTTTCGCGCGCTGATTCCAAATACGGCGTCCGTTTCGCCAAATTCCAATCCGATACATCGCCGGAGGCTCCCGGAAAGGTATTTTTAATCCGAATTTTGCGCCGAGTCTAAATTTGATATCCGATTTGCGCGAAAACATCTCTAAACATCCGACGGGGTCCCCCGATTACCCACGTGATCCAAATTGGCGCGCGAACACCGCCGACAAGCCGCGTAGGCTTCCAGAAGCTGCTGGTCACACTGCAGAAGCCCTGCAAAGATCCGGGTCACCACATGTGCTAAATATGAATCTCGCTCAGTTCGACGAGACGATCGCAACGGTCATCTCGGATTTTCAAGATCATGTCCGGATTAGAAAATAGCCTTTTTGCCTCGTAAATTGTACAACTTGCACACCGGCGATTGACCAAGTAGGTCAATATAGGTCTTTTGAACCCAAACTCAGGCTGAAAATCACCTTTAATTTATTTATTAAAAATAAAATATTCCAGATTATTACATGCTCTGATACCATAAAATCTGTCACGCCCCAAGTTCGAAAATAGAGTCTACATTTTTTTTTTTAATCAGAGTTTAAAAGTAAGCCAGGGCACGACAGACCGCCATATATATAGAAAATTTCCAATCCTCTTGGATTGAGCATTTTCTATACATGTACGGCTAAGCACTTACAACCAATACCAAAGTAGTCTAAACTACACACTAACTATAAAAGATTAGGTAAAAATAATTATTACAACATCTTTACATAAATATGCGGAAAAAGTAAAAATTAACGGCTGCCAAGGGTCGTTTGTTATCACGGAACCTCACCAACACGTCCCGACATCCCAGCACTCGACCGACCTGAAAAATGGTCACCCAGGGGGTGTGAGATACATCGACAGTGTATCCCAGTGGGCACGACGAGCCGAGAAATAGCAAATCGTACCTACTGACATACAATAATTAGCAGATAGTAAGATATCAAGTTAGGTAAGCATAATGTAGATCATGGTGTGGATAATATCAACAATAAGCAAAGCAGATATAGATCATAATAGGAGCATGCTGATGTAAGTACTGAATGAAACTGAGCAAACACTGGGCAATCATAAGAGTATGATGTAAAGTAGATTTTAAACAGGCAATTATGCATCAAAGGTAGAACAACAAAATACCCAATCGAAGCCACCATATTGGTCAACAAGACCTCAGGGAAAATACCACCTGTACACCAATCTGCTGTCATAACCCCAACGGGCTCACGGGTCCTTCCTCTAGACCTCTTTACCGGTAAAGAACATACACACGGGGCGCGACCCCGCTAATGTTCGTGAAAGAACAGCTGGCTCTGTGGAGATCAAAATGCTAATGCTCAAGCTCACGGTCCACCGACCGGATAATCGGCAACAAGCCGAGAAATCCCAACAGGGATGCAATAGCAGAAAGCCAACAAATCTCGACTCATGGTAATCGGCAACAAGCCGGGAAAATCCCAATAGGGATGCAATAGCAGAAATCAACTGATCTCGACTCATGCAATAAAAATGCAGGAAACAATAACTGATCAATCACAAATGGCAAATGGCAAGAATAATCAGGAAATACTGATAAGCGAGTAAATGTGTGATAACTAACTAATGACCAATCAGGCATGGCAAATGTCCAGGATAAGGATCATAACATCTGATAGCAAGCTAAAGATTAATCGAGCATGGTAACATATAAGCTAGCAAGCTAAGGATCAATTAAGTATGGCAACATATAGGCTGATAACTGATAATGATCAATGAATCAAGCAGATATAGCAATATAAAAGTAATGCTGATCAATAAAATCTAGGCTATCACAAGAACAGGGGTTCGACCAATTACGATACCCCAGAGGGCCGAGATGATAAAGCCCGGACGAAGATAAACCTACCTGTCTGCAGGCGATCTGACAACTCCAACGGTATGCTCGAAGGCTAGAGCCAAACCGTGCCAACCTGAATCATAAACATTGATCAGGAAAACAACACACACTGCCCGAGACAGCACGCGAGGTTACAATTGCGTTTAAACCCCTAGGCCCCGTTTGGTAATGGGTTAAGGTAGAACTAGCTAATCCTGGGATAAGTATAAAGTACGGAACTAGGGTAAAAAAGCGTTTGGGATGGTTCCAGGATAAGAGATTTTATGTTTGGTATGAGAATGGGGAATAAGAAGAATAAAGAGGTTAGGTTGGGATAATTTACCTTTTTGCCCTCAAGATTTAATATGTGATAAAAGTTGTTAAAATCTAATTAGTTCGTTTTAATTAATGGATTAAAGGTTAAAAAAAATTAAGATAAAATCAAAATCATAATCAAATTATATTTTTTAAAATAATATTTAATTGAACATTTTATTTTCTCAAATTAAATTTAAAATTTTAAATATAAAATTTCAACATTTAAATTTTAAAATTTAAAATTTTATAATATTAATTTTAAATTATAAATTTTAAACATAAATTTTTTTAATTTTCAAATAATAACTTTTACTTTCTTCGTTTTAATTAATGAATTAAAGCCTTACAAAAATTAAGATAAAATTAAAATCAAAATCAAAATCAAAATCAAAATCAAATCGAAATCAAATTTCAAATTATATTTTATGAAAATAATATTTAATTATATATTTTATTTGTTTAAATTAAAGTTAAAATTTTGAATATAAAATTTCAAAATTTAAAGCCTTACAAAAAATTATGATAAAATCAAAATCAAAATAAAATTTCTAAAATTTTGAAAATAATATTTAATGTAACATCCAATTAAATTAAAGAGAGAGAGAGAGAGGAGAGAGAGAGATTTGTGATGATGAGAGTGTATTGGGAAGAAGGAAAAGAGAGAGAGGAGAGATGGATTTGTGATGATGAGAGTGTATTCGGAAGAAAGAAAGGAGGGGAGGAGGGGTAGTTTGATAAAAAAAATTATAAAATAATGGGTAAGAATTGTTGTTCCAGCTTATTCTGTTTGTACTGGAACTACTATTCCGAATAATTTCTGATACGTTTGGTAAAATAAGGAGAATATTCTTCTTATTCCTTGTTCTAGTCCCATTCCAAAGGGGCATAGTGTTTTGTTTTTTTTTTTTTTTGTTTTTGTTTGTTTTTTTTTTTTTGGGTATAACCCAAAGTTATACGTCTTCATAAAAAAAAAAAAAAAAAGGAAAAAGAAAGAAAACAAAAAAAACAATAACAACAACGAGGCTGACGCAATCTCAAAATGGTCTTACGGTTGAGGGTTCTCCATTTAGTGTAATAATTAAGCTCTTAAACCCAGCAAAGATTATCCGAAGGGAAACACGTACGAAAGGCTGGAAAATGGCGGCGGCGAGCCTGCTTGGATTGGGCGCGGAGGCGACGCTTCCTTGGCTTCGCCCTCCTCCGACGCCCAGCGGGCGCAGCAGACCGAGCGGGGCGAATTGGATCGCCACCGGCCACGAATCCATCCCCCTCCGCCGATCCGCTGCAGTGATCCTCCGCTCAGGTCTCGACTTTTGCCGGATTTGGGCGTGGCACGGTTTTATTTTAATTAATTCTGTAGTTTCTTCCAAATTTATATTAACCGATGCTGCTGCTCTTTTTATTTTCCTTTTTCTTTCTTCCGAAATGTTTTGTGCCGTTTTTTTAATCGACATTAATTATCCCTCAGCAGAAAGGGTATTCTTCCCAGTGAGAAAAACTCCCACTCCCACTCCCACTCCCAGGCAGAGTAGCGGACGTAACAATGCGCGGCGAGCGCCCGTTGCTGCCGCGCTTCTCGAGCTGAAGCCGCCTCCGTATCCGCTGGTATGACTCACGACCCCTTCACCTCCTTACGGCGTTCTCATTGCATCCTTGATGGATGGCCGGGACTTGTGTACTCAGGACTCGTTGGAGCCGCATATGAGCCGGGAGGCGGTGGAGCATCACTGGGGACGGCATCAGAGGAGCTACGTGGACCGCCTCAATGGCACGATTTCGGGGACCCAATTGGAGGGGATGGAGTTGGAGGACATGGTGGTTGCCGCCTACAACAAGGGCGACCCTCATCCTCCCTTCGTCCCCGCCGCACAGGTGAGGGAGGCACACCCAAATACAAGTTCTAAGCAATCCAAGCTTCCGTACTTTCCTATGATGTGTTGTGTTCCAAGTATTGCCCCTGCCAAACCTACTTGTGCTTTTTTCGCAACTATGATGCGCTTGAACAGTTAATTGACTAGTTCTGTTCTCTTCTCTTTGCAGATTTGGAACCATGACTTCTTCTGGCAGTCGATGAAACCTGGTGGCGGAGGGAAGCCCTCCGGGAGACTCATGGAGTTGATCGAGAGGGACTTCGGATCGTACGAAAGGATGCTAAAGGAGTTGAAGCACGCAGCATCGACCCACTTCGGTTCTGGATGGGCTTGGCTTTCATGTGAGTAATGCCCAGTTTCTCAGAATCGAGAAACCCATCAATGTTTGCAAATTCCAAATTATTGTCACCTTTTCCTAACTCGTTTTCTGCTTCTTTAGATAAGGCAAACAGACTCGATGTAGGAAATGCTATTAATCCTTGTCCCTCGGAAAAGGATAATAAGCTCGTGGTGACTAAAACTCCTAATGCAGTGAATCCACTGCTTTGGGATTATTCAGTAAGTTCACAAACTGCAGCTGTTTGTTTATTATATCTTATTTTCCTGCTTCTGTTGTGCTATCTGCTGCGTATTGAAGTTAATTTTACTTTGCATGATAGATATACTTCTCTAAATGCTAATTTCATAGTCTAATATACCGATCTAATTTCTAATTCCAAATATGTCTTGTCATGAAAGGTGCTTTTTGATAAAGTTGTAAATATGATCCTGTTGTAATAATTGATTGTCTTACAGGTCAAAGTTGAGAAAAACGTGCTAAAGAAATTTTCATAGACTATTTTAAGACTAAAATCGTAATATGGTGTGAAAGGTACCTAGCATGAGTTTCTCATTTTTTCGGAGAGAGTCTATTTGAGCTTGATGTTATCGAGCTCAAGGTTGATACAAGCTTGGAATCACACCTAAAAAATAAAAGGCGGGAATTAAGGATGAGGAAGGGCCTAAGCTGGTTAGGACAGTTGGACTAGCCCACACCTAAATTGACCGAGTAATTTTGGATGCTGAAGATCTCAATTAGCACGAGTTTCACACTTTATTTACACTTTTTTGTTTTGAACCCTCAAATTGGGTCTTTCAACTTGCAATAAGAATATTCTGCTTGAGTCTACAGTGATCAACGATGCGGCAAGTAAAACATGTGTGCTTGAAATATTCCATGGCATCCTGCTTTAAACAGTGCTGTGCAGACCGTCAGGCTGTGTATATATATAGCAGTGCAAAATCTTGCACATTCAACTCTTGTGAGGTCAAAGTACACACTGCTGCTTACGGTATCACCCATTATGTGGATCTCATTAGAGCCGAGACTTACACTTTTGACTTAACTCGAACTTTCATTATGCCATCTTCATTTTATGAAAGTACCCTGGAAGTTAAGTTTTCTCATGATGTTCGGTTATTTTTCTAAAAGCAACTTTGTAGTTTTGGAGCAATATTCGAAATGTCTTATAAAATTTTCTACATTAAAAAACATGTATTCTTAAACAGTACTAAGTTGGCCTTCAATAATAAGTCTGTTGGGGCCGAAAAATGTCGGTCGTCGATCGGCCCGGGGGATGGTTGACCTTCTGGAATGTGATGCGCCGCGTGCCAATGGATCAAGCGATCGGGCCGAGGAGAGATCTGCTCGGCCGGATTCTTCTCACTTAATGTCACGCCCCGGGGTCGAAACTGCGACCCAAGCTCGCCAACAGATCCGCTGCCTATGCAAAACCCCGCACAGGCGAAGCGTCAAACCTGCAAGAAAAGGTACTACAGCTAACAGATATCAGAGCTATAAATAAAAATGCTGTAAAACTAAAATCAACCACTGTACAACTGGTAATAATAATAACAATGTCCATTTCCAAAAAATGATAAACATATAATATCCTCAAATACAAAATTCAGAAACAACAGGGAGGTATCTCTAAATAAAACATCAGTGTACAGGCTCTCAATACATAACATCCTCACTACATCAGTCTCTCAAAAGAGGAAATAAAATAACTAATCTACTGAAGATCTCCTCTGAAGGGGTACCGCTACTCTCCAACGACGGGTAGGGATCTAGCTCGCGACTCCCTCGCCTCGATCAACAACCGCAGAATCAGCAACACCCGCTAAGACTCTGCAAAACAAAGGAGAGAAAAGAAAGGGAGGGGGAAAACCCCCAACGGGTGTGAGAACTACACCAAAAAGGGAGTTCTCAGTGGGTACCACCGCAGGCCCGACGATCTGCCCACTAAGTCTATTGAGGCATAAGATAACCAATGCAGTAAAAACTGAACAAGAAAGCTGGAGACACTCAACAGCTATCATGCCTCTATCTAAATGCTCAAAAGGGGAGAACCAATGAATGGTATGCCACCACTAGCACATGAAGTGCACAATCGACCCAATCGAGCTGACTGCCACATCTGGTCCAGTCAAACCTGCGCCCACCTACAACCACCTCCCACTGCGGGCAGGAATTACGTAGGGTGTCCAAACGGACTAATCGCTATCGAATAGTGGCTCATGCAGGCTATAGTCGAAATCCACGCTCTCTCTCAGAACGGATAGACTCAAGATGCTCAACCTCTCACACAACGGTCAAAGTACTCACAACGACACGGGACCACCGTCAAACAAACGGCTCCCAACAACACTAGCACTGGTCTAAACACAGCTACTAGACTCCACTCAGGCCCCCTGACACGAGTGCAACAAAAAAGTATCTGCCTGAAATAAACCCAATCAATGGACCAGTAAGAACTGGTACTGCCTGCTGTGCCTGCCGTATCGGGTATGCTGGCCGACGCGCACCGATAAGGAGTCTCAAGGACTCGCCTGGTAACACACTCCGGAGTGGCACTCGAGGGGAGCGACCCACACGAGTAAAGTATCTCAGTAATAAGTATATAATAGTAATATAAATCAGCAGGACTGGATCACGACTCAGATCAAAGTGGAAAAGCCATCCACTAAAGAAAGCCCCGGTCCTCAATCAGATGCAAAAGTACTCAATAAGTGGGAAACTCCGTCCACTAGAGAAATCTGATACCCAATCTGATGCATAAATAAATATCCGGTCAACCGCCCAATATCCGCGGTTGCCGCAATGCTCCACAAAACCATAATCTAAAACCGACCTCCGGTCAACCGCCCAAAGTTCGCGGTCACCGCAAAACCCTGCCAAACACAATCCAGCACAACCCATCCCTGACACCAATGTCCCGGCTACACTACCCAAAATCCCTGCTCGCACCCGAGCAACACAACCACCTGACTAACAAAGAAGGAGAAAGGGAAAACATGGTTTCTCCTAAGTCAAGTCCCAATAAGTAGTGTAGCAGTAAAAGATGGCCTAACTATATGTCCATACAAGCATGCATTTGTCCTCAAAAAAGATAGAAGAAAGTAAACCACATGCCAAAATCACTAATGAACTACACCTGTCCATAATCCTTGATCCATAATGACTCCTCAGAGTAATACCCGCACATAGCTACATAATCCTGCCCCATCGCATGAACCAATCCCATAAACGGCTATGTGCTAACATGGCATGCTACATAATCACATATAGGGTAACATTATGTTAGGTAAGCTTCACAATCACCAACATGACTATCCAAATCTCGCAAGTCCTCATAATTAACATGAATATTAATCTTGCAATTCTTTTATACAATTATCATTACCAAGCTTACCTACCTCTCAATCACATACTATGTACCCTAGACATGCATGCATCCTAACATAAAGAATTAGAGAACCGTCACCGGTTATGGAGATGAAGCAACCCACTTGAAACGCTTTCCGTAGGCAAAGCTGAAGTCGGTGAAGAGCGTGGCCACTTGCTAACAAAATCCACTGAACCGCATCCTCGGTATATCGCGCAAGCCTCGGCTCCAAACAACTCACCCCAACAATGCAACACCACAATATAATCAACATCACACACAATCAATACCCCAAACATACACAACAGCATTGCTGTTTTTACAAACAGCACAAAGAAGGGCATTTCTCACCTCCAAGCAGTGCTCCAAAAATCCCAGAAAAATCAGGTTGCGATCCTCGCGACGAGTAGCCCCAAAACGAGTATTTATACGCCCCGTTCCGACACCTGTAGGCCAAGATACAAATTAAACAAACAGTGCGTCGGCAATCCACAATACTGCGAAAACTGCGGGATACACCCAAAGAAGCTTAAATCTCACCTTCGAAGAGTCCTCTGAAAAATCCAATAAAAATACGAGCGCGTTCCTCTCGAATAGTAGATGTCAATCGAGTCCTTAAACGCCTCATTCCGATGCTCGTAGGTCAAGATAGAAATCGACAAGCCTCAGCTGTCCAAAATCTCACAGCAAAAAAAGGGGTCACCAAAAAACCTCGGGAACTGTGCCAAAAACTCGAATGCGGAGAAGTGATCGACACGGAAAACGAAGCCTTACCTCTCGTGAACGCGCGCTGCCGCGAAAATCGGCTCAAAATTCCATCGGGTGATCGGGTGTGTCTCGCGGACCGAAGAGCGAGGGTAAAAGCCAAAATCCAAGGTGCGTCGATGTGCGCCGCGTCGTAGAAAAACGTTGATGCCGCGGCCTCCAAAAAAATCTCGGGAATCCATCAAGGTGTGGGGAAGAGGGAGGGGAGGGACTTTGTTGTAGAGCCCCACAGAGAAGAGGCCCGAAAAATTTGGAAAAAGGAGGAACGGAGAGGGAGGGAAGGTATTTATAGGCTCACCAAACAAATGCCAAAATACCGGGTGTATCCCCGGTTTCGGGCGCCCGAAACTTTCGGGCGCCGAAACCGGGTCGAACGACTCCCGCCAACCGCGCCGGCCAACCTGGTGGTGCCAGGTACCCACACAACAACGAACAGCGGAATCCGCCTCCAGCCTTGCGCCGCGTGGCCACCCGCGGACCCTGACGCGTGGCGCGCCTGAGCGCGGAAGGGGGGAAACGGCGTCAACGCGCCCACGTGCGCCCCCCTGCCAGGCACGCTTCACGAGGCCACCCCCTCACAGCACCGTGGGACCGTGACCACTGAACCAGCCTCTCCGTAACTGCCACGGTCCCGCCCTAGCCCAATAGAAGAATGCCACGTGGTTACACCTGTCGCGTGCACCGCGCTCCCTGAACGCTGCCCGCGCACTGCCCGCGCCAGCGCCCGCGCGCTGCCCGCGCCGCCCGCGCCTACCCGCCGCCACGCCTGCGCCTGCCAGAGCCCGCGCCGCCGCGCCCCGCCGTGCCGGCGCTGCCCCACCCGACAGAAAAAGTGCCCCGTGCCTCGAAATCCGTGTTTGGCGACCTGGCTCGAAAAATTCAAGTAAATAGTTCATTTTCACGTTTTCGCGCGCTGAATCCAAATCGCTGTCCGTTTTGCCAAATTCCATTTCTAAAATTTGCCGAAGGCATCAAGATAAGTATTCTTAACCCAAATTTCGCGCTCAATCCAAATTTGATATCTGTTTCACGCGAAACCACTTCTAAACATTCGACGGGGTCATCCGATTACTCTTGTGATCCAGTAAACACACCGAGTCCATCACTTGTTCCCTATTTGAGCACAAACACCGTCGAAACGCCATAGGCCTTCAGAAGCTGCAGTGTAACTGTAATCCATAAGTGGGAATTCGGGTCCTACACTCCTCCCCCACTAAAGAAAGTTTCGTCCTCGAAACTAACATAACTCAAAAGGTGTCTCAAAATCAAGGGTAGGTACTCATAATCACCGTCTCTAGCTCCCAAGTCACCCTCACTCCCCGTGATTACTCCCCAACAACAACACACAACAACCAGTACGGCATGGCCCGATCGCGCAATTCTTTCATCTCACGAGCCAGCATTCGCAACGGGCATCCCTCGTACTCCAAACACTCACTGATCTCAAATGGAGCGAATAAATCACGGGGAGGGATCCAAAAGCACATCACTCCCGTGCCTAAAACGTGGAAAAACCTCAGGGACTCCATCAAAAAAGCTGAGAGGAAAATAAATAAACCGCCAGTGCAACACGCACCAAACCACATCCTGTGTCAACTCAACCAAGGCAACCCGAAGCATACCCACACTAATATCAATAAGGAAAAGAGCCCTCACAAACTAGGGTCCTCATTGGTCACTCCCGAATCCTGACCATCCGAGTGGACTGCTCAGCCACGGTCTATCATCCAAAGGGACCCTCAGGGACACAACCACAAGCCCTGCTGACCTCAATAGCCCCACACAGAGCCAGCGGTGGAATCATCAAACTCAACCCTAGACAGCTCCTGCTCTAGGTATCTGCCAACACAGTGGCCCTGTCGGGGTAATCCAGATGCTCAACAATAACCTAAGGTAATTGCACAGTCACTATGGGAGGCATCACTATAACTCGCAGATCCTTTTCCCAACACTGGAAATACTAGCCATTGGCGCTGGTATCAGTCTCATTCCATTAGCCATGCTCTCCTGACACTGCCAAGTCAAGAAGCTCCTCACCTCAGAATAAAATGTTGATCTCCGCCAATCTCGAATAGCATTCATTTGGCCGGGTTTCTACAGCCGCCCCTACGGCTAAAACAATGTAAACCAAGAAATAAGCTTCATCCACACAGGTATGGTAGCACATCCACAAGTGCTCCTCGTGCTCCAAGTCGCTCTGGGAGTAAATCAAAATATCCTGGAGAATCCACTACCAATCCAATCAAGTACAACTGGAGCACAATTCCTCAAATCATAAGAGTCACAGGGCATTAATCATTCCATTTGGCCTCACTATGAGCTCATAATGCCCTTACCGTGATCCTGAATGCCATCTAGGCAAAATCCTCAGCTGTCTGATTCCAAATAGTACTCGCATCATACAATAACTGCCGGAGTATACTCTATCAAAGGTCCTAATTAATATCCGGACCTGCCTGTGCTCAAACCACAACGAACCCTCACCGTCGTGTATCCAACGACGTGGCACTAGGTCAAACAGACCCCTTGATCCATCAGATCCTGCGACTGCGCCATCAGCTCTCTAACTACTCCACAGGCGATATCCAATGAGGTGCTGTCGAGGGTGGCGCGGTTCCCGAACACACGTCAACCGCAATCTCTATCTCCCTAACCGGCGGCATCATCAACAGCTCAGGTGAAATCACACCCGGGATCTCGTGAGCAACAGGGATATCCTTGAGTCCCGGTGCCGCCGTAAGCACCTCTCACACTGTCGCTATAACCTGTGTGCTCTAACAATCTCAACAAGCAAGCCTTCTCTTGTCCGCCTTGTCGAAGATCCAAGTCCTCTCTCGCCGCAGTCAAACATTCTATGGCATTGTGCCAATCAATCTCAAGCACAAGGTCCGAAACACCGAACTGCCACAATTACCAATAATTCTGCCGGTAACTCGCAGTCTCAGCTGCACTGGACATGATCCAAAAGCCTCCTCCACATGCACAACAACAACAGGAACCTGTACCTCTAGTGCACGTGGTAACAAATCTGCCTCTAGTCCAGGCAGGAATGCAACATGCTCTAACTCCGACTGCTGTGATGAAATTCCACCTGCGACACTCGATCCACTACCGTGGCGCCCTCCAACCGGGCGGCACAGATTCATCCGCTCGATGCAAGTGGTTGTCGCTCAGTCTGCCACAACAATCAGGACTATCCACATAGGGAGCACGACCTCTGTCTCTGATCACACTGAGGCGACGAATAAGGTCCTCCGCAGATAACAAATCCACGCTACCGCTGCGCCACTCTGATATAGATGCTGATGCTGCCATCGGGGTCCACCCGATCTCGGCATCTCGGGAACTCGTTATCCTGGAAAAGGAAATCAGAAACGCCTCGGCCGGTCGATCTGTCCTCCATCACCCGGCGCAAGCGCCAAAATCCAGAACTCGCCTCTGGCGGCAGATCCCTATCCAAAGGAACTGCTATGCCACGCTCCAAACACAACGCCTACTCCAACGAGGCGTCAAAACCCATAACGGAGGGACCAACTAACTGAAAGGTATCCTGGCGCAATCCACTCCCAGTCTCACATATCCTATGCGCCTCGTCCCTCGAAACCCGGAGCGCGCAGTTCAACAACTGCTAAACTCTCTAGCACAGGGAGGCTCTCAAATTGATCACTCCATCACACCAACCACGACTCTGCCTCCAAAGGCTCCAAACTCAATCTACGAGTCGGGGTGGTTCATCTGCCAAATCTGGCTCAATAGATCGATCATGTCCCACAGCTCCTCTGCTGTCAACTATCCACCCTGCCTCGGTGCCTCGACACTAAACATTGGCACAGAGGGGGCTACTCAGTGCTCCGACAACTGTGTCACCAAGACCAGCTGCTCACTCCGCCGCTGATATGCCTCTGACAATCCTGTCATCTGAGTCCGGAGTTCTCTGACCTCAATCCGGGTATCCGGCCCAAAACACACAGCTCAAGCTCAACTGCTATGACAGGATGCACACGGGTCAAAACCAGCGTCGGGGACACCGCTCGCCACGACGAAACCACAAAACAGCACACAACAAGCCACTCGACCCAATCCAGCGAAAGTCTAAAGCATGTCACCCGTTCCACAGCATTATGTTGTCTGCAGCCAACATAATCACTTAGGAGAATAAACATGCCAATCACTCCTCCCGTCCCTTGGGAGAGGTATAAAACTCAATCAGGACTCTCGCTAAAATCACGACTCTCACGAAGTCAACCAAGGGTCAAACCATAAGCCTAGGGTTTCTAAGTCCACCATGACCTACAACCTAGGCTCTGATACCACTCTAATCTGTCACGCCCGGGGTCGAAACTGCGACCCGGGCTCGCCAACAGATCGCCACCTATGCAAACCCGCATAGGCGAAGCGTCCTACCTGCAAGAAAAGTACTACAGCTAAACAGATATCAGAGCTATAAATAAAAACCTGCTGTATAACTAAAATCAACACTGTACAACTGGAAATAATATAACAATGGCCCATCTCCCAAAAATGCTAAACATACAATCTCCTAAATACAAAAACCCAGAATCAACAGGAAGGTATGCTAAATAAAACATCAGTGTACAGGCTCTCAATACATAACAAATCCTCACTACATCAGTTCTCTCAAAAGAGGAAAAAATAAACTAATCTACTGAGATTACCTCTGACGGGGACGCTACTCCTCAAACGTACGGGTAGGGATCCTAGCTCGCGACTCCCTCGTATAGATCAAACAACTGCCGCAATCATCAACACCCGCTAAGCCTCTGCAAAAACAAAAGGAGAGAAAAGAAAGGAGGGGGAAAACCCCAAACGGGTAGTGAGACCTACACCAAAAAGGGA
>CM054953.1:1324154-1418078 GCA_029168755.2 Tillandsia fasciculata | reverse complement strand
GCAGCAATGCAGCTGCAGCCAGCAGCAGGCTGCCCAGCTGCAAGTTGCAGCACAGCTGCTGCTGGTTGTGTCCCCTGCAGCAGCAGCACTAGCTGCTGCTGCTGCAGGGCCAGCAGCTAGGTAAGCTGCTGGCCAGGCAGCTGGGGGGAAAAAAAAAAAAAAAAAAAAGAGAAAGAGAGAAGAAGAAAAGAGAAAGAAGAAGAAAGGAAAGAAAAGAAAGAAAAGAAGAAAGATCAAAATTTCTCTCTTCTCTTTTCTCCAATGCAAAAAAAAAAAAATTTGCAATTTCTCGATGTGCCAAATGCAAAATCGGTGAATTGGGAGAAATTGCTCAAATTGAGCTTTTCTCGAATTTTTGAGAGCGTTTTGACCCCGAATCGAGTTGAGCAAGTTTTTTTTTGGCAATATGCCATGGGATGACTATTCTCCTCTCATTTTTATGAACCGATCAAAAATTAGCCTTTTGGTGGGGGAAAATGACCAAATATTATTCTTTCTCAAAAATTGAGCTTTTCTCAAATTTTTGAGAGCATTTTGACCCCGAATCGAGTTGAGCAAGTTTCTTTTTGGCAACATGCCATGGGAGGATTATTCTCCTCTCATTTCTACGAACCAATCAAAAATTAGCCTTTTGGTGGGGGAAAATGACCAAATAGGGATTTTTCCCTTTAAGTTGTCAAAAAGGGGTTAGTTTTACCGCCTTATGAATTTTAGTGAATCATGTAAAAGCAATTGCTTTATCTTTTGCTTTCCTTACAATGTAGGGAAGTCTCATGGATCCAAGGAGTTGAAATTGTCTCTTCCAAGGACCAAAAGAATACACCGAGGTGGGGGATTCTACCGAAAATGGGTGACTTCTCCACTTTTTCCTCTGCTTTTGATCTTGAAGCATGATAGTAGCCTGTTAGAGGCGTTGGGTAATTATGATTGAATTTTGCATGTGTAGATGGATATAGAAGAGAAGTAAACTTTTCTAATTATTAGAATAAGAGATAAACTTGCATGTGTAGAAGGATGCAGATAGAAAAGTGAATTTTTCTGAATTGCTAAATATGGATAATGATTGCCTGCGTAGATGTTAAACTTTATTGATGACTGAAATGGAAATAATTGCATGCGTAAAAAGGGGAATCAATTATTTGTTATTGGTGAGCATGTTAGGGTATAGCCCTAGGAATCATGTGAAAGCATAAGGAAAAGGACATGCTGGTAGTAAGACTAGGAGAAAACCTAGACTCAGGGTTAATGAGTGGCATCAAACTTAGGAGTGTATCCTAGGATTTAATGAGTGGCATTATCTTAGGAGATAACCTAAGGACATTGGATAGAGTGATCAACATAGAGTCAAGGACTCTAGGATGAGCATGATATAAGACTTAGGTAAAGGAAACCTAAGGTAAGTTAGTGGGTCGAGAATAGGACTAGTTAACATAGAGTCAAGGAACTCTAGGTTAAACATGATACGAAACTTAGGTAAGAGAACCTAAGGTGAATTAGTGGAGTTTATACTCACAGAAAATGGATTAGAGTCAAGATAACTCTAAATGCAAAGTGCAACAGGTAAATAGAGATAATGTAACTCCAAGTTCGGCAAGAGAAAAGAGTATGTGGCCACAAAGTTAAAGAATTAAACTGATAGCAAAGTGATCAACTTAGAGTCAAACTCTAAGGAAAAGTTTGTGTAATCACAAAGTCAAAGAGCTAAATAATATAACCCTAGAGTGGGTCATAGGGTGTCTGGGCAAATGGATAATAACTTTAACTTCAATTTGAGTTAAAGAAATAAAGGTGAAATGTTTAAGAGTCCAGGAGACTCTCTAATTATCCTGATGGCAAGACCTAGGATAAGAGATAAATTGTTGTAAAAAGGCAAGTTAAAAGCAAGCTAAAAGTGGCTAAAAAGCATAAAGAGAATGTAAATGGCGCCTTCGAATTTGAGACTCGTCAAGTGGAGCAGGACTCCCTGGGCAGTGACCCGTCGGACGAGCTACTTTCGAAAGGCTTAAAGTGAAAGCAAAGAGCTAAATGCTCAAAGGAAAGATAAAGAGATTTGCTAGCGGCAAAGAGGGAGCTATAAGCTCGAATAAGAAAGAAAAGCAAGTGTTCAAAGGCAAAGAGGCTAAGAACTAAAGTAAAAAGAGAAAGAAAAGAAAAGAAAAGAAAGAAAACATAAAGATAAAACGAGCGTACCTTCGGGGTAAAAGTAGCCTTGTCGGAGCCAAGGGCAGTGTCCCTCTCCCGGGCAGTGACCCGTAGGACAAGTTCCCCGTTGGGGGGGGTAGCACTTGCGGGTGCTATCGGCAACCTTAGAAATCTTATCTTATGGTAGCAGGACTACCGGGCTGGGGCCCGTTGGATAAGAATTTCTGAGGGTTAACTTGAACTAAAGCACCAGAATTTAAAGAATAAAGAGAAATTAGAGTGGCCAAGGTGGCCGGGATAGTTTGACTCTGTATACAGCGGCATAGTGGCCGAGTTGGTGCTTAGCAGCCTAGTGTGGCTAGACAGAGTAGTGATGGTTGATGATTAGACACAGATAGTATAGTGCAGTGATATATTATATTGCATAGCAGCATTTTGATATTGAGGATTTTAGTTTCCTAGCACTCTATTGTTATTGCTTCCATTGGACCAAGTGGTGTAGGACACTTTTTCTCGGTGGTTGAACCCACTGGGAACTCTGTCGGAGTTCTCACACCCCTTGGGTGACCCCCCACAGGTTGGGGGTGTGGATACAGCGGACGAGACGGTTCAGATGCAGACGGCGAGGCATACGACAGGGGCAAGGGCCCAGCAGCATAGAGACCTAGAGGGTCTAGCAGAGGTATCCTTTTATATATTTCTTGAGTGAACATTGTATGGTGAGGAATTTATGTAAAGGAATTGTAATAAATTTATTTGCAAGTTCAGAGATGTAAAGTGTAATAAATTTAAGTTATGGTTCACTCTTGCATGCTTCCATTTCCGCTTTAGTTGTTGCAAAAATTTAAATTTGTAGTGATTTTTAGTACTCTGATATTGAGCTTCCGCATACACTTGTTGTGTTATTATGGATGTTACCGTTCCTTTCAGGTAGAAAAAGGTTTTACCTGATTGGCGGGTCTGTTGGCGTGCCCGAACCGTACAAATTGGCGGACTCGGGGCGTGACAGATTAGAGTGGTATCAGAGCCTAGGAATAGTCCTAGGTGGTTAGCAAACCTTAGGGAGACTCTAGGGTTTAGGCACGAGAGGTGCGTGGATTTTTGGGCGAAAGTAATTGATTGGTTACTATTGTTCCCACGAAGGATGTTGGGACTGATCGAGGGAAATGAGCTTTCATTCTTCGGACTATTACGTTGGCGGCCGACAACGTAATGTTGGAGATGAAAAGGAGTACCCTCTTATACTTTCGCATGATTGGGTCGACGAGCTTTTCTGTCGGTATATAGATTGCGCGTTGCTCAAATGGCTAAATTTGGGCTAATCGTTTCGTTGTGGTGTGCATATTAGCGATGACACCACATAGGGAGACGCACCTATTTTGACTCGAGTCACGAGAGGGCTCTAGGTCAAACAAGGTACACGAGCTGCGATAACAGGTGACCGCACTTGTTGGTGCGATCCAGCGGCAGGTCAAGCTTCGTGCCGTCAGCGGAGATTTTCGTCGACAGGAAAGCTGATTCCAACGCCTAAGGGTGGTGTCAAGGCGACAGTCGGAGCAGATTGATAGGTCTCAGTGGCTGATAGCGCAGCAAGCTGAGGCTGCATAAATGACGCATGAGCATACGGCGTTGCCGCACGTAGGGGCAACAGTAGAGTGAGTGGCAGTGGCCGCCGAGCTTTTGTCGGCGCACCCTGCACCTTCAGCAGAGGCATTATAAGCTTGTGTCGGCTAGGTTGCTGGCAAAGTGTGGATAAAGAGGTCCAGCGAGAGACCGACTCCAGAGTGTGGTGATCGCTATATGCGAGAGCCAAGTTGCTGTGCCCTAAGGGTTAGGGCAAGGAAGGATTTACGGGCCGGGCGGCGTGAGTTCGCCCTGATGACGGTAGTGACCGTGTGGCGTGTTGATTTTGGCTAGGTTGCCGCATAGCGGAGTTAGTGAGGCCAGAGTAGGCTTCAAGATGCGAGAACCTCTCGAAAGAGCGAGAGTTTTGTGGCGCCGTTCTAATGGATCGGTGTAATGGCAGGGATTGCCACCGCAGGATTTGCGAGTTAATCACCAGAGTTGGTGAACAGTCGTTGTGATGCCTCAACCTAGTTGGGAGAGGTGTACAAGGGTCATACGCGTATATAAGCAAGTTGCTTAACACTGGATTTTTGCGAGTTAGCGTAGGGGCGTTGGACGCCCAACTATTTTGGTGCTCATGGAGCACAAGTATCGCTTAGCCGAGAGAGCTGATTAGTTGGCGCATTAGCCTTTGCTCAGTGTGGCCAGAGTTGATAGATTGTTGGGTCATAGATTGACGACTAGTTGTGGGGTTTTGCTCAGTGAGCGTAGTGGTCGCGTGGCGACGATCAGCGGGTTCGCTTGGGGACGATCCGTGCCTGGACCATGTTTGTGGACTGTGGGCCTGTAGCCCAGTGGGCAGGCGCAGTCGGCTGTGAGAGACAGCGGCCCGAGACCTGAGGGCGGGGCATGATAGAGATTTGGTCGAGGCGGTAGTCCGAGCGATGACCCGGGAACGTGAAATGCCACGTGTGAGCCTTGAGGCTGTTAGTACACTGAGAGTGTGTGATGTGATCAGGCCGTAGTGCTAGTGATGACTGAGGTATTGTAGCTCCTAGTAGGAGTGTTGGTGTAGTGATCCTAAGTGTGGATCTACCCGTTTGACGATTAGGTCTGTGGCTAGCGAGAGCCGTTGTACAGTGTTGGACTAGTTTTGGGCTATAGGCCCCTGTTGGACCGTGGTTTGTGAACCTATTAGTAATCCGATATATCGGGTTAGCTGATAACCCGTGGACTTAGAGCACTAGCGGCGTGCATGATAGCAGAGGACTTGTGGATTGGCCTTCGCCCTCCACATTAGGCAGCGGAGCGACCGGAAAAATGCGGTAAGTGTAAGTGGTTGCAGATGCAACCTCGTTGTGAAAGAATGATGGCGGAATTAAAGTGAAAAATTTTCGCAAATAAAGGCTGGGTCATTTGTGGCAGTATGATGCCTAGTAACGATGTATAGTAGGCCCAACATTGGGGGTAAGATTCCTCCCTCTCGATCAGATTTGAGTCGAAGTGTGACTCAAGTTTCGAGGACGAAACTATTTTAAAGGGGGGTAGAATGTAATGTACCGGATTTTCGGCACATATAATAAATCTAAATAAAAATGGTATGAAATACTATTTTTATGAAAGTTAGAGAAGTGAGGATGATGTGGAAGCGAATTGGGCCGAAATCGGATTAAAAATGCGGGATTTAGAATTTTAATTGAAAAAGGGGGCCCAGATTTTTAGCAGAAAATTCATAGAGTCAGAAAATTCTGAGAAAATTCTGGGAGCTCCGTAATATTGTTTTAAGGCCACAGTAAAAATTCCGCGTCGATCGGACACCCGGATTGCGAGAACGGGGTCCGCCAGCGATTTTTGATACAGCGAGGCTTTTGGTGACCCAGAAATGGCCAAACTCAGCAAAAATACTTGTAACACATTTCAAATGTAATTACAAGTGAGTTGGAAGCATTTCAAATCGATGCAAAAGTCATCGAGTCGAAAAGTGAGTTGGAGTTGAGAATTTGAAGCTTCAATTGTGAATCTTAGGTCCTTGTTTGGCGATTTCCGCGAAAAGGGCGAAATCCAGCAAAAATACTTGTAACACATTTCAAATATGATTACAAGTGGGTTTGAAGCGTTTCGAATCAACGCAAAAGCCGTTGAGTCGAAAAGTGAGTTGTGGTTGAGAAACGAAGCCTCAAGTTGCAAAATTGGGACTTGTGTTCGCGGAGTCCGCAAAATGGCAAAATTCGGCGAGAAGACTTGTAACGTGTTTTAAATATGATTACAGTCGAGTTCGGTGCGTTTCGGGCTGACGCGAAGGGCATCGGGTCGAAAAGTGACTTGAACCCGAGGACTTAGCCAAAATCTGAAATTTCTGAAATTTGTGATCACGAAGCATTTTCGGAGCCCTGTTTCGGAGGCTTAGAGTGCCCCAAAATTTTAAAAGAAATCGTGGGGTGTCTCACAAAAGTTTTCTTATTAAAAGGGGCGAAAAACCTAGGTATGTTATTAAGGAAAAATCGGAGAACGAAGCGAAGAAAAATGCTTCGTGAATTCTGAAAACTGCAGTTTTGACAGTGCAAGTTAATCGCGAAGCGTTTTCGGAGCCCTGTTTCGGAGGCTTAGTGCGCTCCAAAATTTAAAAGAAATCGTGGGGTGTCTCACAAAAGTTTTCTTATTAAAAGGGGCGAAAAACCTAGGTAAGTTATTAAGGAAAAATCGGAGAACGAAGCGAAGAAAAATGCTTCGTGAATGCTGAAACTGCAGTTTTGACAGCCCAAGTCAATCGCGAAGCATTTTCGGAGCTCTCTTTCGAGGGCTTAGAGTAGTCCAAAAATTTAAACAAAATCGTGGGAAGTTTAAGAAAAATTTGTAGATTAAAGGGGAGAAGAAAAATTGCCATTTGATTCTCAGTTGACGGCAAAACGCGGAGAAGAGGGCTATCCGAAATTGCTCTCTGCAGGAAAAACTGCAGGATTGGGGGCATTTTGGGAAAAATTTTTAGTTGGGGCAAAAGTGTAATTCACAATTCCTCTCCAACCACCCACCTGCAGGGCATTTAAACACACCCTCTCTCTCTCTCTCTCTCTCTGCTGAGGATGAAACGAACGAAGAAGGAAGAGAAAGAAGAAAAAGAAGGAAGAAGAGAAAGAAGAAAAGAAAGGAGAAGAAGAAGAAGAGGAAGAAGAAGAAGAAGGGAAGGAATCTTTCCTCCTCCCTCTCATTTTTTTGAAAAAGGTCACGTCTCTCTCTCTCTCTCTCTCTCTCTCTCTCTCTCTCTCTCTTCCTTCATTCTGCATGAGAAAAAGTGGAAACAAAAAAAAAAAAAAGAGAAAGAGAGTGAGGTGCTGGTGGCTGCAGCCTTGCTGCTGCCAGCAGCAGCAAGCCTGCTGCTGCTGTGGGCAGCAGCAGCTGCACAGTGTGTGCTGCTGCTTGGCTGCTGCTGCAGCCAAGCAGCAGCTGCATGCGCATGGCTGGAAGCATGGCCCTGGCAGCTGCTTGTGCAGCTGCCATGCCAGCAGGGCGCAGCCTGCTGGCTGCTGCAGCAGCAATGCTGCTGCAGCCAGCAGCAGGCTGCCCAGCTGCAAGTTGCCCAGCAGCAGCTGCTGCTGGTTGTGTCCCCTGCAGCAGCAGCACTAGCTGCTGCTGCTGGCAGGGCCAGCAGCTAGGTAAGCTGCTGGCCAGGCAGCTGGGGGAAATTACAAAAAAAAAAAAGAGAAAGAGAGAAAAGAAGAAAGAGAAGGAAAGAAGAAGAAAGAAAGAAAAGAAGAAAAGAAGAAAGATCAAAATTTTCTCTCTTCTCTTTTCTCCAATGCAAAAAAAAAAAAAATTTGCAATTTCTCGATTTGCCAAATGCAAAATCGGTGAATTGGGAGAAATTGCTCAAATTGAGCTTTTCTCGAATTTTTAGAGCATTTTGACCCCGGATCGAGTTGAGCAAGTTTCTTTTTGGCAATATGCCATGGGATGACTATTCTCCTCTCATTTTTATGAACCGATCAAAAATTAGCCTTTTGGTGGGGGAAAATGACCAAATATTATTCTTTCTCAAAAATTGAGCTTTTCTCAAATTTTTGAGAGCATTTTGACCCCGAATCGAGTTGAGCAAGTTTCTTTTTGGCAACATGCCATGGGAGGATTATTCTCCTCTCATTTCTACGAACCAATCAAAAATTAGCCTTTTGGTGGGGGAAAATGACCAAATAGGGATTTTTCCCTTTAAGTTGTCAAAAAGGGGTTAGTTTTACCGCCTTATGAATTTTAGTGAATCATGTAAAAGCAATTGCTTTATCTTTTGCTTTCCTTACAATGTAGGGAAGTCTCATGGATCCAAGGAGTTGAAATTGTCTCTTCCAAGGACCAAAAGAATACACCGAGGTGGGGGATTCTACCGAAAATGGGTGACTTCTCCACTTTTTCCTCTGCTTTTGATCTTGAAGCATGATAGTAGCCTGTTAGAGGCGTTGGGTAATTATGATTGAATTTTGCATGTGTAGATGGATATAGAAGAGAAGTAAACTTTTCTAATTATTAGAATAAGAGATAAACTTGCATGTGTAGAAGGATGCAGATAGAAAAGTGAATTTTTCTGAATTGCTAAATATGGATAATGATTGCCTGCGTAGATGTTAAACTTTATTGATGACTGAAATGGAAATAATTGCATGCGTAAAAAGGGGAATCAATTATTTGTTATTGGTGAGCATGTTAGGGTATAGCCCTAGGAATCATGTGAAAGCATAAGGAAAAGGACATGCTGGTAGTAAGACTAGGAGAAAACCTAGACTCAGGGTTAATGAGTGGCATCAAACTTAGGAGTGTATCCTAGGATTTAATGAGTGGCATTATCTTAGGAGATAACCTAAGGACATTGGATAGAGTGATCAACATAGAGTCAAGGACTCTAGGATGAGCATGATATAAGACTTAGGTAAAGGAAACCTAAGGTAAGTTAGTGGGTCGAGAATAGACTAGTTAACATAGAGTCAAGGAACTCTAGGTTAAACATGATACGAAACTTAGGTAAGAGAACCTAAGGTGAATTAGTGGAGTTTATACTCACAGAAAATGGATTAGAGTCAAGATAACTCTAAATGCAAAGTGCAACAGGTAAATAGAGATAATGTAACTCCAAGTTCGGCAAAGAAAAGAGTATGTGGCCACAAAGTTAAAGAATTAAACTGATAGCAAAGTGATCAACTTAGAGTCAAACTCTAAGGAAAAGTTTGTGTAATCACAAAGTCAAAGAGCTAAATAATATAACCCTAGAGTGGGTCATAGGGTGTATGGGCAAATGGATAATAACTTTAACTTCAATTTGAGTTAAAGAAATAAAGGTGAAATGTTTAAGAGTCCAGGAGACTCTCTAATTATCCTGATGGCAAGACCTAGGATAAGAGATAAATTGTTGTAAAAAGGCAAAGTTAAAAGCAAGCTAAAAGTGGCTAAAAAGCATAAAGAGAATGTAAATGGCGCCTTCGAATTTGAGACTCGTCAAGTGGAGCAGGACTCCCTGGGCAGTGACCCGTCGGACGAGCTACTTTCGAAAGGCTTAAAGTGAAAGCAAAGAGCTAAATGCTCAAGGGAAAGATAAAGAGATTTGCTAGCGGCAAAGAGGGAGCTATAAGCTCGAATAAGAAAGAAAAGCAAGTGTTCAAAGGCAAAGAGGCTAAGAACTAAAGTAAAAAGAGAAAGAAAAAGAAAAGAAAAGAAAGAAAACATAAAGATAAAACGAGCGTACCTTCGGGGGTAAAAAGTAGCCTTGTCGGAGCCAAGGGCAGTGTCCCTCTCCCGGGCAGTGACCCGTAGGACAAGTTCCCCGTTGGGCGGGGTAGCACTTGCGGGTGCTATCGGCAACCTTAGAAATCTTATCTTATGGTAGCAGGACTACCGGGCTGGGGCCCGTTGGATAAGAATTTCTGAGGGTTAACTTGAACTAAAGCACCAGAATTTAAAGAATAAAGAGAAATTAGAGTGGCCAAGGTGGCCGGGATAGTTTGACTCTGTATACAGCGGCATAGTGGCCGAGTTGGTGCTTAGCAGCCTAGTGTGGCTAGACAGAGTAGTGATGGTTGATGATTAGACACAGATAGTATAGTGCAGTGATATATTATATTGCATAGCAGCATTTTGATATTGAGGATTTTAGTTTCCTAGCACTCTATTGTTATTGCTTCCATTGGACCAAGTGGTGTAGGACACTTTTTCTCGGTGGTTGAACCCACTGGGAACTCTGTCGGAGTTCTCACACCCCTTGGGTGACCCCCCACAGGTTCGGGTGTGGATACAGCGGACGAGACGGTTCAGATGCAGACGGCGAGGCATACGACAGGGGCAAGGGCCCAGCAGCATAGAGACCTAGAGGGTCTAGCAGAGGTATCCCTTTTATATATTTCTTGAGTGAACATTGTATGGTGAGGAATTTATGTAAAGGAATTGTAATAAATTTATTTGCAAGTTCAGAGATGTAAAGTGTAATAAATTTAAGTTATGGTTCACTCTTGCATGCTTCCATTTCCGCTTTAGTTGTTGCAAAAATTTAAATTTGTAGTGATTTTTAGTACTCTGATATTGAGCTTCCGCATACACTTGTTGTGTTATTATGGATGTTACCGTTCCTTTCAGGTAGAAAAAGGTTTTACCTGATTGGCGGGTCTGTTGGCGTGCCCGAACCGTACAAATTGGCGGACTCGGGGCGTGACAGATTAGAGTGGTATCAGAGCCTAGGAATAGTCCTAGGTGGTTAGCAAACCTTAGGGAGACTCTAGGGTTTAGGCACGAGAGGGTGCGTGGATTTTTGGGCGAAAGTAATTGATTGGTTACTATTGTTCCCACGAAGGATGTTGGGACTGATCGAGGGAAATGAGCTTTCATTCTTCGGACTATTACGTTGGCGGCCGACAACGTAATGTTGGAGATGAAAAGGAGTACCCTCTTATACTTTCGCATGATTGGGTCGACGAGCTTTTCTGTCGGTATATAGATTGCGCGTTGCTCAAATGGCTAAATTTGGGCTAATCGTTTCGTTGTGGTGTGCATATTAGCGATGACACCACATAGGGAGACGCACCTATTTTGACTCGAGTCACGAGAGGGCTCTAGGTCAAACAAGGTACACGAGCTGCGATAACAGGTGACCGCACTTGTTGGTGCGATCCAGCGGCAGGTCAAGCTTCGTGCCGTCAGCGGAGATTTTCGTCGACAGGAAAGCTGATTCCAACGCCTAAGGGTGGTGTCAAGGCGACAGTCGGAGCAGATTGATAGGTCTCAGTGGCTGATAGCGCAGCAAGCTGAGGCTGCATAAATGACGCATGAGCATACGGCGTTGCCGCACGTAGGGGCAACAGTAGAGCGAGTGGCAGTGGCCGCCGAGCTTTTGTCGGCGCACCCTGCACCTTCAGCAAGAGGCATTATAAGCTTGTGTCGGCTAGGTTGCTGGCAAAGTGTGGATAAAGAGGTCCAGCGAGAGACCGACTCACAGAGTGTTGGTGATCGCTATATTGCGAGAACCAAGTTATTGTGCCCTAAGGATTAGGGCAAGAAGGATTTACGAGCCGGGCGGCGTGAGTTCGCCCTGATGACGGTAGTGACCGTATGGCGTGTTGATTTTGGCTAGATTGCCGCATAGCGGAGTTAGTGAGGCCCAGAGTAGGCTTCAAGATGCGGGAACCTCTCGAAAGAGCGAGAGTTTTGAGGCGCCGTTCTAATGGATCGGTATAATGGCAGGGATTGCCACCGCAGGATTTGCGAGTTAATCACCAGAGTTGGTGAACAGTCGTTGTGATGCCTCAACCTAGTTGGGAGAGGTGTACAAGGGTCATACGCGTATATAAGCAAGTTGCTTAACACTGGATTTTTGCGAGTTAGCGTAGGGGCGTTGGACGCCCAACTATTTTGGTGCTCATGGAGCACAAGTATCGCTTAGCCGAGAGAGCTGATTAGTTGGCGCATTAGCCTTTGCTCAGTGTGGCCAGAGTTGATAGATTGTTCGGGTCATGGATTGACGACTAGTTAGTGGGTTTTGCTCAGTGAGCGTAGTGGTCGCGTGGCGACGATCAGCGGGTTCGCTTGGGGACGATCCGTGCCTGGACCATGTTTGTGGACTGTGGGCCTGTAGCCCAGTGGGCAGGCGCAGTCGGCTGTGAGAGACAGCGGCCCGAGACCTGAGGGCGGGGCATGATAGAGATTTGGTCGAGGCGGTAGTCCGAGCGATGACCCGGGAACGTGAAATGCCACGTGTGAGCCTTGAGGCTGTTAGTACACTGAGAGTGTGTGATGTGATCAGGCCGTAGTGCTAGTGATGACTGAGGTATTGTAGCTCCTAGTAGGAGTGTTGGTGTAGTGATCCTAAGTGTGGATCTACCCGTTTGACGATTAGGTCTGTGGGCTAGCGAGAGCCGTTGTACAGTGTTGGACTAGTTTTGGGCTATAGGCCCCTGTTGGACCGTGGTTTGTGAACCTATTAGTAATCCGATATATCGGGTTAGCTGATAACCCGTGGACTTAGAGCACTAGCGGCGTGCATGATAGCAGAGGACTTGTGGATTGGCCTTCGCCCTCCACATTAGGCAGCGGAGCGACCGGAAAAATGCGGTAAGTGTAAGTGGTTGCAGATGCAACCTCGTTGTGAAAGAATGATGGCGGAATTAAAGTGAAAAATTTTCGCAAATAAAGGCTGGGTCATTTGTGGCAGTATGATGCCTAGTAACGATGTATAGTAGGCCCAACATTGGGGGTAAGATTCCTCCCTCTCGATCAGATTTGAGTCGAAGTGTGACTCAAGTTTCGAGGACGAAACTATTTTAAGGGGGGTAGAATGTAATGTACCGGATTTTCGGCACATATAATAAATCTAAATAAAAATGGTATGAAATACTATTTTTATGAAAGTTAGAGAAGTGAGGATGATGTGGAAGCGAATTGGGCCGAAATCGGATTAAAAATGCGGGATTTAGAATTTTAATTGAAAAAGGGGGCCCAGATTTTTAGCAGAAAATTCATAGAGTCAGAAAATTCTGAGAAAATTCTGGGAGCTCCGTAATATTGTTTTAAGGCCACAGTAAAAATTCCGCGTCGATCGGACACCCGGATTGCGAGAACGGGGTCCGCCAGCGATTTTTGATACAGCGAGGCTTTTGGTGACCCAGAAATGGCCAAACTCAGCAAAAATACTTGTAACACATTTCAAATGTAATTACAAGTGAGTTGGAAGCATTTCAAATCGATGCAAAAGTCATCGAGTCGAAAAGTGAGTTGGAGTTGAGAATTTGAAGCTTCAATTGTGAATCTTAGGTCCTTGTTTGGCGATTTCCGCGAAAAGGGCGAAATCCAGCAAAAATACTTGTAACACATTTCAAATATGATTACAAGTGGGTTTGAAGCGTTTCGAATCAACGCAAAAGCCGTTGAGTCGAAAAGTGAGTTGTGGTTGAGAAACGAAGCCTCAAGTTGCAAAATTGGGACTCGTGTTCGCGGAGTCCGCAAAATGGCAAAATTCGGCGAGAAGACTTGTAACGTGTTTTAAATATGATTACAGTCGAGTTCGGTGCGTTTCGGGCTGACGCGAAGGGCATCGGGTCGAAAAGTGACTTGAACCCGAGGACTTAGCCAAAATCTGAAATTTCTGAAATTTGTGATCACGAAGCATTTTCGGAGCCCTGTTTCGGAGGCTTAGAGTGCCCCAAAATTTTAAAAGAAATCGTGGGGTGTCTCACAAAAGTTTTCTTATTAAAAGGGGCGAAAAACCTAGGTATGTTATTAAGGAAAAATCGGAGAACGAAGCGAAGAAAAATGCTTCGTGAATTCTGAAAACTGCAGTTTTGACAGTGCAAGTTAATCGCGAAGCGTTTTCGGAGCCCTGTTTCGGAGGCTTAGTGCGCTCCAAAATTTTAAAAGAAATCGTGGGGTGTCTCACAAAAGTTTTCTTATTAAAAGGGGCGAAAAACCTAGGTAAGTTATTAAGGAAAAATCGGAGAACGAAGCGAAGAAAAATGCTTCGTGAATGCTGAAACTGCAGTTTTGACAGCCCAAGTCAATCGCGAAGCATTTTCGGAGCTCTCTTTCGAGGGCTTAGATAGTCCAAAATTTAAACAAAATCGTGGGAAGTTTAAGAAAAATTTGTAGAATAAAGGGGAGAAGAAAAATTGCCATTTCAATTCTCCGATTGACGGCAAAACGCGGAGGAAGATGGGTACCCGAAATTGCTCTCTGCAGGGGCAAAACTGCAGGATTGGAGGGCATTTTGGGGAAAAATGGTTTAGTTGAGGGCAAAAGTGTAATTTCACAATTCCTCTCCAACTACCCACCTGCAGGGCATTTAAACACACCCTCTCTCTCTCTCTCCTCTCTCTGTTTGAGGATGAAACGAAAGAAGAAGGAGGAAGAAGAAGAAAGAAAGAAGAGAAGAGAAAGAAGAAAGAAGAGAAGAAGAAGAAGAGGAGAAGAAGAAGAAGAAGGAAGTGACTCTCTTCCTCCCTCCCTCTCAGTTTTTTAGAAAAAGGGTGCACGTTTCTCTCTCTCTCTCTCTCTCTCTCTCTCTCTCTCTCTCTCTCTTTCTTCTATTATGCATGAGAAAAGTGGAAACAAAAAAAAAAGAGAGAAAGAGAGTGAGGTGCTGGTGGCTGCAGCCTTGCTGCTGCCAGCAGCAGCAAGCCTGCTGCTGCTGTGGGCAGCAGCAGCTGCAACAGTGTGTGCTGCTGCTGGCTGCTGCTGCAGCAAGCAGCAGCTGCATTCGCATGGCTGGAACATGGCCCTGGCAGCTGCTTGTGCAGCTGCCATGCCAGCAGGAGCCGCAGCCTGCTGGCTGCTGCAGCAGCAATGCTGCTGCAGCCAGCAGCAGGCTGCCCAGCTGCAGGTTGCCCAGCAGCAGCCTGCTGCTGGTTGTGTCCGCTGCAGCAGCAGCACTAGCTGCTGCTGCTGGCAGGGCCAGCAGCTAGGTAAGCTGCTGGCCAGGCAGCTGGGGAAATTACAAAAAAAAAAAAAGAAAAAGAGAAAAAAGAAGAAAAGAAAGAGAAAGAAGAAGAAAAGAAAGAAAGAAAAGAAGAAAAGAAGAAAGATCAAAATTTTCTCTCTTCTCTTTTCTCCAATGCAAAAAAAAAAAAAATTTGCAATTTCTCGATTTGCCAAATGCAAAATCGGTAAATTGGGGAAAATTGCTCAAATTGAGCTTTTCTCGAATTTTTGAGAGCGTTTTGACCCCGGATCGAGTTGAGCAAGTTTTTTTTTGGCAATACGCCATGGGATGACTATTCTCCTCTCATTTTTATGAGCCGATCAAAAATTAGCCTTTTGGGGGGGGAAAATGACCAAATATTATTCTTATCTCAAAAATTGAGCTTTTCTCAAATTTTTGAGAGCATTTTGACCCCGAATCGAGTTGAGCAAGTTTCTTTTTGGCAACATGCCATGGGAGGATTATTCTCCTCTCATTTCTACGAACCAATCAAAAATTAGCCTTTTGGTGGGGGAAAATGACCAAATAGGGATTTTTCCCTTTAAGTTGTCAAAAAGGGGTTAGTTTTACCGCCTTATGAATTTTAGTGAATCATGTAAAAGCAATTGCTTTATCTTTTGCTTTCCTTACAATGTAGGGAAGTCTCACGGATCCAAGGAGTTGAAATTGTCTCTTCAAGGACCAAAAGAATACACCGAGGTGGGGGATTCTACCGAAAATGGGTGACTTCTCCACTTTTTCCTCTGCTTTTGATCTTGAAGCATGATAGTAGCCTGTTAGAGGCGTTGGGTAATTATGATTGAATTTTGCATGTGTAGATGGATATAGAAGAGAAGTAAACTTTTCTAATTATTAGAATAAGAGATAAACTTGCATGTGTAGAAGGATGCAGATAGAAAAGTGAATTTTTCTGAATTGCTAAATATGGATAATGATTGCCTGCGTAGATGTTAAACTTTATTGATGACTGAATGGAAATAATTGCATGCGTAAAAAGGGGAATCAATTATTTGTTATTGGTGAGCATGTTAGGGTATAGCCCTAGGAATCATGTGAAAGCATAAGGAAAAGGACATGCTGGTAGTAAGACTAGGAGAAAACCTAGACTCAGGGTTAATGAGTGGCATCAAACTTAGGAGTGTATCCTAGGATTTAATGAGTGGCATTATCTTAGGAGATAACCTAAGGACATTGGATAGAGTGATCAACATAGAGTCAAGGACTCTAGGATGAGCATGATATAAGACTTAGGTAAAGGAAACCTAAGGTAAGTTAGTGGGTCGAGAATAGACTAGTTAACATAGAGTCAAGGAACTCTAGGTTAAACATGATACGAAACTTAGGTAAGAGAACCTAAGGTGAATTAGTGGAGTTTATACTCACAGAAAATGGATTAGAGTCAAGATAACTCTAAATGCAAAGTGCAACAGGTAAATAGAGATAATGTAACTCCAAGTTCGGCAAAGAAAAGAGTATGTGGCCACAAAGTTAAAGAATTAAACTGATAGCAAAGTGATCAACTTAGAGTCAAACTCTAAGGAAAAGTTTGTGTAATCACAAAGTCAAAGAGCTAAATAATATAACCCTAGAGTGGGTCATAGGGTGTATGGGCAAATGGATAATAACTTTAACTTCAATTTGAGTTAAAGAAATAAAGGTGAAATGTTTAAGAGTCCAGGAGACTCTCTAATTATCCTGATGGCAAGACCTAGGATAAGAGATAAATTGTTGTAAAAAGGCAAAGTTAAAAGCAAGCTAAAAGTGGCTAAAAAGCATAAAGAGAATGTAAATGGCGCCTTCGAATTTGAGACTCGTCAAGTGGAGCAGGACTCCCTGGGCAGTGACCCGTCGGACGAGCTACTTTCGAAAGGCTTAAAGTGAAAGCAAAGAGCTAAATGCTCAAGGGAAAGATAAAGAGATTTGCTAGCGGCAAAAGGGAGCTATAAGCTCGAATAAGAAAGAAAAGCAAGTGTTCAAAGGCAAAGAGGCTAAGAACTAAAGTAAAAAGAGAAAGAAAAAGAAAAGAAAAGAAAGAAAACATAAAGATAAAACGAGCGTACCTTCGGGGGTAAAAAGTAGCCTTGTCGGAGCCAAGGGCAGTGTCCCTCTCCCGGGCAGTGACCCGTAGGACAAGTTCCCCGTTGGGCGGGGTAGCACTTGCGGGTGCTATCGGCAACCTTAGAAATCTTATCTTATGGTAGCAGGACTACCGGGCTGGGGCCCGTTGGATAAGAATTTCTGAGGGTTAACTTGAACTAAAGCACCAGAATTTAAAGAATAAAGAGAAATTAGAGTGGCCAAGGTGGCCGGGATAGTTTGACTCTGTATACAGCGGCATAGTGGCCGAGTTGGTGCTTAGCAGCCTAGTGTGGCTAGACAGAGTAGTGATGGTTGATGATTAGACACAGATAGTATAGTGCAGTGATATATTATATTGCATAGCAGCATTTTGATATTGAGGATTTTAGTTTCCTAGCACTCTATTGTTATTGCTTCCATTGGACCAAGTGGTGTAGGACACTTTTTCTCGGTGGTTGAACCCACTGGGAACTCTGTCGGAGTTCTCACACCCCTTGGGTGACCCCCACAGGTTCGGGTGTGGATACAGCGGACGAGACGGTTCAGATGCAGACGGCGAGGCATACGACAGGGGCAAGGGCCCAGCAGCATAGAGACCTAGAGGGTCTAGCAGAGGTATCCCTTTTATATATTTCTTGAGTGAACATTGTATGGTGAGGAATTTATGTACAAGAATTGTAATAAATTTATTTGCAAGTTCAGAGATGTAAAGTGTAATAAATTTAAGTTATGGTTCACTCTTGCATGCTTCCATTTCCGCTTTAGTTGTTGCAAAAATTTAAATTTGTAGTGATTTTTAGTACTCTGATATTGAGCTTCCGCATACACTTGTTGTGTTATTATGGATGTTACCGTTCCTTTCAGGTAGAAAAAGGTTTTACCTGATTGGCGGGTCTGTTGGCGTGCCCGAACCGTACAAATTGGCGGACTCGGGGCGTGACAAGGTCAGCAGTTATTAGACTTTGGATTAAATGATACTGACGACATTTAACAAATATTAGTCCTTGTCGAGTTGTGTCCCAACCCGGATCAGTGTAAAATAGTTTGGAATTCACGATTATTTCGTTAGAGGTGGTAGCAGTGAGCGCACTAGCGCAGTCATGGTCGATGGATAGGCTAGATTCGGTGATCTATGGGCCCGATTGTAACCCTGACTTGGGTTGGATTCAGATTCAGACCCCACCTTTTTGCACGAAATTAATGGAGACTCAGATTCTCCTATGAGTATATAACAATTGTAATCGTTGTGGCAGTTATTATGGTGAGATATGACTGGAAAGTCTGATATACAGAGTGATGATGATAGCTTGAGGATTTGATTTCTATTCTAAACGAATTCGATTTGTAGTTATTTCGCACATTGTGTGTGAACTGATTATGGGATCGTGATCGCCCCTGACGATATTTGAGTTGTGACTGGCGTCGCTAGAACTGTGTTAGCAAGTGGTGATGCATTTAAGGTAAGGGTGAACAGTGGAATATGGTTCTAGATTCTTGTGAGTAGCCAGGGTCGCACTCATGACCACGAGGTGGTAGAGACAATTGATATAGGTTTATAGTATCGGCATTGAGGTTTGTGTCGTGAGGTATGAGATATACCTTCTGTTGGATTCCGGTGGGAGTCGTGTCCCCAATTTGATGTTGGCGACAGATTTATAGTATTTCACTTTTCTTTTCATAAGTACGTTGGCTGCAGACAACGTACTGTCGAAGGAGTGGATGTAGTACCCTACCCCGTAAGGGGAAATATCATATTGGGTCTATTTGTCTGCTTACTTAAATTTTAGTTTCCAAGGTTGTCTCTGGACAACGATGTTGTAGTTTCAGTATTGATATTCCAGACCGTATCGGACCTTAGGTAGGTCTCAGATAGTTTGTGTACATAGTGGACAGATTATCTTTGTCATTATTGTGGACATCCGTCCTAGCTTGCGACCACTAGCCACGTTGATCTCTCCAGATTTTGCAACTGATTCAATAATAGGAAAATGTGGGTTAAACCATAAAGTTGGACAACATGTCCAAACCGTATATTTTACAGCGTTACGATAGGTGACTATGGGATTGCCATGTATTATGTTGCTAAGAGACTGATCGTGCAAGATTTAACCGACAGTTGTTGCCAAAGGTTTGACACATTAGTTTGGCTGCTTATGACAGTTTTGCGTCTTTTAGCAGCCTGAGGTTTAGTTCTGGAAACTGGTGGCGAAATTTATGCCACAAACAGTTATGAAGAGATTCTTTACTTTACATGATTTCACTTAAGAGAGTGAATCTAGTGCCTTATTGGTAGTGTACTGCCTCGATAGTCAGCCTAGACAGGTAAGACCGTTGAGTTCTGCCTGCATAAATTTTAGGTTATGTGAAACCAGAAAGAGTATGAAATTTGGTTGCTTTACCGGATGCGATCATACCAGCACTAAAGCATCGGATTCTATTAGAGTTCCGCAGTTAAGCGTGCTTGTGCGGTGAAACCTTGGTTGAGCATATAGCATATCTACGTGAACCTAGTTTTCGAATACCAGTGACATTAAAGGATTGGTTTAGTCGGATATTTTCGGCAGTATAAATGAACAGGTAAAATTAACTAGCACTGTTCCTTGAGGTAATATAGTGCCTGGATGGCAAGCTGAAGATCAGTTTTAAGTTTGGGTGGCGAATTATATGAATGCCACAAGAGAATATGAATTGAAAGCGGAGAATTTCTCGAACCGCTTGAATGCCTTGAAGAAATTATTGAAAAGTAGATCTCTAGAGTGTAGAGTCTGTTCCTGCTCGTTGTTTCACTAAATGAGTGAACCTATGAACTTGGATAGAGCCCCAATTGAATAGTTGACCGGTTATGTTGAAAGGTTAGCTGTGTATGCACGGATGGAAATTTTAATAGATCTGGAAGTATGATGATCTTGGATGACATCTCTAATGTGTCTGTCAGTTCGTAAGAACGTTAAAGACGTTTTGACAATATTGTCAAAGAATTGAAAGATCGTAACTAGGGTACGTCGACCCTTTATATCGCATACCCTGTGTTGTATCTTTATGAATCGGAATTTTTAGCAGTTTAGATGAAACAGAATTGTGAACCCGAGTGTTATCGCAAACAGCACAGTACAAGGTGCATTGACATTAAGGACCGTGTATGTTCTGTGGTGTACCGAAATCCCCGTGAGACTCGACCGTGTGGTTGGTGGTGAGGAAACACCTATTTTTGGTGTATCGAGTGCGTTGTGCATCGAATGGATGCCAAAAACGGACTCAGCGCGCGAAAACAGTCAAAATCGTCTATTTACGGGCGTAAATAGGCTAACGGGCCCATTTTTGGTCGCGGGCCGGTCCACGGCCCACCCGCGTGCATCGGGAGCAACGAACCCGCGCCGCTGCCACGTGGCGGGCGCGGGTTGGTCGAGCCGGTCGCATGCGCAGGCGGGGCGCGGCGACCCAGGCCCTGGCGTGGGCGCACGTGGGAGGCGCCACGCGGCCAATCCGCGTTGGGCGCGTCAACCCGCGCGTTGATGCGCGCGCGGGGAAGCAGCGCTGGATGTGCGCGGGTGGCGACACGTGGCGGAGCCCGGTTCGCCGGCGGAGCGCGACGGGACGCAATGCTGGCGCGTTGGTTGCGGTGTGGCGCGGGGCTGCCACGTGCCGGCCCCCGAGTGGTCGCGCGAGGGCGCAATGGGCGCAGTGTTGCCACGTGGCAACCTGCGGTGGTGCGCGCGGCGCGGGAGCCTTGGCGGGTCACTGTAGCGCCCGAGGATTTGGGGGTTTCGGGCGCCCGAATGTGGGATTCGGGCGCCCGAATCTTGCTGTTTTGGGCTATTTAAGCCCAAAACGCCCCCTTTTCTCCTCTTTTTCCTCTTTTGCTCCGTACGTGCACGCGAGAGGGAGAGAGAGTGAGCGTTGGGGGAGTTTTCGGGGTGCCGCAAGCGCACCATTTGTGCCGTGGAGCGCGCACGAGGTGTCCCTTGGAGCCGGGCGAACGCGCGGGTGCTTGTTCGACGACGCGCCAACTTTAAGGTTGGTTCCGCTCGTCTTTTCGCGGTGTTTTTCGGCACAGTTTTGGGGTTCACCCTTTTGAATTTTGGGTTTTTACCCCTTGTCCTTGTGCTTGTTAGGGACTGTTGTTTACCCCTCCGTTTTGCGTGTGGACTCCGTCACCGTGCTCCGTTTTGCGTGCGGACTCCGGCACCGTGCTCCGTTTTGCGTGCGGACTCCGTCATCGTGCTCCGTTTTGCGTGCGGACTCCGATGGAGGCAAGGGAATCGCGCGGAGCCCAATTGCAAGTGTCTACGAACAATTGGTGGCAAACTGAGGTGGGTTGGATTTTTCTCCAAGTCTGCGGACTTCTTTCTAATTCTATTTTTATAGGATTCAGCATGCTAGAATAAGTGTAGTACACTGAACTTTAGCAAATGGCGAAGTTCGAGTGTGTGGAGGGTTGAATGATACCCTTAGAATGTTTTTGTAAGCTTCCGGAAGGTTCTAGAAGGTTTCCGGAGAGTTTGGGCGCCAATCGGAAATTTTCGAAATTTTCAGTTTTTGGGGTTTTGGCTTCGGGATCCGGATCGGATGGGGGCGATCCGGATCGTCCGCGCGAAACTGGAGATTCCACGTTCGGGATCCGGATCGGATAGGGGCGATCCGGATCGTTCGCGCGAAATTGGAAATTCCGTGTTCGGGATCCGGATCGGGTAGGGGCGATCCGGATCGTGCGGGTCTGGACAGCACAGTAAGAAACGAAATAACGTTTCTTGCAAGGGGCTTTTAGGATTTTGTAACATTAGGGTTTTTAACCCCTTCACTTCTCTTTTCCTCTCATTTGGAGAGAGAGCAAGAGAAAGTGTGTGAGAGAGAGAGCAAGCTTGGGTTTTCTTCTCCAACCCCTCTCACTCCTTGGATTCTTCTTCAACCCCCTCTACTCCACCATTGAAGCTTGCTACAAAAGCTTGGAGGAAGGCTAGAACTTGAAGAAGAAGGAAGTTTGGAGCTCTTGTGCCTATCCTTTGCTTTTCCAAGGTGGGATTTGAGCTAAAAGAGGTTTGGAACACTTCTTTTTCCTTTCTTTTGGGATTTTTGAAGGAAAACCTAGGTTTTGGAAAACTAGGGTTTATATTTGGGGCTTTTTGATTTATAGCTTTTGGGGTGGAATTGATGGGTGTAGAACACTCTTGTAGGTTGGTTTTGAAGCTTTTCTTGTTTGGATTTCAAGATTTAGCAAGATTTCTCAACCTAAGGTATTTTTCCACCTATTTTCCCTATGATTTTAAGGGATTTTGTGATTAGGGTTTTGTGATGTTTTAACCCTTTGGAAACTTCTCTTAGGGCATAAGAGGAAGTGTGGGCTTCTTGGTTGGGATCCTTCACAAGGATTTGGCAACTATCCGGTGGGTCTGACCTCACCGAAATGGGTGAACTCCCCCTATGTCTTCTATAGACTTTTAGGGCATCATTGTTATATTAAACATGCATCGTTTGATTTATCATGATTTATGATCATGCATTTGAACCCCTTCATGTGTAGATAATTTCATACTCTATGTAGTAGAGGTAAACATTGTAGGTGCATGGGCACTTTGAGGGGGGATTGAATAGGAATTTTCGTGAACTTAAGCTTTTGGATATGAATAGAGAATAACTATACATGTTATAGAATTATTGAGATATGTTATGCATATGATCATGAAGAAAATGGACATTATGACATTAGTGCCATCTAGTGTAGTGAGATACAAGTAGAAAACTTCTAAACTTGTACAATCAAGATGAAATGTTAGATTCCATGTTTGAGACATGATGAGGACAACTTGTAAATGTTTTACATTTTCATTATGCAAGATAATGTTAATATTGTATATGAAACATTGATACTTGAGATACTATACCCCGACCTAAAGGTCGATGATGCTTTTTCCGTGTTTTAGACACGATGATTTGCTATTCCGTGTTTCAGACACGATGATCGAGACTTGCTTGCTTGCCGTTTGTGCTCATTCGCACATGCTTGGTAGGGTCGCTCCCTCCAAGCCGGCACTCCGGAGTTGGCCATTTGCGACATATGATCGCCGTGCGGGATTGGGTGCCGATTGGGACGCCGTTGGTTTGGCATAGCTCCTTGGGGGGTGCCACCACGGGACCATGAGGCGTGGCTCAAGCTTAGACTCAAAGAAAGTCTTCAAGAGAAAAAGGGGTTAAGCTAACCAAACTTAACATTTGAATGTTACATAAGAGGATACATTAATGGTAGTTGGACATACATGATAGCAAACTTGACATTGAACACCACATAAGTAATACTACTCATTGTAGTTGGACATTATGATAGCATGATAGATTCATATCATCATCACCTTGTACATGAGCATAGAGGCATGATAGTAGTAGAGTACTTTACTTTACTTCAGTTGTTTATTTTCTGCATTTCATTTCAGCAGTTTACTATCTTATGCCTCAGTTGACCTAGTGGTGTATTTCGCTTCTCTCGGCGGCTTACCCACTGGGAACTATTGTTTAATAGTTCTCACCCCATTTGGGATGTTGTTTTCAGAGCCATCCGCAGCGGGAGGGGCTCGGGACCGTGGCAAGGGGTTATCGCATAGCTAGCTAATCCCCGTCGCACCACTCGAGGTGGTTACAGGACACCTTTTCTTTTGTTTTTGTTAGAGAGGTGTTGGTGTATTTTGGCATAGAAACCACCCATGTATTTTGATAAGTTGTATTTAAGGGAACTACATGTGTAATTTGGATTTTAACTTCTTGTATGATAGTTGTTATCTACTTTCCTCTTTATGTATAGTTTAGTTGTGTTGTGCTCTGATTACTAGTAGGATGTGTTTATTGCCTTCCTTCCGCTTGTTGTTGTAGACGCCTTGTGTGTACCGGGGGGTACCTTGTGCACACGGCGGGTCTGTGCACGTGCCGGGTAGGCTTCCGCTGGGGCCTGGGGCGTGACAGATTATTTTGGTATCAGAGCCTAGGGTTAAGTCTTAGTGGACCTAGCAAACCTTAGGCTGGTTGGACTATAAGGATTTAGAACGTGAGAGACGGGGTCTTATATGATTACTTGGCGAAAGTAACCTGATTGGGTCAATACTATAACTTCATAAGAGTTGGAGTTGATCGAAGTGATTGCACCTTCTATTTCCTTGGAAGGTCTGGTTGGCGGCCGACAACCTGACATCGGGAAATAATTGTGGCATGCTTCATTTGCTTTCGCATGATTGGGATTTGTTTTGAGTGGGGATGCGTTTCGCGTTGGTTATCCTAACCTACGCATTTTATGCCTGTTACAGTTTGTGATGCCTACGACTCGCTCCATGACGGCCGGGGAGGCCGATGCGGAGACATCCGCTACTTCCGGATCCAGTGAGGTCCGAGATTTGAGAGAGCAGTTGGCTATGCTAGCTGATGTAGTGGAGCGGCAGTCGGCTGCGGCGCGAGAGCAGGCTGAGGCTTCGCGTCGGCAGGATGCAAGGATGCAGAGATTGGAGGCTCTTTTGACCCAGCAGTTGGCGGCAAGGGGAGCTCAAGACCCTTCGCACCCACCAGTGCAACCACAGGAGCACATGGGTGGAGTGACCGATGCACTTCGACCTGAGGTGCCCGAGTCTTCACATCACACCCCGAGTGCTGGGCGCCGGGAAGAGGTTGTGATGCCACCGCCAGTTCAGACTCCACCGGCGAAGACGGTTTTACCGATGATGGTAGCAGGAGAAGAGCGGGACCGACTCATGGCTCGTTTGAAGGAATTCCGGGAATCCAAGCCTCGGACATATGATGGAGAGAAACCCGACTATTGGGTTTTTGAGAAGTGGATTCTACACATGGAAAAACTTTTCCACGATACCTTCGTAGCGGAGGGAGACCGGGTGTGGTTGGCAACACACCATCTTGAGGGCGATGCTTACCAGTGGTGGACGGACATTCGGGATGACCCCACGACCGATTTGGCAGGAATCACATGGCCGCGGTTCAAGAAGATGCTTGCAATGAAGTATTTTCCGGCGAGCGCAAAAAGGCAAATGGAAAGAGATCTCCGCAACTTGAGGCAAGGAGACAAAACCGTGGCGGAGTACGAGAGGGAATTTACTCGACTACTTAACTGTATTCCGCACGTTGTGAGGGACGACGAGGACAAGGCCCGTATGTTCGAGAACGGCCTTAGACCGTCCATTTTCAGATTGGTTCAGACCCAAACCTCCAAACCTACCGGGAGTTGTGGACCGTGCCTTGATAGTGGAGAAAGGCGCGGAGATTGCCAAGGAAGAGAGAGAGGCTCTTGATAGAACGCGAGGCAAGAGGTCGGCGACCGAGGGCGCAAGTCATAAGCCCTATTCAAAGAAACCGCCGAAGCACCCGAGGAGCCAGTCTGGAGGACGCGGCTCATCTTCACACCGGGGAGGACCTGACCGTCGGCGGCCCCCGCGTTGCGTGATTTGTGGTGGACCCCATGTGCCGCCGCAATGCCCGCAGCGTGGAGGCAAGTGCTACCTTTGTGGTCAGGAGGGCCACTTTCGATCAGAGTGCCCGCGAGGCTCGACACCGACACCTTCTTCAGCATCGGCACCAGTTATTCAAGGACAGGTGACCCCGCCCACCTACTCTCAGTCAGGGCGACCACCGGCGTCGCGACAGTACGAGGGGCCACGGCAGGCTCCGAGCGGGCGCATGTATGCGGCCCAAACTGAGGAGGCTTCAGCGGCAGAGGACGTCGTTGCAGGTATTATCTTGATTCATAGCATTCGAGTTCGAGCTTTATTTGACACTGGTGCATCTCATTCATTCATTGACCGGCTGTTTGCCGAGTTGCATGGCATTGAGTTAGTTCCTACCTTGCATCCGGGACGAGTCTTAGTTCCCGATCATACTTTGGAGATTCGGGAGTTTTCCCCTAGTTGTCCTATTAGGATTGGGGATTGGATTTTGCCGGCAGATTTGTTGGCCCTCCATCGACTTGGAGAATTCGATGTGGTTTTGGGCATGGATTGGCTCACAAGATATCATGCTACCATTGATTGTGAGAATCGACTCGTGACGTTTCGAGAACCGGGACAAGAGGAAATTGTGTTCAGAGGCTGCAAAAGTTCGCTGTTTGCGATGACTATCTCTTCCACCAGAGCAAAACAGTTGATTAGGAGTGGATGTGTCGCCTACTTGGCTACTGTTGTGGATAGTAGCAGTGAGACTCCGAGAGTGGAGGATATCCCAGTTGTGCGAGAGTTTGCTGATGTGTTCCCGGCAGAGCTACCGGGGATGCCTCCGGATAGAGAGATCGAGTTTGTGGTGGATCTGATCCCTGGAACTACCCCAATCTCGAAAGCACCATATAGGATGGCACCGGCAGAGTTAAAAGAGCTCAAGGCACAGCTTCAAGACTTGTTGGAAAAAGGCTTCATCCGACCCAGTGTTTCACCTTGGGGAGCACCAGTTTTGTTCGTCAAGAAAAAGGATGGATCGCTCCGCCTTTGCGTGGACTATCGCGAGCTTAACAAGGTCACAATTAAGAATAAGTATCCATTGCCGAGGATTGATGATTTGTTTGATCAACTCCAAGGATCAAGAGTGTATTCGAAGATTGACCTTCAGTCTGGATATCACCAACTCAAGATCAAGCCTGAGGATGTTCCTAGGACGGCTTTTAGGACACGGTATGGACACTATGAGTTTACTGTTATGCCGTTTGGGCTCACTAATGCCCCGGCAGCTTTTATGGATTTGATGAACCGTGTCTTCAAGCCCTTTTTGGATAGATTCGTCGTGGTGTTCATCGACGACATTTTGGTGTACTCTCGAAGTGATGAAGAACATGAGGATCACTTGCGGCAAGTATTGCAATTACTTCGGGAGAAAGAGCTTTACGCCAAGTTGAAGAAATGTGAGTTTTGGCTACGAGAGGTAGCGTTCTTGGGTCATGTAATATCGGATAAAGGAATAGCTGTGGACCCCAAGAAAATTGAGGCAATCAAGGATTGGCCTAGACCGACGAACATCACCGAGATCCGGAGCTTCATCGGTCTAGCCGGCTACTATCGGCGTTTTGTTGAGGGATTTGCAAGGTTATCTACTCCCCTCACGCGACTAACGCATAAAGGCACCAAGTTTATTTGGAATGATGCGTGTGAGAGAAGCTTCAGGGAATTGAAGGAACGGTTGACAACCGCCCCGATCTTGGCTTTGCCTACTGTAGGAGCGGGATACGTGATCTACAGTGATGCTTCCTTGAGTGGGTTAGGGTGTGTTTTGATGCAAAACGAGAAGGTTATTGCTTATGCCTCTCGTCAATTAAAGGACTACGAGAAAAACTATCCCACTCATGATTTGGAGTTAGCCGCCGTGGTATTTGCATTGAAGCTGTGGCGACACTATTTATATGGTGAGCATTGTGAGGTATATACTGATCATAAGAGCCTAAAGTACCTCTTTACTCAGAAGGAGTTGAATCTTAGGCAGCGCAGATGGTTGGAGCTGCTTAAGGATTATGATTTGACTATTCTCTACCATCCTGGGAAAGCAAATGTAGTGGCAGATGCTCTAAGTCGCAAATCGATGGAGAACTTAGCGATGATGATCACTTACCAACAACCATTACTTCAAGATATGAGACGGTTGGAGTTGGAAGTTGTGGCACCCGAGACACCCATGAGATTGATGGCATTGGTGTTACAACCGACTCTTATGGAAAGGATCAAGATGAAACAAGTCCAAGATCCTAGTTTGGAAAAGATTCGGGCTACACTTGTGGATGGCCGAGCCGGTGAGTTTCATGTGGATGATCATGGCATACTTCGTTTTCGAAGTCGACTTTGTGTACCGGCGGATTTGGAGATCAAAGAAGAGATCCTGAAGGAAGCGCACCGAGCACCTTATTCTCTTCACCCAGGTGGCACCAAAATGTACAAGGACTTAAGGTTACTTTATTGGTGGCCCGGCATGAAGAAAGATGTTGGAAAATTTGTGGCTCAATGCTTGACATGTCAACAAGTGAAAGCCGAGCACCGACTTCCCGCAGGCAAGTTGCAGAGTTTACCCATTCCCGTGTGGAAGTGGGAGAGGATCACCATGGATTTTGTTGTTGGATTGCCTCGCTCTCAGGCTGGGCATGATGCTATTTGGGTGATCGTGGATAGGTTAACCAAATCTGCTCATTTTATCCCTATCCATACTACTTGGTCTAGAGAGAAGCTTGCACAAAAGTACCTTGATGAGATTGTGCGATTGCATGGAGTGCCTGTTTCTATAGTTTCCGATCGAGATCCAAGATTTGCATCTCATTTTTGGAGGAGCCTTCACGAGGCCCTAGGCACGCAGTTGGATTTCAGTACAGCTTTCCACCCTCAGAGTGATGGGCAGTCTGAGCGAACCATACAAATCTTGGAGGACATGCTCAGAGCATGTGTTTTGGATTATCAAAGTGGTTGGCATCAATATCTACCGATGGCCGAGTTTGCCTATAACAATAGTTATCAAGCAAGTATCAAGATGGCGCCATTCGAGGCTCTTTATGGAAGAAAGTGCCGATCACCTCTTCATTGGAGCGAGGTGGGAGAACGATTGATTTTAGGCCCCGATGTACTTCAAGAGGCCGAAGACAAGGTTCGACTAGCTCGAGAACGTTTGATTTCAGCTCAAAGTCGACAAAAGAGTTACGCGGATAAGCGTCGGCGCGATTTGGAATTTCAAGTTGGAGACCATGTCTTCCTAAAAGTATCGCCGACTAGAGGAGTCAAGAGATTTGGCATCCGAGGGAAGCTAGTCCCCGATTTATTGGACCTTTTGAGATTTTGGAGCGTATCGGCCCGGTGGCTTATCGGCTTGCTCTACCGCCTAACCTATCGGGAGTGCACAATGTGTTCCATGTTTCGACGCTCCGGAAGTATGTTTTTGATCCATCTCATGTGGTGGACTTCGCCCCGTTGGAACTACACGAGGACTTGAGCTTTGAAGAGCAACCGGTGAAGATTTTGGCTCGTGAGGTCAAGAAACTTCGGAATCGCGAGATACCTTATGTGAAGGTACTTTGGAGCAATCACGAGGATCGCGAGGCCACGTGGGAACTGGAGAGCGCGCTGCAGGAGCGTTTCCCTCATCTTTTTCAGCTGGAGACTTGAGGTACTTCACTTCTAGTTTCGCGGACGAAACTCCTTTTTAGGAGGGGTGAATGTAGTACACTGAACTTTAGCAAATGGCGAAGTTCGAGTGTGTGGAGGGTTGAATGATACCCTTAGAATGTTTTTGTAAGCTTCCGGAAGGTTCTAGAAGGTTTCCGGAGAGTTTGGGCGCCAATCGGAAATTTTCGAAATTTTCAGTTTTTGGGGTTTTGGCTTCGGGATCCGGATCGGATAGGGGCGATCCGGATCGTCCGCGCGAAACTGGAGATTCCACGTTCGGGATCCGGATCGGATAGGGGCGATCCGGATCGTTCGCGCGAAATTGGAAATTCCGTGTTCGGGATCCGGATCGGGTAGGGGCGATCCGGATCGTGCGGGTCTGGACAGCACAGTAAGAAACGAAATAACGTTTCTTGCAAGGGGCTTTTAGGATTTTGTAACATTAGGGTTTTTAACCCCTTCACTTCTCTTTTCCTCTCATTTGGAGAGAGAGCAAGAGAAAGTGTGAGAGAGAGAGAGCAAGCTTGGATTTTCTTCTCCAACCCTCTCACTACTTGGATTCTTCTTCAACCCCTCTTCTCCACCATTGAAGCTTGCTACAAGAGCTTGGAGGAAGGCTAGAACTTGAAGAAGAAGGAAGTTTGGAGCTCTTGTGCCTATCCTTTGCTTTTCCAAGGTGGGATTTGAGCTAAAAGAGGTTTGGAACACTTCTTTTTCCTTTCTTTTGGGATTTTTGAAGGAAAACCTAGGTTTTGGAAAACTAGGGTTTATATTTGGGGCTTTTTGATTTATAGCTTTTGGGGTGGAATTGATGGGTGTAGAACACTCTTGTAGGTTGGTTTTGAAGCTTTTCTTGTTTGGATTTCAAGATTTAGCAAGATTTCTCAACCTAAGGTATTTTCCACCTATTTTCCCTATGATTTTAAGGGATTTTGTGATTAGGGTTTTGTGATGTTTTAACCCTTTGGAAACTTCTCTTAGGGCATAAGAGGAAGTGTGGGCTTCTTGGTTGGGATCCTTCACAAGGATTTGGCAACTATCCGGTGGGTCTGACCTCACCGAAATGGGTGAACTCCCCCTATGTCTTCTATAGACTTTTAGGGCATCATTGTTATATTAAACATGCATCGTTTGATTTATCATGATTTATGATCATGCATTTGAACCCCTTCATGTGTAGAAAATTTCATACTCTATGTAGTAGAGGTAAACATTGTAGGTGCATGGGCACTTTGAGGGGGGATTGAATAGGAATTTTCGTGAACTTAAGCTTTTGGATATGAATAGAGAATAACTATACATGTTATAGAATTATTGAGATATGTTATGCATATGATCATGAAGAAAATGGACATTATGACATTAGTGCCATCTAGTGTAGTGAGATACAAGTAGAAAACTTCTAAACTTGTACAATCAAGATGAAATAGTTAGATTCCATGTTTGAGACATGATGAGGACAACTTGTAAATGTTTTACTTTTCATTATGCAAGATAATGTTAATATTGTATATGAAACATTGACACTTGAGATACTATACCCCGACCTAAAGGTCGATGATGCTTTTCCGTGTTTTAGACACGATGACTTGCTATTCCGTGTTTCAGACACGATGATCGAGACTTGCTTGCTTGCCGTTTGTGCTCATTCGCACATGCTTGGTAGGGTCGCTCCCTCCAAGCCGGCACTCCGGAGTTGGCCATTTGCGACATTATGATCGCCGTGCGGGATTGGGTGCCGATTGGGACGCCGTTGGTTTGGCATAGCTCCTTGGGGGGTGCCACCACGGGACCATGAGGCGTGGCTCAAGCTTAGACTCAAAGAAAGTCTTCAAGAGAAAAGGATTAAGTTAACCAAACTTAACATTGAATATCACATAGATGATACATTAATGGTAGTTGGACATACATGATAGCAAACTTGACATTGGACACCACATAAGTAATACTACTCATTGTAGTTGGACATTATGATAGCATGATAGATTCATATCATCATCACCTTGTACATGAGCATAGAGGCATGATAGTAGTAGAGTACTTTACTTTACTTCAGTTGTTTATTTTCTGCATTTCATTTCAGCAGTTTACTATCTTATGCCTCAGTTGACCTAGTGGTGTATTTCGCTTCTCTCGGCGGCTTACCCACTGGGAACTATTGTTTAATAGTTCTCACCCCATTTGGGATGTTGTTTTCAGAGCCATCCGCAGCGGGAGGGGCTCGGGACCGTGGCAAGGGGTTATCGCATAGCTAGCTAATCCCCGTCGCACCACTCGAGGTGGTTACAGGACACCTTTTCTTTTGTTTTTGTTAGAGAGGTGTTGGTGTATTTTGGCATAGAAACCACCCATGTATTTTGATAAGTTGTATTTAAGGGAACTACATGTGTAATTTGGATTTTAACTTCTTGTATGATAGTTGTTATCTACTTTCCTCTTTATGTATAGTTTAGTTGTGTTGTGCTCTGATTACTAGTAGGATGTGTTTATTGCCTTCCTTCCGCTTGTTGTTGTAGACGCCTTGTGTGTACCGGGGGGTACCTTGTGCACACGGCGGGTCTGTGCACGTGCCGGTTAGGCTTCCGCTGGGGCCTGGGGCGTGACAATAAGTGTTTTATTGGAACCTTGACTAGCACCCCCGTCATATGTTGCATGTGTTTAACCAGACCAGTAGAGAACCTTAATCTGGGCTAGATTCTTTTATGCTTTAGACATCCCACACATTGCATTTCTTCCTGGACATAGAGCTCCTCGCCCGGGTAGTGGGCCGAGTGGTCGGGGTGTTGTGGAACGTATGTTGCACTCGGGCCTGGGGGCTGAGTGGGGTCTGGTAGCTGTGTTATGCCAGTGTTAGTGTTTTAGGAACCGTTTTGGGTAAACGGTGGTCCTGGATCTTTGGGTATTTCTTTGTTTTGGTCGTCACCATCAAGTTGTGATCGTGGTAAGCGTGTGTTATCAGGACCTTGAACCCAGAATGTTTTAGACACTCATGATTTTAGTAAACCAGTGTTTTTCCTTCCGAATTTCTAGGGGTTGCCGGAGCCTATTCTTGTTTGATTGGGCGAGGGCATCAACCCTTTGGAGTCCGGAAAATAAACTTGTTTTTAACTGATTTTCTCAAGAACCAAAATCTATAAAAGTTGGTTTTCTCAATTCAAGATGGTATTTTATAATAAAGGTCATCTTTTCTCCTAAATTTTCCTCACCCGACGGGGGTGAGTGATCTGGGTTCTAAAGGTTGATTTCATTCTTGGGTCGAAAACAACGGGAGGCTACGCCTATAGCCTGTTCTTGTTTGATCGGAGTCGTAGGTATTAGTCTCCCGGGGTTTTCGGACCCTTCGCTATTTTGGCTGTAGAGTATCTCCAGCCTGTGAGTTTAGCATGTTGAGATGGTTTCCCACTTTAACCGAGGGAGCCGAATTCCTGAACGGTAAGGGATCGAGAACTTCGTTAGGTTAAGCCTAGAATCTGTTCTTGTTTGATTGGAGTTCTAGGCACCGGCCTAACGAGATTCTCGGACCCTTGCTGTGTCAGACGGTTCTTCTCATCTATGAGTGGGGTGTCGTTTTGGGAGCCGTTTGGATTGACGGCGGTCCCCGTGGTTGTGTACTTCTCTTAGTGGGTTAGCATTCTTAGATTGAGTCGTGGAGGGTTCTCCGACTGAGAGATGGTTATTTGGCTGTTCGAGTTTCCGATCTGTTTGATCGTGGATTATAGCCTACATGTGCCGCTTTTGCCAGATGAGACACGCTTGAGCTCGGTGGGGTCGCTCCCCACGAGTTACGCTCCGGATGCGATGATGATGATGCGCCTAGTTGATACACTAGAGTTCGCTTTGCGTGAGATTGAGATAGTCAGACTAGGACGCCCCATGTGGAGTGGGCAGGTGCGTACCTAGACGATAGGCGCATGCTTGACTGAGCCAGTTTTGGCAGTCCTGGAGATTTGAGTTTTGTGAGCACCTTGCGAGTGAGTGGATGCATAGCATGTGTCTTAGTAGAGTTTTCCTTTGAGCATGGTACTTGACACATATTAGCAGTAGCGAGTGGATGCATACCATCATCTGTATTTTTCCCATTGAGCATAGTAGATAGAGGCATGATAGTTGTAGATACTTTTCCAGCTTAGTTTTTATTATCACCGTATTTTTCTGTTATCTTATGCCTCTAGTAGACTTAGTGGGCAGACCGTGGGTCTTGGAGATGGTACCCACTGAGAACTACTGTAGGATGTAGTTCTCACACCCTCTGTCGGTGACAGGTTGCTGAGGCTTTTCCTTTCGTTCCTGCCCGAGCTGGCGCGACGGACCGAGGACAGGGAGTCACGAGATAGTTCCCTACCAGCATTGTCACGCCCCGAGTCCGCCAATTTGTACGGTTCGGGCACGCCAACAGACCCGCCAATCGGGTAAAACCTTTTTCTACCCGAAAGGAACGGTAACATCCATAATAACACAACAAGTGTATGCGGAAGCACAATATCAGAGTACTAAAAATCACTATAAATTTAAACTTTCATTTTATAAACAAACAGTTAAGCGGAAATGAAAGCATACAAGAGTGTGAACCATAAATTAAACTTATTACACTTTACATTCTGAACTTGCAAATAAAATTATTACATTTCCTTTACATAATTCCTCACCATACAAGGTTCACTCAAGAAATACATAGAAAGGGATACCTCTGCTAGACCCTCTAGGTCACTATGCTGCTGGGCCCTTGCCCCTGTCGTATGCCTCGCTGTCAACTGCATCTGATCTGTCTCGACCGCTGCATCCATTCCCGAACCTGTGGGGGGTCACCCAAGGGGTGTGAGAACTTACGAGCGAGTTCCCAGTGGGTTCAACCACCGAGAGAGAGTGTCCTACACCACTTGGTCCAATGGAAGCAATAATAATAGTGTGCTAGGAAACTAAAATCCTCAACATCAATATGCAGCTATGCAATAATATATCACTACACTATCTGTGTACAACCATCGACCCAGCACTACTCTGTCTAGCCACACTAGGCTGCTAAGCACCAACTCGGCCACTATGCCGCTGTATACTGGGTTCAACTAACCCGGCCACCCTGGCCACTCTATTTTTCTTTATTCTTTAGATTCTGGTGCTTTAGTTCAAGTTAACCCTTGGAAATTCTTATCCAACGGGCCCGAGCCCGGTAGTCTTGCTACCATAAGATAAGATTTCTAAGGTTGCCGATAACACTCGCAAGTGTTACCCCGTCCTGCCGGGGGGACTTGTCATACGGGACACTGCCCGATAGGGTCACTGCCCAACTCTGACAAGAGTACTCTATCTACCAGTCATACGGGTCGCTGCCCGGGAGAGGGACCCTGTCCAACTCCTGACCGTTGTACGTTCGCCCCCGGAGGTACGCCCGTTTTATCTTTAATTTTTCTTTCTTTTCTTTTCTTTTCTTTCTCTTTTATTTTAGTTCTTAGCCTCTTTGCTTTTGAACACTTGCTTTCCTTTCTTATTCGAGCTTATAGCTCTCATTTTGCCACTGGCAATTTACTTTCTCTTTTCTTCGAGCATTTAGCTCCTTGCTTTCACTTTTAGCCCTTCGAAAGTACCTCGTCCGACGGGTCACTGCCCAGGGAGTCCTGCTCCACTTGACGAGTCTCAAATTCGAAGGCGCCATTTACATTCTCTTTATACTTTTTAGCCACTTTTAGCTTGCTCTTTAAACTTTGCCTTTTTACAACAATTTACCTCTTATCCTAGGTCTCGCCATAAGGATAACTAGAGAGTCTCCTGGACTCTTAAACATTTCACTTTCATTTCTTTAACTCAAATTGAAGTTAAAGTTATTGTCCATTTGCCCATACACCCTATGACTTTCTAGGGTTATATCTGTTAAACTCTTTAACCCTGGGATCTTATCCCATTTTTCCTGATTCCTCATTGAATCCTAGAGTTAACTTAACTCTATTTTCCTGTTCCACTATTAACTTAGAGTTACACTGACTCTAATTGCATGTTCCACTGTTATATTAGAATTACATGACTCTACTTTCCTGTTTTCCCTTTCATATCTCCACATTGATCCATTGTTCCATTCTCTTGATTCCTTACTGAATCCCAGAGTCAACTTGACTCTATGCTGACCTCTAATTCACCTTAGGTTTCCTTTACCTAAGATCCATGTCATACTCATCTTAGAGTTCCTTGACTCTATGTTGAACACTAATTCTCCTTAGGTTCTCTTTACCTAAGTTCCATGCCATATACACCCTAGAGTTCTCTGACTCTATGTTGATCACTCTATCCAGTGTCCTTAGGTTATCACCTAAGACCATGCCACTCGTCCTCCCTAGGATAACTCCTAAGTTTGATGTCACTCGTTAAACCCTGAATCTAGGTTTTCTCCTAGTCTTACTACCAACATGTCCTTTTCCTTAATGCCACATGATTCCTAGGGTTATACCCTAACATGATCACACTCATAATCAACAAATCTTTCTCATACATGCAATTATTTCATTTCATTCATCAAATAGTAATTACTTCTACGCATGCATATTCATCAAGTATCTTTGGCAACCAACAGTTGCACTTTATCTCTGTGTCAATTTGCACACACACACATCTATTCCTCTATCTCTGGCAACCAACAGTTGCCCTTATTCCATCTGAATCCATCTACACAAACAATCATAATCATGATCAACCTAACGCCTCTAACAGGCTACTATCATGCTTCAAATCGAAAAGCAAAGGAGTAAGGGGAGAGGTCACCCAATTTCGGCAGAATTTCCCACCTTGTAGCGTCCCCAATTGCTTGTAGACACTTGCAATTGGTCTCCGCGCGATCACACTTGTTTCCTCGAGCTTGCACGCAAATCGGCGCACTTCCCTCGGGTCCGCACGCGAAACGGTGCACGTCCATCAAACCTGCACGCAAAACGGTGCACGTCAGTAAAACCCACATACTCAGCACAAACTTCACACTTGCCTCCTCTATTACACTCACAAAGACAAAACACAGCACACCTAAAGCTCCATATGTACACACCCACTAGTTCAAAGCTCCATATGTACACACCCACTAGTTCACCACACCATACAAGTCCACCATAAAAATCTGCATACTAATAGATAAATGCCCACATACACTATCCTCTTCATACAAACACCCCACAACTCAACTAAAATCACTTGCTCACATAAGCAAATTACATAAATCGAACTATAACTCCACAACACCCTCAACATAACTATCACGCAAATGTCCAAAACCAAAGCTCTCTCTATACACATCCATATCCAACAAGCAGCACACACACACTCCAAAGGTCCACAGCCACTAGAAGTCCCCCACCACAACACTTACACACTTAGCTTCAACACAATTTAAATATTTGCTCCCGTAAGGAGAAACACATAATCACCAACACCCTGTAGCCCCCACAACACACATGCACCAAAGATCCAACAATTAAAAGCTCCAAAGGCACTCTAATAATTAAAATTCACTTAACCAAAATATCCCAAAACTCCTCTTGCACCCTACAGGTTCACACAACCCAATTACAATATTTAAGTTCATCACAATTTGGCAATTCACAGCACCACTCCAACATAAAATCTGCACACTACAAAGTCTCCGCACAATTAATTCTCATAACACCTCACATAAGCTCCCAGCACAACCGAGGCCCTAAAACACCATAATCCACCGAAGCATCAACATAAAACATAAGCATCATCATCATGCTCCACAGCCAACCCAGCCACCAAAACCATGCACATAGGCTCACAGCCCACTTCAAAGCACCAAATCACTTCCTCCCTTTCATTACCAAAGAAAACATAGCATACACAAATTTTTAAGCTCACAACACACCCAATCTCCCAAAAATACACACCCTGCTCACAAGCAGCACCCAATTAAATCATCCTCTAATTCACTTACAAAAACCACCTCAATCCAACAACACACTTAAAGATTCCAATTGCACATATCATCAAGTTCACCATAATATCAGCACACTAATAAATGAATGCACACTTAACACAAATTACTTTAAACCCAAGTCCAGCACCCTCAGCATTAGTATCACACTCATAAATCCCAAACTTCCACCTACACTATACAGGCTACCACAACACACACCACACATTCACATAACTCCACTACCCCCACAAGCACCCATAATACACACTACATACCCACAGCATCTCTAAAATACTTGCCCACATAAACATCAGATTAATTAAGTCTAGCACCTTCAAACATAACCAACAAATATCTGCCTATAAGCATAGCTCACACACATTTCCCACACATTTTCGTCTGATAAGAACTCCCAAAAACCACGGCACACACTCACAGCCTCACTCTGGAGAACCCACGCGCAAGCTCCACCCCGTACCTCGGCACGCGCCGCCGCTGCTGCTACCTGCTTGCTTGGCGATCGACGCGTGCGCGCTCCGCTTGCTCCGCTCGGCTTCAAGGAGGAAGCCCACAACAATACCCTTAACCATTCCTCTCATTTTCCATCCTCTGTTTCTCTCACTAAAACCCCTGTTTCTTGCTTGGAGAAGACGAAGGTGCTGGCACTACTTAATTAGGGTGCTAATTAAGTGTGGTGGTGGTGGTGGTGCTGGCAGTTAAATAAGCACACCCAAAAAATATCTCCACCACTAAATCCCTTTTTATAATCACAAATTCACTTAATTTCCACTCTCTTTCTTTTCCTCTAATTTCTTTTGCTTCCTCTGCTTGCAGTAGATGAAGGAGGTGGTGAGGTGGCGATGTTAATTAGCTACAGGCTAATTAAAGGGAGAGGGAGGGGTGGTTGGGAGCATTAAATGCACCAAAAAAAATATCCAACTCACACTTAACTCCAATTCACACTAATCTACTCCCTTATCCAAAAACACATCACTAATTCTTTTCTTCAATTAAACCTCCCAGACCAAACCCCAAAATGCCACTAATTAATTAACAAATATTAATTAAATAATCCATAAAGCCCCTAACAACTCACTTTTTACCTTCGGGGCCTCCGCCTCCGCCCGGAACCTTCCGGTATCTAGATTCATTGGCGGATCCCGTTCTCGCAATCCGGGTATCCGATCAACTCGAAATTTTTACTGTAATCTTAAAACATAATAACGAAGCTCCCCAAATTTTCTCAGAATTTTCTGACACTGTTGGCGGAGCCCGTTCTCACTATCAGGCATCCGATCAACGCGAAACTTTTTCTGTGGTCTTAAAACATATTTACGGGGCTCCCGTAATTTTCTCGGAATTTTCCGACACTGTGAATTTTCCACTAAAAATCTGGGCCCCCTTTCCCAAGTAAAATTCCAGATCTCTCCATTTTAACTCGATTTGGGTCCAACTCGTTTCGAAATGTTCTTTACTTCCCCAACTTTCATAAAAATAGTATTTTACACTATTTTTATCTACATTTATTTATGTGCCGAAAATTCGGTACTTTACAAGCATAGTTCCTTTAGAGTGAGGTAGATGTACCATCTCGGACTGTGGGATTCACTGTTTATTGTTATATTTTTAGTTTTAGTTATCTCCCTTTTTGGATTCATAGATGTTGTATAGGTGAATTTTTATTTGTATCTGACCTTGTATTATTCATGTATTTGGGAGATGGACTTTGTATTTATTTTCAGCTTTATAGTAGTTTGATTTTATATTACAGCTTTTATTTTCCGCTCTGATATCTGTGTAGCTGTAGTTCTATCTTTTGCAGGTTAGACGCTTCGTCGGTGCGGGGCTTCCCGTGTCGACGGCGGATCTGTTGGCGAGCCCGGGTCGCAGTTTCGACCCCGGGGCGTGACATGTTCGGTCAACGAGCAAGTTATCGGGTTAGCATTTAGCGTGATGCCTCTTTTACCACATAGCAGTGATACGTTTAGGCTCTGAATGAGCTAAGTGACAAGTTGGTGTATACGGACGTATATTACAGACTTCCATGGGATTGTAATGAACCAGCAAAGATTGGTTTAAGTCTTCGCTATCAGTAGAATCTATGTTGGAAAGTAACCATCGGTTAAATTTAAGGATGATTTGATTGAGCTAGTAATGACATGACTTGGTCTCCGAATTAGGAAACATTATTGATCGAGTATTAGCAGAAGAGGCTCATATGATTCAAGAGACAACAGTTATCAGGGGAGTATCGGTATGGCTCCTTATGAGGCACTGTACGGGCGCCGATGTCGTTTCCCCCATCTGTTGGGATGACGTCGGTGAGCGCCGTGTTATCGGGCCAGAGTTACTCGAGGATACTGAGGCCAGAGTGCGCGTGGCGAGACAGCAGATGCTGACCGCGCAGAGCAGGCAGAAGAGCTATGTGGATCAGCGACGACGAGACTTGGAGTTCCAAGTTGGTGACCATGTCCTGTTGAAGGTGTCGCCAACTCGTGGAATCAAGCGATTTGGGATCCGCAACAAGCTTAGTCCCTGGTTTGTCGGTCCCTTTGAGATACTGGAGCGTGCTGGTCCTGTAGCTTATCGACTGGCTCTTCCTCCTAGCCTTACCCGTGTGCATAACGTCTTCCACGTTTCTATGCTCTGGAAGTACATCAGGGATCCTTCACATGTCATTAGCCCCACCGCTGTCCAGCTTCGTGAGGATCTGAGCTATGATGAGGCACCTCTGAAGATTCTTGCACGAGATGAGAAGAAGCTGAGGAACATATCGATTCCCTATGTCAAGGTACAATGGGAGAACCACGAGGAACGCGAAGCCACTTGGGAGCGCGAATCAGACTTGTTGGAGCGTTTTCCTCATTTTATTTGACTCCTAGTTGTACTAAGTTTCGGGAACGAAACTTCTTTTTAGGAAGGAGTGATGTAATAATCTGAAATATTTTATTTTTAATAAATAAATTAAAGGTGATTTTCAACCTGAGTTTGGGTTCAAAAGACCTATATTGACCTACTTGGTCAATCGCCGGTGTGCAAGTTGCACAATTTACAAGGCAAAAGGCTATTTTCTAATCCGGACATGATCTTGAAAATCCGAGATGACTATTGCGATCGTCTCGTCGAACTGAGTGAGATTCATATTCAGCACATTTTGATCTGACGGTCGGATCTTCCAGAAATCAGCGAAGAAGCGGGCGAATATCGCGACCAATGTAACAGTGGCTCTGTGCACAGTGTTAATTAGTGATTACTGTAGATGAACAGTAACCCCCAAGTTCGGGACTCCCTCGGATGCAACGTTGGTCGATTCGCTGTTCAGACTCCGAACATAGCAATCCAGGTAGTCGTTTTGATCGGTTTCGTCAATTTGAACGCAATAGCGCTGACGAAATTTTCGTTTGATGACTCTAGAGCCTCGAAAAGCGTGAAATATGGCAAAAAAATGCGGTATGTTGCGGAAAAGCCCACAAGTTTTTGCTCCAAAAAAATGTACCACTTACAGGAAAGGGACTTAAGTCCAAGTTCTGTGGGGGGGGGGGAAGGACTTGTTGGCATATTATTTCAATATGCTATTAATACATGCATGGGTGTCTCTTGGATCTCCTCACACCCGAGCGCCTCTTTGTCTCCCTCTCTCTGCAAGCGTTACCCCACTCCCCGTCTCCTCCAACCGACGCCAAGAGCCGCCGCCGTCCCCGTCGCCGGAGAAGAAGAAGAAGCAAGAAAAAATAGCCTCTTCTCGGGTTGAAGTTGTGGGAGGTATCTTGGGAGGTTTGGTTGGTCCAAACTTCAACAGAAGAACCTTCTGTGAAGCTCTAACCGAGCCAGGGTGAAGCCGACGCTAGCCGCCGCCGTGAGCCGCCGTGGAGGTCATCTTCTTCCTTGAGTTTTTCGGCGAGGTAAGCTTATGGAAAAGATTTATTTTTAAAAGGCTCAAGAGTGTGTTTATGTTGTTCCTGACATCGAGAGGATCTTACCTTTAAAGTTTGAGCCGCCGTCGTCGTCCCTGTCGCCGGCGGGAGCCTCCTGTCCCCGGAATTCTCGTTTTGGCCGATCTTGGGCGCCGTCTACATCCGGCCGTTGAACTCAAGATCAGAGACGTTTGGATTGTTCCTCTCATTGACTGCAACCTACCTCCGAGGTTTGGTGTTGATCGGGTGTGAATCCGGGCCCCGCGAAGAAGCCCTAGAACCGGGTGTCACGCCCCGGAGGTCTCAGGATAAGCGGAAAAACGTTTTTTTTTTTTTTTCTTTTTGAAAATCAGATGGTCAACGACCCCGCCTACCGGTGCGTGCCAGACCCGCCACACATACAAATTCACTCTGCAAACGGACAGAGTCTCCTTTGTACATGCACGGCGTCTCGACTACAATTACAATAATACATTACACGGCATTGATCACACAGTCACATTGACTAAGTACAACGTGTTTCATCATTCAACAGCATTAGGAAAAATCCTATGAGTTCGCAAACGGTGTCCACTCGACACCCAAGTCTTTAAAACATCTAACATTCACATTTAGGCGGCTATGTTGTTTTGAAAGGATAAATTCCGAGGGTTTTCAAAGTGGTGTCCACACGACACCCTATTTTGAAAAGCGTTTTCGAAATCCTTTTATATCGTAAAACAGCCGCACAATTAATGTAAAACATAACCAAAACCAAACAATTAATTACATGTCCACATATCCAGCACGATCCACATATCCACACAAAATAACGAAAAGGGAAAAGAGAGAGATAACCGAATAAGAGTTTAACCAAAAAGGCCTCGTACGGCCAAACCTAAGGTCCGCGATGCCTCACCACCGTCCCGCTGTACTTACTTAGTTGGACCTGTCACGGAGTGGGTAAAGTCAGTGACAAATAAAGTAGATGCTTAAACAATAATAAACAAGAGTTTAGAAAGAGATACACCGCACCGGAACCTTCGCTATCCGACGCCCTGAAATGAATTTGATCATGTTATTTATTTTAGTTTCACACCGTCACGTCAGGGTAGGTCGACGACCTCCCCACGGGACATTTGAAGCTCTAACCCCTTCACGATGCGTGGCGCGACACGTTTAGCCATCGTGAAGTGGTCCCCAATCAACACACGTGGGGCACACGGGTCATACAGACCACTTCTCCGGAAAAGTACACCATTGCGGGGGCCTATTCCGCCGGTGTACGTGCAGCATTCAAAATAGGGATGCCGAGATCGGCGTGAATTAGTCATTACATAAAGCGAAGGGTTAAAACATTAGCACATCTCATCTACTTTATTAACCGATTAGCATTAGATACTTTAGTGATATGTTGCACTCAATGCACTTACAGCACTTGATGCAAAAGAACCCACCTGGTTGAAGATAACCGACCGCGCCCGCGACCCTCCTAAGCAAATCAGGACTCCTCGCGGCCTACTAACATTCAAGAGCACAATCAACACCTTACCTTAATCAGGTAAAATTGGCGGTCCCAACCACCGTAACCATAAACCCACAAAAACCGAAACCACTGCGCCTAGGGGACCGCAACGTCAATCAAAAACTCAACAAGTCAAAACCGTCAAGTAAAACCGAAAACTCAGATCAAACCGGTAGCCTCAAAGGCTAGCAACAACCGGACCGCGACTATTTCGTCGCGAACTCCGTCGGAACCCAAAACTACTAACGGAAAACCAGCGAAACCTAATTCTCAACTGGTAGCCGACTCGGGACGTTAATGATTAAATCAGGAAGATCCCGACGGCGAAAACGATGGGAAAAGAGACCCGACGGCGCGCCCCCGACGACTTCGTCGAGGCGCGGAGCGTCGGCGAAAATAGCACCCGACATAATAAAACAGTGAGCAAAAAGATCCTAGGTGGCCATGCCAAGAAAACCACGGAAATAACGATCCCAACGGCGAAAACGACGCTCAAAACGGTGGAAAAAACGGGCCAAAACAGAGCTACCGAACTTTGGGCTGTCGGGTGGTGCACAGGGGCAAGCGTGGACCGGGCTTACGGCGTCGGCGGCCGCGCGGCATGCGCCGGGTGCACGCAGGAAGCGTGCACCGCGCGGTTTGGGCCGGGCCGGTGCACGCTCAAAGCGTCCACCGGGTTCACACTTTCGGGTGCGGAGGCGTGCACCGGGTGCACGCCTAGAGCGTGCACCGCGCAGGCCGGTGCACGGTTGCGTGCACCGGGTCCGTGGCTTCTGCGCGCGGGCGTGCGCCGGGTGCACGCCCCGGGCCGTGGACCGCCCTGTACGGAAAGGCACAGTAAACCCTAATTCGCGTTTTTTTCTTCGTTTTCGCTCCCGTTTCGCGATTTCTTCTCCGTTTTCGCTCCCGTGCGACTCCGGCGAAGACCCCGCGACCATGGTAACGACGGCGGCGGCCTCCCGTTTAAAAACGGCGGCGGCGGCCTCCCGTTAACCCATTAAGTTCCAACGAAACACCCCCAAAAATTCCCGAAAAAATACACGATAATTCTAATGACTAAACCAACGATCGATGAACAACCAAAACATCGATCGGAAACCCAAACCAACCTCCAATTAAATCCGATAAAAATTATCGATCAAGAACGAGAATAAATGTCACGCCCCGGAGGTCTCAGGATAAGCGGAAAACGTGTATTTTTTTTTTTTGAAATCAGATAATCAACAACCCCGCCTGCCGGTGCATGCCAGACCCGCCACATATACAAATTCACCCTGTACACGGACAGAGTCTCCTTTGTATATGCACGGCGTCTCAACTACTTTTACATGAATCACATTACACGGCATTGATCACACAGTCACAGAGAGTAAGTACAACAAGTATCAACATTGAAAGAATCTAGGAGTTCGCAAACAGTGTCCACTCGACACCCAAGTCTTTAAAACATCTAGCATTCACATGCAGGCGGCTACATTGTTTTGAAAGGATAAATCCCCAGGGTTTTCAAAGTGGTGCCCACACGACACCCTATTTTGAAAAGCATTTTCGAAATCCTTTTTCATCGTAAAACGGCCGCACAGTTAACATGAAACATAATCGTAACTAAACATTTAAAAATACATGTCCACATTGTCTGCGATCTCGAATGACCCATCCCGCGCGGTTCGCCTCTTTCTGGTTCCCGTTGGATGGTATTCACGATTCAGATGAGTATTTGTATGTATGGATGGTATATGTGGGTATCAGGTATTGCGGATCCATGACTTCCAATAGACGCAAGCATCTATTGTTAATTACCCCCTTATGATTGGGGCACCTTCGATTAAGAGACCTTTGTGGGAAGGATAGAATAAATCGTATCCTAATGATTAGACAAATCCTAAGTATATATGTTAGGATTTAGCTGGGTTTGAAATTGACTTGATCCTGCTTATATGTGTTGAGGACTGGTCGATATTAAACTCTAATTATATGTGTCAGAGTTTAATTGGGTTCGATTGACTCTAAGTATATGTATTAGAGTCCAATTATATTTGATTCCATATTTGGCGTATGTTCCAAAGTGGAGACATGACCAAACCCCAAGGATATGTATTGAGGTGGGTTGGATTTGATGTTACTCGAAAGTAGGAGGTGGCTAAGTCCTATATGTATTAGGATTGGCCGAGTTTGATATGTTGTTCACTCTAGTTATATGTGTTAGAGTAAAAGGTTGACTAACCCTAAGTATATGTATTAGGATTAGTTGAGTTGATTTGGTTTCTACCCTAGATTATGGGCTAGAGTAAAAGGTTAACTACACCCTAAGTATATGTATTAGGGTTAGTTTGATTGATTTGGATGAACTCTAAGTATATGTGTTAGAGCCCGATCAAATTTGATTCGGCTAAATTCTAAGTATATGATTTAGAATCTAGTCGGTTTGGATGTAGTTTTTTTTTTTTTTTTGCCTTAATTATATGTGTTAAGGCGATGGGATTGAATGGGTTTTGGATTTTGTTTATGGATTGGATTGGGCTTTGGGTTTTATTTGTAGATCGAATGTGTTTTGGGTGGGTTATCAGTTTTATTTGTGGATCAAATGGGTTTTGGGTTTTATTTGGGTTTTGGGTTTTATTTGTAGATCCAATGGGTTTTAGGCTATTAGTTTTATTTGTGGATCAAATGGGTTTTGGGTTTTATTTGGGTTTCAAATGGGTTTTGGGTTTTTATTTGTGGATCGAATAGATTTTGGGTTTTTATTTGTGGATCGATTTTATTTGCGATTGGACTGGATTTGGGGTAGTATGTGGACTGGGCATATGTTATATATGGGTTGGATTTGGGACCCGTATGTGGACTGAATTTAAGACCCGTATATGGATTGGGCCTATGTCATATGTGGATTGGATTTGGGATCCGTATGTGGATTGGATTTGGGACCCGTATATGGATTGGGCCTTATGTCATATGTGGATTTGATTTGGGATCCGTATGTGGATTGGATTTGGGACCCGTATATGGATTGGGCCTTATGTCATATGTGGATTTGATTTGGGATCCGTATGTGGATTGGATTTGGGACCCGTATATGGATTGGGCCTTATGTCATATGTGGATTTGATTGGGATCCGTATGTGGATTGGATTTGGGACCCGTATATGGATTGGGCCTTATGTCATATGTGGATTGGATTTGAGATCCGTATGTGGATTGGATTTGGGCCTTCTTTTCATATGGGTAAATCCGAGGCCTTCATATGGGTGAGCCTTATTGAGTTCATTTATTAGTCCTTTCTGAATCGGACTTAGACTACAAGTTGATTAGGACTCATTTGAATTTTGTCTCGATTCAAAGAAATTCCTATTTATTTCAATATCCCCTTTTATTTTATTTTATTTGGCGTCCGAAGAAAATTTTCTAATTTTATCGGGGAAACACCGTTATTTTATTTTGATGTGGGATCCGAATGAATTCCCTTTTTGGAATTATTTGGGGTCCGAAAAAGTTATATATTTTTTTTTACTTAGGATCTGAAGGAAATCCACTTTGATTTATCTTGAGGTTCAATGTAATTTGATTTGGGATTCGAAGCGGTTCATTTTTGGCTTAACCTAGGTTCGGATGTCCGAAGAAATCATCCGAACCGGTTTTTTTTTTCAAAGAAATTTATTTTTTTCTCTTTCTCTTTTTTTTTTTTTTTTTTTTTTTCTTTTTTTTTTCCTCTTTTTTTTTTTCTCTTTTTCTTTTCTTTCTTTCTTTTTTCTTTCTTTTCAGCCTGAAGTAAAGTAAGGTGCGTCCGCAGAGTTCCCAAACCGGCTTTCAAAGAAATTATATTTTTTTTCTTTTTATTTTATTCTTTTCTTTTTTTTTTCTTTCTTTCTTTTCTCTTTCTTTTCAGCCTGAAGTAAGGTTCGTCCGCAGAGTTCCCAAATCGGCTTTCAAAGAAAATTATTTTTTTTTTTTACTTTTTTTTTCTCTTTTCTTTTTTTTTTTCTTTCTTTTCAGCTGAAGTAAGGTTCGTCCGCAGAGTTCCCAAACCGGCTTTCAAAGAAATTATTTATTTTTCTTTATTTTTTTTTTCTCTTTCTTTTCTTTTTCTTTCTTCTTTTCTCTTTCTTTCAGCCTGAAGTAAGGTTCGTCCGCAGAGTTCCCAAACCGGCTTTCAAAGAAATTATATTTTTTTTCTTTTATTTTATTTCTTTTCTTTTTTTTCTTTCTTTCTTTCTTTTCTCTTTCTTTTCAGCCTGAAGTAAAGATTCGTCCGCAGAGTTCCCAACCGGCTTTCAAAGAAATTTTTTTTTTTTTTTCCTCTTTTTTTTTTTTTTTTTTTTCTTCTTTCTTTCTTTTTCTTTCAGCCTGAAGTAAGGTGCGTCCGCAGAGTTCCCAAAACGGCTTTCAAAGAAAATTTATTTATTTATTTTTTTTCTTCTTCTTTTCTTTCTTTTTTTTTTCTTTCTTTCTTTCTTTTCTTTTCAGCTGAAGTAAGATGCGTCCGCAGAGTTCCCAACCGGCTTTCAAAGAAATTATTTATTTTTTTTTCCTCTTCTTTATTTTCTTTTTTTTTTTCTTTCTTTTCTTTCTTTCTTCTTTTCAGCCTGAAGTAAGGTGCGTCCGCAGAGTTCCCAAACCGGCTTTCAAAGAAATTTATTTTTTTTATCTTATTTTATTTTATTTTTTTTAAATAAATTCTTACCTGAGAAATACGTCCAAAAGAAAGAGCCAAGAAAGTTGATTGCGGGTGCCGAGGAAGTTGATCGAAGGAGTTGACAGAAGGAGGTTGAGGAAGTTGACCGGATGAGGCGAGGAAGTTTACCGGAGCTGCTGAGGATGAGGGACGGGTTTTTATTTTTGTGGTGGAATATGGGACAATATCGGACGTTCTTTTTTTTGTGGTGGAAAAATATGGAAAGTCCTCCTTAGGCAAAGGAAAATCTCTCCTTTTTATAGTAGGGAGGCGCAGAGAAATATCGTGTGGGATTCGTTGGGATTCGTTGAGGGGTTGGCGAGAAAATGTGGGTTCGTTGAGGAACGACGTGCGTTGGTTCGTTGAGGAAAATACGTGGGAACCTCGTTCAAATTTGAGGAAATTATTATATTCAAATTTCAAATTTTAAATTTTAAATTTCAAAATTGAAAAGATATGTTCAAATTTTAAAATTCAAATTTTAAAATTGAATATGTTCAAATTTCAAAATTGAATGGTTATGTTCAAATTTCAATATATTGAGAGAGTATGGTTGTATTTAAATTTTAAATTTCAAATTTCAAAATTGAATATGTTCAAAATTGAGAAAGTATGGTTGTATTTAAATTTCAAATTTTAAATTTCAAAATTGAATATGTTCAAATTTCAAAATTGAATATGTTCAAATTTCAAAATTGAACGATTAACGAACGAGGAAAGTTTAAAATTGAATTGAGAGATATTTTAAAATTTGATTGGAGATTTGAAAAATATTTTGAAATTTGATTGAAAATTCAAAATTCAAAATTCAATTTGAATATAATTTTTTTTGGAAATTGAATTTTTAAACAAACAGTTTACTATAATGTAAGTCCCGCTGTGCACAAAAATAGGATCCGACTGGTTTGGTAAACTAAAAAAAAATGACGGTGCTTTGATGAGACCTATAAGCTTGTGTTCACAAATAACCTAAGCTTGTATTCGCAAATGATCTATTAAGGGGGTTTGAACTTGTAGTAAAATTTGTTGGACCCAAATTATTAATATGTTAAAAGTTTTGGGCTTATACGGGGCTTATACAGACAAATCAATATTACGGACCAACCATAATCTTTCCCCCCCTTTTTTTAAAAAAAAAAAATAATTTTTTTTTTTTTTTTTTTACCTCAAAACACATATCCAGCATGATCCACATATTCACACAAAATAACCAAAAAGGGAAAAGAGAGAGATAACCGAATAAAAGTTTGATCAAAAGGCCTCATACGGCCAAACCTAAAGTCCGCGATGCCTCACCACCGTCCCACCGTACTTACTTAGATGGACCTGTCACGGAGTGGGTAAAGTCAGTGATAAATAAAGTAGATGCTTAACAATAATAAACAAGAGTTTAGAAAGAGTTACGCCGCACCGGAACCTTCGCTATCCGACGCCCTGAAATTAACTTACTCATGTTATTCATTTTAATTTCACACCGTTTCGTCAGGGTAGGTCGACGACCTCCCCACGGAACATTTGAAGCTCTAACCCCTTCACGATGCGTGGGCGACACGTTTAGCCATCGTGAAGTGGTCCCCAATCACCACACGTGGGGCACACGGGTCTTTCTGACCACTTCTCCGGAAAAGTACACCATTGCGGGGGCCTATTCCGCCGGTGTACGTGCAGCATTCAAAAAGGGATGCCGAGATCGGCGTAAATTAATCATTACATAAAGCGAAGGGTTAAAACATTAGCATCTGTCATCTACTTTATTAACCGGTTAGCAATAAATATTTTAGTGATATGTTGCACTCAATGCACTTACAGCACTTGATGCAAAGGACCCACCTGGTTGAAGATAACCGACTGCGCCCGCGTCCGTCCTAAGCAAAACGGAACTCCTCGCGGCCTACTAGAATATCCAAAGCACCAATTAACACATTACCCTAGTCAGGTAAAATCAGTGGTCCCAACCACTGATACAATAAACCCACAAAGCCAAAATCATCATACCTAGAGGATCGCGACGTCAATCGAAAACCAACAAATCAAAACCACCGAGTAAAACCGATAACATTGAAGACTAACAACGACCGGACCGCGACTACTTCGTCGCGGACTCCGTCGGAACCCAAAACCGCTAACGGAATTCAACAAAACCTATTCCTCAGCCGATAGCCCTCTCGGGGCATCAAAGGTTAAACCAGGAGGGCCCCGACGGCAAAAACGATGAGAAATGAGATCCGACGGCGCGCCCCCGACAATTTCGTCGAGGCGCGGAGCGTCGGCGAAAACGACACCCATCATAATAAATCAGTGACCAAGAAGGTCCCAGGTGGCCATGACAAGAAAGCCACGGAAATAACGATCCCAACGGCGAAAACGGCGCTCAAAACGGTGGAAAAACGGGCAGAAACGGAGCAAAAGAACTCCGGGCTGTCGGATGGTGCACGGGGGCAACCGCGGACCGGGTTCACGTCAACCGGCGGCGGCGGCATGCGCCGGGTGCACGCAGGAAGCGTGCACGCGCACTTTGGGCCGGGCCGGTGCACGAGGTTTTGCGTGCACCGGGTTCACGGTTGCTGGGCGCAAGCGCGTGCGCCGGGTGCACGCCTGGGGCGTGCACCGCGCACGATGCGGCCCGGCGCACGGTTTCGTGCGCCGGGTCTGCGCTTCCGGGATTGCGGGGCGTGCACCGGGTGCACGCCCGGGATCCGTGGACCGCGTCGTACGGATAGCAACAGTAAACCCTAGTTTTCGCCGTTTTCGCTCCCGTTTCGCGATTTCTTCTCCGTTTTCGCTCCCGTGCGATCCCGGCGACGACCCCGCGAACATGGTAACGACGGCGGCGGCCTCCCGTCTAACAACGGCGGCGGCGGCCTCCCGTTAACCCACTATGTTCCGACGAAGTCGCCCAAAAATTCCCGAAAAATTCCCGGTAATTCTAACGGCTAAACCGACGACCGACGAACAACCAAAACGTCGATCGGAGGTCCGTCAAAAAGAAACCGATTAAAAACCATCGGTTAAATTCGATAAAAAAAACACCGATCACCCCCATCAAGAACAAGAAAGACACGGATCAAAACCCGACGAAATCCGCGATGTACGATCTTACAAGAACACGAAAAAACCCCCGATTAAATTCTACGAAAGGATCTACAACCACTAACCTCACTTAATCGGAAAATAAAGAACCGATCTTGGTCCTCGCGTCGTCGGAGATCCGGATCCGCTCCCCGTAGACGATGGCGTCTCGTTCTCCGATCTCCGGCACGTAAAACGGCGATCGGGTTCCTCCGCTTCTTCCTTCTTTTCTTCCGATTAGGGTTTCGCCCTTCTTCTTTTCTTTCTTTTCTCTCCGCTCTTACGGCTAGGGTTTAGAATTCTCTTTCCTTACGGCTAGGGTTTAGAATTCTCTTTTCTTAACGAGGGGAAAATACTTATATTATCTAATTATCTTAATATTTAATTTCCCCAATTTCTGTTATTTTCCAAAACGTACGTAGAGAAAAATCTAATTTCCCCATCACCGGATAATTAATTAATTAGCTTAATTAATTAATTATCCACACGAGATAACCCCCATTATCCACAAACGGGTGCAAGATACTTTGCACGGATTTCGATGCACGACTAATCACCGCATCACTAAAAATCCCGTTCCGGGGGTTCCCGACATCGGATTTCCGATCCGATCGCCTCGTCGGTCTTCATTTTTCGCGCTCTTCCGCAGAAAAAATACAAGTGCCACACACACCGACCGACTAACCAAAAGTAATATTTCCGGGATACTAAAAGAACACTAAAGTAGAAGGAGGGTTAAATATTACAAAATACCGTGTCATTACAATAAAACGTTGATCAAAAGCCAACAAAAATCCGTGATCGGCGTACCGACTACAACGACCTTACAAGAACGCGGAAAAATCCCCGATTAATTTAACAAAATGAATTAGCGGTCGCTAACCTCGATCAAAGAACCGATCTTGCCCCTTCGCGGCGTTGGGGATCCGGATCCGCTCCCCCATAGAAGATGGCGTCTCGTTCTCGGTCTCCGGCAAGTCGATCGGGCGATCGGTTTCCCCCGCTTTCTCCTTCTTTCCTTCTTCTCTCCTCCGGTTAGGGTTTTCTTTTCTTTTCTCTCGTACGGCTAGGGTTTCGTAAATTCACTTTTTCTCTCGGTTTCTTTTCTTAACGAGGGGGAGGAAAAATACTTATATTATCTATTTATTTATTTATTTTTCTCTTATTTTCTGTTATTTTCCCAAATCGTACGTAGAGAAAAATCTCTTTTCCGTCACCGGATAATTAATTAGTTAATTTAATTAATAATATCCACGCGGATAACCCCATTATCCACAAACGGGTGCAAGATATTTTGCACGGATTTCGATGCACGACTAATCGCCGCATCACTAAAAATCTCGTTCCGGGGGTTCCCGACATCGGATTTCTGATCCGATCGCGCCGTCGGTCATTATTTTTCGCACTCTTTCACAGAAAAATACAAGCACCACACACACCGACCGACGACCCAAAGGTAATAATCCCAGAGTACTAAAAGGACACTAAAATAGAAGGAGGGTTAAATATTACAAAATACCGTGTCATTACACCGGGCTTTTCTTCCCTTTGGCCTAGCCTCGCCGTCCGGCGCCGCCGTTCACCCGCGCCGTCGGCCACCACCTCAGCAATCTTCGTGGAGCCGAGGGGAGCACCTTGGTCCAAGTTGCACTGGCTCAGGCTTCGCCGGCCGGAATCCACCATTAGAGGACCTCGTTCTTGGCCGAGCTTGAGTTGGGTCGCGTCGCCGGCGATCACCGTCGTTTCCACTTGCCGGCCAGTGACCCAGGTAAGGTATTTTGATCATTTTGAGGCTCTGCATGAGGTTGCATGAAGGTTCTAACGTAGGCTTTGCATCCTCTGTAGTTGCACCATCGTGGTAGTCCGAGCCTCGCCGCCGGCCACCGCCGACGCACGTGGACGCCGGCCAACCACCCAGGTAGGCTCTAAACCCCATAAGCACACTTTCCATCAACTTATTTTGGACAGAGAACCCTTGGGAAACAAGTTGCTCCAACTTGTTTCTTTAACGGTTTATTTGGGTTCTTTTCCGGCCGCCGCCGACTCCGGCCGCCGGCGGTGGGCCAGACCATGTCCAAACGCTCTATGTGAGGGTTTCTAGTGATGTGCTCACCGTTGTTGGCACTCTGCTCCAGGTTTGATCCAAGTTTGTCCAAACCGAGCTCTTGCCTTGAAGTGGTGTTGCTCCGGCCAACTTTCCGGCCACTCTCCGACAAGCCCCTGGGTGAGCCCTCGACTCAGTAACATGTCCATATCATGATGCTCACCTTTATTTTCAGTTTGATCAAGTATTACCCATGTTGTAGCATAATGGCTAATTTGGACTTAGAAGTTTATGGGCCAACTTTGCCCTCGGGCCTCGTGCCAGCCCAAACTCGTGAGCACGAGTTTTGTTGCGTCAAAATCTACGCGCTGAAACTTACGGCGCTGTCTGAGACTTCCTGGATTGGGAGATTGAGTCGAATCAATGTATCAAGTTGATGGAATTATGCAAAATGTTAAGTATATTATGGACTAGAATGCAAATGTGAACATCATGACTGTCTTAGACAGGGTTACGCATCCTCTAAGCTTTTCGTTAAAGGTCTGTAGGCTTTTGTTGAGCGGAAAACGGATATCGAATCGTAAATCGGCAAAATCGCCGGTTTAACAGTTTCCGGCGCGCGTTTCGCGTGTTTCGGTGAAAAAGAACGATTAGTGGTTACTGTTAGTTGCCTTTGGTCATCCCCGACATCATCCTGGCTGGTCCAGTGACATTGGTTATTTGTCGGGAGATTTTCGAAGCCAAAATCGGCTTTCCGGGAGTTGTGCGAGTAATTATGGCAACATTTCGACACATGTATTTACGTTTTGGTCTCTGTCTGCCCAAACATAAAAAATATGTTGTTTAGGCTCAGCAGGTGAAGTTTTGTAGTATTCAGACATTTGTAGACCGTTGGCGGGTCATATTTAGTGATTCAGTGGATTTTCGGGAATTTCGGTTTAAGCCTAGTTTGGCTAAGTTCCCCGTGTTAGCATCATATTGTTATAGTGTTGTCGGATGGGTTTGAGTGAGTCTGTTACTGATTCCAGTTATATGTTCAGGGCCCAGCAGTTCAGCACCAGCTTCCCAGTAGTCTAGCGGGATTCGGGATCGGCCTACATTCAGGTGGGTTATCTTCGGTCCGGGCTTTATCTTTTCGGCCCTCTGGTTGCTTTAGTCCAGTCGGACACTTGTTCTTGATTAGCCCTGATGATTTTGCCTATATGTCATATATTCCTACATGATAGACATTGATTTCCTTGGACATATCCTGTATACGTGCTCGTCAGTTCTTATATCTCAGTATAGTAGATATTCATGGTCTGATCATGCCTATTGTTGCTTCATATCTATCAGTTATTATATTGCATTATATCCAGAGATACTTGCTTCTATTTCCAGTTATGCATGATAGACCTGATTGATATACAGACAGATAGTTGCTTCCCTGTTGGGATCTCGGCTTGTTGCCGACTACCCAGTCGTTGGACCGCGAGCTTGAGCATAGCATTATGATCGCCACGCACCGCTGTACTTCACGTACGCCGTGGGATTGATCCCCCACCGGGCGTTCTTTACCGGTAAAGTGGTCTAGAGGAAAGACCCGTGAGCCCCCAGATAGCACCTGGAGGTGCGGGGTTATGTCAGCCAGATAGGTGCCAGATAGTGGCATGAGCCTGAGGTCCTCGTGACCAATAGTGGCATTGATTTGGTACTTGATGTTCTTGTGATTGATGCATAGCTTTTATACTTCCATGTTCTAGCATGCTTATTTCAGTACCTATTATTGCTCATTATACTTGATTATCAATAGACCTATTATTTGATTAACCAATACCTCAATCCTTAAAGTTTTGACTCTATGTTAAACTCTATCTCATAACCTTAGTTTACTCTTATACAAATGCCACATGTGAGATCTTAAGGTTAATGCCACTCATTAAAATCCTACACTAGGTTTTCTCCTAGATCATCATGCCATTGTTCCATAAAGACCCTTAACATTATGCTCCTAGCATTAAATCAACATACAAAATCCTCATTCTCTTTACCTATAATAAATCTGTAAAGTACCGAATTTTCGGCACATAAATAAATATAAATAAAGGTGGGATGAAATCCTATTGTTATGAAAGTTAGGGAAGTAAAGAATATTTGGAAGCGAGTTTGGCCCAAATCGGGGTAAAATATGGAGCTTTAGGTGTGCTGTGGGTTGTCTTTGTGAGTGTAATAGAGGAGGCACGTGTGAAGTGTGTGGGTGTTTTGTGACCCGGTAAGGTGCAGGTGGATTTATGGGATATCGTGGTTAAGTGATAATTATTTTATTATCGTGTTAATTGGAACTCTTATGTGTTGATGCTGAGGAAAGTGTGAATGTGAGCTGGATGTGTAATTTTTGGTTGCTTGAGGGGTGTTGTGAACTCTTAATTAAGTAAGTTGATGTTAGGGAGGACTTGTTCTATGCTGAAGAGCCAAATATATAAGTATTGGTTTAGTGGAATTTATTTTATGTAATTAGACTTTGCTGATAGGTTGGGAGCTACAGTGTTGAGTGTATGTGGGCATTTATTTATTAGTATGCAGATTTTTATGGTGGACTTGTATGGTGTGGTGAACTAGTGGGTGTGTACATATGGATGTTACCGTTCCTTTCGGGTAGAAAAAGGTTTTACCCGATTGGCGGGTCTGTTGGCGTGCCCGAACCGTACAAATTGGCGGACTCGGGGCGTGACAGATTAGAGTGGTATCAGAGCCTAGGAATAGTCCTAGGTGGTTAGCAACCTTAGGGAGACCCTAGGGATTAGCACGAGAGAGTGCGTGGATTGTGGCGAAAGTACTTGATTGGGTTTGTTGTTCCCAAAAAGGATGTTGGGACTGATCGAGGGCGACGAGCTTTCATTCTTCGAATATTACGTTGGCGGCCGACAACGTAATGTTGGAGATGAAAAGGAGTACCCTCTTATACTTTCGCATGATTGGGTCGACGAGCCTTTTGTCGGTATATAGACTGCGCGTTGCTCAAATGGCTAAGTTTGGGCTGGTTGTTTCGTTGTGGTGTGCATATTAGCGATGACACCACATAGGAAAACGCACCTGTTTGACTCGAGTCCGAGAGGGCTCGGGGTCAAACGTGGTATACGAGCTGCGATAGCAGGTGACCGCACTTGTTGGAGTGGTCCAGCAGCAGGTCAGACTTCTTGCCGTCGGCGAAAATTTTTCCGCCGACAGGAAGACAGGTTTTGACGCCTAAGAGTGGCGTCAGCATGACAGTTGGAGCAGATAGATAGACTCCAGTGGCTGATAGCGCAGCAAGTTGAGGCTGCACAAACAACGTATGGATATACGGCGTCGCCGCCTGTAGGGGCGACAGTAAAGAGAGTGGCAGTGGCCGCCGAACTTTTGTCGGCGCCAGCCAACACCTTCAGCATGGGGTGTTGTAGGCTTGTGTCAGCTGGTTTGCTGGCAAAGTATGGTTAGTAAGGTCCAGTGAGAGACCGACTCGCGAGGTGAATGGTGATCGCTATGTCGCGCGAGAGCCAAGTTGCTGTGCCCTAAGGGTTAGGGCAAGAAAGATTTACGGCCTGCGGCGTGAGTTCGCCCTGATGACGGTAGTGACCGTGTGGCGTGTTGATTGTGGCTAGGTTGCCACGTAGTAGTGTTGGTGAGGCCTAGAATAGCTTCAGGATGCGAGAACCTCTCGAAAGAGCGAGAGTTTTGTGGCGCCGTTCTGATGGATCGGTTTAATGGCAAGGATTGCCACCGCAGGATTTGCGAGTTAATCACCAGAGTTGGTGAACAGTTCATTGTGTGCCTCAACCCAGTTGGGAGAGGTGTACAGGAGTCATACACGTGTATAAGCAAGTTGCTTAACACTGGATTTTGCGAGTTAGCGTAGGGGCGTTGGACGCCCAACTGTTTAGGTGCTCATGGAGCACAGTACGTTTAGCCGAGAGAGCTGATTAGTTGGCGCATTAGCCTTTGCCCAGTGTGGCCGGAGTTGATAGATTGTTTGTGTCACGCCCCGGGGTCGAAACTGCGACCCGGGCTCGCTGACAGATCCGCCACTGTACGGAAACTGCCGTACAGACGAAGCGTCTAGCCTGCAAAGCAAAAAACTACAGCTACACAGATATCAGAGCGGATAAAAAGCTGTACTAGAAAATTTCTCAACTACAAAGTTGCTACAACACAAAGCCTATCTCCCAAAAACAGGCGATACAAAAAGAAATCCACCTATACAATATCTACAAATCCAAATGGGAGATAGCTAAACAGGAACTAACACCAACTCCCACAATCCGGGATGGTACATCTACCTCTCTATAAGTAACAATGCGTGGTAGGAACTATCACGCGACTCCCGATCCTCGGTCCGTCCAAACAGCTCGGCAGGAAGGACGGAAGAAAGCCTCAGCAACCTGTCACCGACAGAGGGTGTGAGAACTACATCCTACAGTAGTTCTCAGTGGGTACCGTCTCCAAGAACCACGGTCTGCCACTAAGTCTACTAGAGGCATAAGATACAGAAAAGACTGTGATAATAGAATAAGCTGGAAAAGAATCTACAGCTATCATGCCTCTATCTACTATGCTCAAAAGGAAGAGACTATGGATGATGGTATGGCAGCCACTCACTGCTGACAATATGTCACTAGTACTATGCCCAAGACACTCTACTATGACAAATGCTATACCAACACTCTCTCAGTGTAACCCAAAATCTCATCGACTGCCCCACAGGGTCCAGTCCAGTCAAGTAACCCATATCTCATCGACTGCCCCACAGGGTCCAGTCAAGCCTGCGCCCCCTGGTGTATCAACCAGGGTGTCCAAACGGACAAACTCGATATCTCACATAGTGACCCCATGGTAGCTCGGCCAGGGGTATCAAAGCGACCTCTAGTAAATAAACTAGGCGCATCATCGCAGCCATCGTCAGGCTCGGAATCATCAACGCACCCGGGGCGTGGTTCGAGGGGTGCGACCCCACCGAACTCAAATATCTCAACAGTATCACTGTCTCACAAGTGGCTCCTGCAGGCTATAGTCCTCGATCAACAGATCGGTATCTCGATGCTCAAAGCACTACTCAGTCGGAGAACCCTCTACGACTCAATCTCACAACACTGACCCACTCAGCGAAAGTACCACACAACTGGGACCAACCGTCTCTCCCAACGGCTCCCACAAGAACCCCCACTCACTCAACACACAAACTCACGGCCGGAGATGCTCCACGGCCAAATCTACGAAGGGTCCAAAACCCCGGGAGACTAACATCTACGTCCCTAGAGAGAAAAAAAAAGCCCTTAGAACCCAGATCACTCGAATCCGCTCGGGTGGATAAGTTTATAAGAAACCATGCCATTTATTTCAGAAAACCATTCGATCTGAAAGAAATCCATCTTTTTAACGATTTTTTAGTCTTTTTAGGAAAACCCTTTGAAATCAAGTTTTATGCCCAAACCTCGAAGCTAACGCCCTCGTTCTATCAAACAAGAACAGACTCAGGCAACCTTGCGAGGCTTGGAAGAAACATTGGCTGACTAAAATCATGTATTCGTCCAAAAAGTTCTGGGTTCTAAGGTCCTGCTAAACACACGTGCACCACGCTCACAACAGGGTGGTGACGAGAAGAACAGCGAAAAGGAAACCCCGGGACCACCGTTTACCTGAAACGGTTCCCCAAACACTAACACTGGCCTAATCCCAGCCACCAGACTCCACTCGCCCCCCCCGGCCCGAGTGCAACACCCGTCCCACAACACTCTGACCTCTCGCCCACTACCCGGGCGAGGAACTCTATGTCCAGAAGGATATAAAAAGTGTGGGATGTCTAAAGCATAAAAGAACCTAGCCCAGATTAAGGTTCTCTAACAGTCTGGTCAAACACATGCACATATGACGGGGGTGCTAGTCAAGTTCCAAGAAAACACTTAAACTAGCATGCAATTCTATCACAATAGAATTAGAAGAAGTCCGTAGACTTGGAGAGAAAACCAACCCACCTCAGCTCGCCCCCAATTGCTTGTCGACACTTGCAATTGGGCTCAGCGGACCTACCTGGCCTCCAAGGGGTCCGCACGCAACGCGAAGCCCGATGCCAGAATCGGCACGCGACTCGGAGCACGCAGCGACCAACCACACGACCGCGCGCTCCGCGGATGCTAAAAACCGCACCGCAAGCTGCCAGAAGCGAATCCAAATCGAAGAAATCGCAAAACCGAGCATGGCGGAGCCTCCGTCGGCGACAGCTCGTGCACCGAAGCCCGACGGCGAAAACAGCCACCGTCAGCGAAAACATCGTCGCGCCGCGCGAAAAAAAGAACGCGAAAAGCGTGCTGAAAAAAATCCCCAAACAGCTGCAGCGGCGGCGAAAACGTGTCGAAAAGCTCCTCAAAAAAAACCCGACGGCGAAAAACAGCTCGCCGGCGGCGAAAAACAGCTCGAAAAACTGCTTGCGGAACAGCCCGCGAAATCATGCGAAACTACCGGCTGTGTCCCGAAATTCGGCGCGATGGCAACTTCGGGCGCTACCGTGTTGGGCCGGCCGCAACACTGTGCGCGCCCGAAACGGCCCGGGGCCGCCACGTAAGCCCGACCAACAGCGACAGCGGCCGAGCCGCTCCGCTGCGGGCCACGTCGCTGCCCCGGCGCCCGACACGCGTCCCGCACAGCGAACAGCTGTGCGGGGCGCATGAAGCAGCCGACGCGTGGCACCTCCCCGTCAAACCGGGTAGGTGGCGCCCGCCAGTGGCAGGGCGACACGCGTCCCTGCCACTGTCGCGGTCACACGTGCGGGCAGGCGGCGCCTGCCGCGCACGAGCCCGAGGCGGGGTCCCGCGCCCCCGTGCGCCGCACCCGGTGAGCCGACCAATGACACGTTGACACGTGTCCCATGCACCCGGTCCACGCACCCTAGTTCGGGTTCCGTGGACCGCGCCGCGTGCACCGACCAACCGGGCGCTGCCACGCGTCCCCCCGCTGGTCCATGCACCGCCGCGCCAAATCCGTAGACCGCGCCTCAAGAGCCCGCCAATCAGGCGGCGCCACGTGTCCATGCGCCGGGTCCGTGCACCCAGCCGCTCCCCTCTGTGGACCGAGCGCTGCGGACCGGCCCTGTCACGCCCCGGGGTCGAAACTGCGAGCCGGGCTCGCTGACAGATCCGCCATCTGTACGGAAACTGCCGTACAGACGAAGCGTCTAGCCTGCAAAAGACAAAACTACAGCCACACAGATATCAGAGCGGATAAAAAGCTGTACTATAAAATTTCACAACTACAAAGTTGCTACAACACAAAGCCTATCTCCCAAAATCAGGCGATACAAATAGAAAGCCACCTATACAATATCTACAAATCCAAATGGGAGATAGCTAAACAGGAACAAAAACCAACTCCCACAATCCGGGATGGTACATCTACCTCTCTATAAAGTAACAATGCTGGTAGGGAACTATCACGCGACTCCCTGTCCTCGGTCCGTCCAAACAGCTCGGCAGGAACGGAAGAAAGCCTCAGCAACCTGTCACCGACAGAGGGTGTGAGAACTACATCCTACAGTAGTTCTCAGTGGGTACCGTCTCCAAGAACCACGGTCTGCCCACTAAGTCTACTAGAGGCATAAGATAACAGAAAAGACTGTGATAATAGAAATAAGCTGGAAAAGAATCTACAGCTATCATGCCTCTATCTACTATGCTCAAAAGGAAGAGACTATGGATGATGGTATGCAGCCACTCACTGCTGACAATATGTCACTAGTACTATGCCCAAGACACTCTACTATGACACATGCTATACCAACACTCTCTCAGTGTAACCCAAATCTCATCGACTGCCCCACAGGGTCCAGTCCAGTCAAGTAACCCATATCTCATCGACTGCCCCACAGGGTCCAGTCAAGCCTGCGCCCCCTGGTGTATCAACCAGGGTGTCCAAACGGACAAACTCGATATCTCACATAGTGACCCCATGGTAGCTCGGCCAGGGGTATCAATATCTCACACAGTGACCCCATGGTAGCTCGGCCAGGGGTATCAAGCGACCTCTAGTAAATAAACTAGGCGCATCATCGCAGCCTCGTCAGGCTCGGAATCATCAACGCACCCGGGGCGTGGTTCGAGGGGTGCGACCCCACCGAACTCAAATATCTCAACAGTATCACTGTCTCACAAGTGGCTCCTGCAGGCTATAGTCCTCGATCAAACAGATCGGTATCTCGATGCTCAAAGCACTACTCAGTCGGAGAACCCTCTACGACTCAATCTCACAACACTGACCCACTCAGCGAAAGTACCACACAACTGGGACCACCGTCTCTCCCAACGGCTCCCACAAGAACCCCCACTCAACTCAACACACAATCTCACGGCCGGAGATGCTCCACGGCCAAATCTACGAAGGGTCCGAAACCCCGGGAGACTAACATCTACGTCCCCAAGAGAGAAAACAGCCCTTAGAACCCAGATCACTCGAATCCGCTCGGGTGGATAAGTTTATAAGAAACCATGCCATTTATTTCAGAAAACCATTCGATCTGAAAGAAATCCATCTTTTTAATGATTTTTAGTCTTTTTAGGAAAACCCTTTGAAATCAAGTTTTATGCCCAAACCTCGAAGCTAATGCCCTCGTCCTATCCAACAAGAACAGACTCAGGCAACCCTGCGAGGCTTGGAAGAAAACATTGGCTGACTAAAATCATGTATTCGTCCAAAAAGGTTCTGGGTTCTAAGGTCCTGCTAACACACGTGCACCACGCTCACAACAGGGTGGTGACGAGAAGAACAGCGAAAAGGAAAACCCCGGGACCACCGTTTACCTGAAACGGTTCCCCAAAACACTAACACTGGCCTAACCCAGCCACCAGACTCCACTCGGCCCCCCGGGCCCGAGTGCAACACCCGTCCCACAACACTCTGACCTCTCGGCCCACTACCCGGGCGAGGAACTCTATGTCCAGAAGGATATAAAAAGTGTGGGATGTCTAAAGCATAAAAGAACCTAGCCCAGATTAAGGTTCTCTATCAGTCTGGTCAAACACATGCACATATGACGGGGGTGCTAGTCAAGTTCCAAGAAAACACTTAAACTAGCATGCAATTCTATCACAATAGAATTAGAAGGAAGTCCGTAGACTTGGAGAGAAAACCAACCCACCTCAGCTCGCCCCCAATTGCTTGTCGACACTTGCAATTGGGCTCAGCGGACCTACCTGGCCTCCAAGGGGTCCGCACGCAACGCGAAGCCCGATGCCAGAATCCGCACGCGAATCGGAGCACGCAGCGACCAACCACACGACCGCGCGCTCCGCGGATGCTAAAAACCGCACCGCAAGCTGCCAGAAGCGAAGAAATCGCAAAATCAATCAAAACGGTGAAAACCGAGCATCCGACAGCGAAAAACGGCCTCCGTCGGCGAAAACAGCCTCCGTCAGCGAAAACCAGCGCCCGACGGCGAAAAACAACACGCGGAGGCGAAAAACAGCTCCGTCGGCGAAAAACAGCGCCCGACGGCGAAAAACAGCTCGCGGCGGCGAAAAACAGCTCCGTCGGCGAAAAACAGCGCCCGACGGCGAAAAACAGCACGCGGCGGCGAAAAACAGCCGTCGGCGAAAAACAGCGCCCGACGGCGAAAAACAGCTCGCGGCGGCGAAAACAGCTCGAAAACTGCTTGCGGAAACAGCCCGCGAAATCCTGCGAAACTGCTCGCGAAAAACCTGCGAAAACTGCTAGCGAAGCCGCTCGCGAAACTGCTCGCAACCTGCTCGCAAAACCAGCGAGAAACGGCTTGCGAAAAACTGCGCCCGACAGAAAAAGCGGCGAAAAACAGCGGCCGACGGCGACCAACGGGCTCCGACGGCGAAAACACGACGCCGGCACGCAAACCGAGGAGTCGCCCGCCGTCCGGGAGCAAGCCGAGCGGCGAAAACCCAGCCGCGCGACGAGGGAGGCCCGCCGCACGGCGCCCAACCAAGCAGCGCCGCGCAGCGACCCGCTGCGCGGTGCCGGAGCGCGCCGCGCAGCGCCCTGCGGCGCTGCGCGCGGCGCCAGCGGCGCCGCGCGCGCCAGCGGCGCTGCGCGCGGCGCCCGCGGCGCTGCGCGCAGCCCGCAGCGCGCGCACCCGCGCGCCGCGCAGGCCCGCGCGCGGCCCGCGCGCGGCAGCCGCGCGCGCCCGCGCGCGCGCCCCGCGCGCGGCCCACCCGCGCGGGCCTGCCGCGCGCGCCGCGCGCGGCCAGGCAGTGCCGCGCGCCCCTGCGCGCGCGCCCTGCCGCGCGCGCCTGCCGCGCGCGCCTGCGCGCGGCCAGCTGCCGCGCGCCCCGCGCGGCCCTGCCGCGCGCGCCCGCGCGCGGCCCTGCCGCGCGCGCCCTGCGCGCGGCCAGGCAGTGCCGCGCGCCCCTGCGCCCGGCCCTGCCGCGCGCCCCTGCGCGCGGCCAGGCAGCGCCGCGCGCCCCTGCGCGCGGCCAGGCAGCGCCGCGTGCTGCACTTTGCTGCACGCGGCGCCGCGCCCAGCGGCACGCCGCCGCAGGGTGCTGCCAACAGCGGCACCCTGGCGCCGCGCGTGCGCCATTGCGCGCGCGCGCGGCCGCCGGCGACGGAAAACCAAAAAACCCATTTTTAAAAACCCGAAAAATCCGAAAATCCACAATAAATCCAATTTCGCTTTTAAAAACCCAAATCAAAACTCCAAAGCACAAAACCAACTCAAAAACCCCAAAAATCTGAATTTGCTTACCTTGTCGACGCTCGCCGCACGCCCACGAGCTCCCCTCGGTCTCCAACGGCGAGTCCCAAAAATCCGAAATGCTCCAAAGCTCCTTCCTCTTTTTCTTCTTCTTCTTCTTCCTCTCTTTTCTTTCCTTTCTTTCTTTCTTCCTTTTCTTTCTTTCTCTGCTGCACAGGGAGGAGGGTGCCCTTTTATAAAGCAAAATCCTTTATTAATTAATTTCTTAATTAATTAATTCCGTAAATCCAACTCCAACTCACTTTTCGACCTCGGGCTCTCCGCCGTTGCCCGGAACCTCCCGAACTCCGCTGTAAATCGAAAATACACGTGCTCACAGCTTTTTCTCTCCAAAAAGCTCAACCGTTGAGTCGGGGTGCTCAAATCAATTACCGGCTCCGAAATTGCCAGTTCCGACTCACTTTTTGCCTCCGGGTCCTCCGCGTCAGTCCGGAACCTCCCGAACCTCGCTGTAAATCAAAAGTACACGTGTCCACAGCTTTTTCTCTTCAAAAAGCTCATCCGTTGAGTCGGGGTGCTCAAATCAATTACCGGCTCCGAAATTGCCAGTTCCGACTCACTTTTTGCCTCCGGATCCTCCGCGTCAGTCCGGAACCTCACGAACCTCGCTGTAAACTGGAAATACACCTGTTCCAAGTGTTCCTAAATTTCCGGCACTCCACGGTGCAGTCGGTAATTTCCAAATCACATCCTCAAACGGCATACAAAGCCCGGAAAAACCCCGAATCGAGCTGGAGCTTCCGCGTTGATCCGAATCAACCCGGCATCATCTGTAAACTCAAATGCAACCTGCCCACGGCAACTCTCTGCTCCAAGTCATCCAAGTGGTCGGCGCGCTATCCGCAGACCCGGTACTCTACACTCTCCCCCCCTTAAAAAAGGTTTCGTCCTCGAAACCAGAATAAATCCATAACTCAGGAGGGGGTCTCGATCAAATGGGGATAGGAAAACTCAACTCATCCTCAGGCCCTCAAGTGGCCGTTCGCACTCATCAAGACGGCTCCACTGATCCTTCACTCAAGGTATGATCCGTCGGCACAATTCCTTCGCTTCGCGAGCAAGGATATGCATCGGTCGTACCAGATAGCTCAATCCCCCGGCCAACTCCAAAGAAGTGAAATCCAAAACATGAGGGGGATCAAGTACAGTTCTTCCGGCCAGGTAATTACTCGCGGACCAAACACCCCGCGTAACTTAAAACAGCAAATCTCCGCGGATAGTGGCTTCCACAAATCAAGATCCCCAATTTTCTAACTCTCAATTTCAAGTTCCAAAAGTGGCAACCATGGATCAAACACCTCATTCCGAGGTTGCTCTGCTCGCCTAGCCAAGGCGTACTAACCATAAAACCCTTGCCGGAAAAATGATATGCTAGAGAACCATCCCAAACCCAGTAGCTTGACCACCGGCGTTGCCTCAGCCAAATTCTCCTGAGTAACCAAGTATTCCAGGTTCGAGGATCAATGAATAACTCAAAGCTCTCTCTATCACTGGCGATCATGCAAATCGATGCAGCTCTAACTCCTCGAAGCTATACAGGCCCTGCCTAGTCCAAAACTTTTGACCTCAGTCTCAATCATAGGCTTAGGCTAATTTCCAACGGCATCACTCTTCGTTGGGTCCTCAGTCGCTCTTGCAGCCGAAATCAAACGGGATAAACATCAGAACTTTCCAAAAAGGCCGCAGGGCCCCAGTCAATCCACTTGACCATACAAAAGCTCATTATGCCCTTACTGGTTCCTACACACAATCAGGGCACAGCCCTCGGCTGTATGGTTCCATAACGCTATCAAACTCACAAAGGGCATCTGCCGCAACACAATCCAGCCTGCCTATGCTCGAACCATCACAGAACTCTCACCGTTGTGTATTCACAACGTGGCATCACTGCCGTGCATCAACGGCGTGGCATCACCACGTGCATCAACGGTGTGGCATCACCACCGTGCATCAACGGTGTGGCATCATACTCAAGTATCAATCTCTAGGATCCCCACAGTCGTATACCCACGACGTGGAACGGGTCACATAGACCCCTCAACCCTTCACATCCCACAACCGCGCTATCAGCTCACTGCCTTGCGGGTGATACTCCAAGAGGTGCTGTCATAGTCGGCGCAGTTCCAAAACTATGTCGACCACTATCTCGATCTCAATTCCATTAGGCGGCGGCTTCAAAAATCAGCTCAGGGGGACTCACACCCGGGGGCACACGGCGATAAGAATAAACTTTAGTCCCGGCGCCGCCGTAGGCACTGCCTCTACAGTCGCTCGCGAAGCGATAAGCAACCACAACTCAAGCTCTAACGTGCTCCAGCATCCTCTAAAAACACACTCCTCCTGACCAGGTCCACGGAGGGTGATTGTCCTCTCTCGACAATCCATGATAGCAAACAACGGGATAACACATCCCTATCCAACCATCATAACAACTCCCCTATCTCTGGCCCACACGAAGCTACCCCTGCTTCACTGAAGTACACACAAGCGGTGTCGGCATCAACCATGCTCTAACTCCGATGACCACACCTGGTGAGGCGCGATCCACTATCCTGGTGCCTCTAACCAGCTACACAAACTCGTCCTCTAGATGCTGGCGGTCATCGCTCTATCCGCCTCAGTATCACGGCTTTATCAGCCTACTGGTAGACTGATGAAACTTTTCATCCTAAAGGGGCAGTGGGTGACACAGGAGGTGTCCTCTGCTCCAGCATGCGCATCATGCGCTCCAATTTTCTCCTGGCGCCTGGCCGCCACCCCTGGCGCCGCAACGCCTCTGACAACTGGGCCACCTGAGCCCGCAGCTCCTGTACCTCACTCTGCCCGGCCTGCCCGGCCTCTCGCCGCTCGGGCTCCTCATCCGAGGTCAAACGCCCTCTCGTTGCTGCACGACGTCTCGGCGGCATCGCAGGTAACTGCAACAAAACGAACGTCAGGACACAACAACCATACGACCCAATCCAGCGAGAGTCTAAAACTTGTTATCCCTCCTAAAGTATTATGTTGTCTGCAGCCAACATAATCACTTTGAGAGAATAACAAATCAAATCACTCATCCCAACCCGAGGGAGAGGTAAAAACTCAATCTGGACTCTCGCTAAAATCACGTCTCTCACGACAGTCATCCTACTGTCCAACCAATAGCCTAGGGTCACTAAGTCCTCAACGACCTATACACCTAGGCTCTGATACCACTCTAATCTGTCACGCCCCGGGGTCGAAACTGCGACCCGGGCTCGCTGACAGATCCGCCATCTGTACGGAAACTGCCGTACAGACGAAGCGTCTAGCCTGCAAAAGACAAAACTACAGCTACACAGATATCAGAGCGGATAAAAAGCTGTACTATAAAATTTCTCAACTACAAAGTTGCTACAACACAAAGCCTATCTCCCAAAATCAGGCGATACAAATAGAAATCCACCTATACAATATCTACAAATCCAAATGGGAGATAGCTAAACAGGAACTAAAACCAACTCCCACAATCCGGGATGGTACATCTACCTCTCTATAAAGTAACAATGCTGGTAGGGAACTATCACGCGACTCCCTGTCCTCGGTCCGTCCAAACAGCTCGGCAGGAACGGAAGAAAGCCTCAGCAACCTGTCACCGACAGAGGGTGTGAGAACTACATCCTACAGTAGTTCTCAGTGGGTACCGTCTCCAAGAACCACGGTCTGCCCACTAAGTCTACTAGAGGCATAAGATAACAGAAAAGACTGTGATAATAGAAATAAGCTGGAAAAGAATCTACAGCTATCATGCCTCTATCTACTATGCTCAAAAGGAAGAGACTATGGATGATGGTATGCAGCCACTCACTGCTGACAATATGTCACTAGTACTATGCCCAAGACACTCTACTATGACACATGCTATACCAACACTCTCTCAGTGTAACCCAAATCTCATCGACTGCCCCACAGGGTCCAGTCCAGTCAAGTAACCCATATCTCATCGACTGCCCCACAGGGTCCAGTCAAGCCTGCGCCCCCTGGTGTATCAACCAGGGTGTCCAAACGGACAAACTCGATATCTCACATAGTGACCCCATGGTAGCTCGGCCAGGGGTATCAATATCTCACACAGTGACCCCATGGTAGCTCGGCCAGGGGTATCAAGCGACCTCTAGTAAATAAACTAGGCGCATCATCGCAGCCTCGTCAGGCTCGGAATCATCAACGCACCCGGGGCGTGGTTCGAGGGGTGCGACCCCACCGAACTCAAATATCTCAACAGTATCACTGTCTCACAAGTGGCTCCTGCAGGCTATAGTCCTCGATCAAACAGATCGGTATCTCGATGCTCAAAGCACTACTCAGTCGGAGAACCCTCTACGACTCAATCTCACAACACTGACCCACTCAGCGAAAGTACCACACAACTGGGACCACCGTCTCTCCCAACGGCTCCCACAAGAACCCCCACTCAACTCAACACACAATCTCACGGCCGGAGATGCTCCACGGCCAAATCTACGAAGGGTCCGAAACCCCGGGAGACTAACATCTACGTCCCCAAGAGAGAAAACAGCCCTTAGAACCCAGATCACTCGAATCCGCTCGGGTGGATAAGTTTATAAGAAACCATGCCATTTATTTCAGAAAACCATTCGATCTGAAAGAAATCCATCTTTTTAATGATTTTTAGTCTTTTTAGGAAAACCCTTTGAAATCAAGTTTTATGCCCAAACCTCGAAGCTAATGCCCTCGTCCTATCCAACAAGAACAGACTCAGGCAACCCTGCGAGGCTTGGAAGAAAACATTGGCTGACTAAAATCATGTATTCGTCCAAAAAGGTTCTGGGTTCTAAGGTCCTGCTAACACACGTGCACCACGCTCACAACAGGGTGGTGACGAGAAGAACAGCGAAAAGGAAAACCCCGGGACCACCGTTTACCTGAAACGGTTCCCCAAAACACTAACACTGGCCTAACCCAGCCACCAGACTCCACTCGGCCCCCCGGGCCCGAGTGCAACACCCGTCCCACAACACTCTGACCTCTCGGCCCACTACCCGGGCGAGGAACTCTATGTCCAGAAGGATATAAAAAGTGTGGGATGTCTAAAGCATAAAAGAACCTAGCCCAGATTAAGGTTCTCTATCAGTCTGGTCAAACACATGCACATATGACGGGGGTGCTAGTCAAGTTCCAAGAAAACACTTAAACTAGCATGCAATTCTATCACAATAGAATTAGAAGGAAGTCCGTAGACTTGGAGAGAAAACCAACCCACCTCAGCTCGCCCCCAATTGCTTGTCGACACTTGCAATTGGGCTCAGCGGACCTACCTGGCCTCCAAGGGGTCCGCACGCAACGCGAAGCCCGATGCCAGAATCCGCACGCGAATCGGAGCACGCAGCGACCAACCACACGACCGCGCGCTCCGCGGATGCTAAAAACCGCACCGCAAGCTGCCAGAAGCGAAGAAATCGCAAAATCAATCAAAACGGTGAAAACCGAGCATCCGACAGCGAAAAACGGCCTCCGTCGGCGAAAACAGCCTCCGTCAGCGAAAACCAGCGCCCGACGGCGAAAAACAACACGCGGAGGCGAAAAACAGCTCCGTCGGCGAAAAACAGCGCCCGACGGCGAAAAACAGCACGCGGCGGCGAAAAACAGCTCCGTCGGCGAAAAACAGCGCCCGACGGCGAAAAACAGCACGCGGCGGCGAAAAACAGCTCCGTCGGCGAAAAACAGCGCCCGACGGCGAAAAACAGCTCGCGGCGGCGAAAAACAGCTCGAAAACTGCTTGCGGAAACAGCCCGCGAAATCCTGCGAAACTGCTCGCGAAAATCCTGCGAAAACTGCTAGCGAAGCCGCTCGCGAAAAACCTGCGAAAACCGATCGCGAAAAACTGCGCGCGAAACCGCTTGCGAAACTGCTCGCAACCTGCTCGCAAAACCAGCGAGAAACGGCTTGCGAAAAACTGCGCCCGACAGAAAAAGCGGCGAAAAACAGCGGCCGACGGCGACCAACGGGCTCCGACGGCGAAAACACGGCGCCGGCACGCAAACCGAGGAGTCGCCCGCCGTCCGGGAGCAAGCCGAGCGGCGAAAACCCAGCCGCGCGACGAGGGAGGCCCGCCGCACGGCGCCCAACCAAGCAGCGCCGCGCAGCGACCCGCTGCGCGGTGCCGGAGCGCGCCGCGCAGCGCCCAGCGGCGCTGCGCGCGGCGCCCAGCGGCGCTGCGCGCGCAGCCCGCAGCGCTGCGCGCACCCGCGCGCCCGCGCAGGCCCGCGCGCGGCCCGCGCGGCCCGCGCGCCCGCGCAGGCCCGCGCGCGGCCCTGCCGCGCGCGGCCATGCCGCGCGCGCCTGCGCGCGGCCCAACGGTGCCGCGCGCGCCCGCGCGCGGCCAGGCAGTGCCGCGCGCCCCTGCGCGCGGCCCTGCCGCGCGCGCCTGCGCGCGCCCAGCGGTGCCGCGCGCACCCGCGCGCGGCCCTGCCGCGCGCGCCCGCGCGCGGCCAGGCAGTGCCGCGCGCCCCTGCGCGCGGCCAGGCAGCGCCGCGCGCACCTGCGCGCGGCCAGGCAGCGCCGCGTGCTGCACTTTGCTGCACGCGGCGCCGCGCCCAGCGGCACGCCGCCGCAGGGTGCTGCCCACAGCGGCACCCTGGCGCCGCGCGTGCGCCATTTCGCGCGCGCGCGGCCGCCGGCGACGGAAAACCAAAAACCCATTTTTAAAAACCCGAAAAATCCGAAAATCCACAATAAATCCAATTTCGCTTTTAAAAACCCAAATCAAAACTCCAAAGCACAAAACCAACTCAAAAACCCCAAAAATCTGAATTTTTGCTTACCTCGTCGCCGCACGTCGCACGCCCACGAGATCCCCTCGGTCTCCAACGGCGAGTCCCAAAAATCCGAAATGCTCCAAAGCTCCTTCCTCTTTTTCTTCTTCTTCTTCTTCCTCTCTTTTCTTTCCTTTCTTTCTTTCTTCCTTTTCTTTCTTTCTCTGCTGCCACAGGGAGGAGGGTGCCCTTTTTATAAAGCAAAAATCCTTTATTAATTAATTTCTTAATTAATTAATTCCGTAAATCCAACTCCAACTCACTTTTCGACCTCGGGCTCTCCGCCGTTGCCCGGAACCTCCCGAACTCCGCTGTAAATCGAAAATACACGTGCTCACAGCTTTTTCTCTCCAAAAAGCTCAACCGTTGAGTCGGGGTGCTCAAATCAATTACCGGCTCCGAAATTGCCAGTTCCGACTCACTTTTTGCCTCCGGGTCCTCCGCGTCAGTCCGGAACCTCCCGAACCTCGCTGTAAATCAAAAGTACACGTGTCCACAGCTTTTTCTCTTCAAAAAGCTCATCCGTTGAGTCGGGGTGCTCAAATCAATTACCGGCTCCGAAATTGCCAGTTCCGACTCACTTTTTGCCTCCGGGTCCTCCGCGTCAGTCCGGAACCTCACGAACCTCGCTGTAGACTGGAAATACACCTGTTCCAAGTGTTCCTAAATTTCCGGCACTCCACGGTGCAGTCGGTAATTTCCAAATCTCATCCTCAAACGGCATACAAGCCCGGAAAAACCCCGAATCGAGCTGGAGCTTCCGCGTTGATCCGAATCAACCCGGCATCAACTGTAAACTCAAATGCAACCTGCCCACGGCAACTCTCTGCTCCAAGCCATCAGTGAAGTCGGCGCGCTATCCAAAGACCCGGTACTCTACAGGCCCAATCACAAGCCGCCACGTGGCAGCCGGCGGTCCACGGCCCCTCCCATGCACCGAAATTCAGCGAAAACTTCCGGGAGTCCGTTTTTGGGCATCCGGACTCAGAATCAAACAAGCAAATAGCCGTTTTCAAGCGTTTTTCCGTGCTGAATCCAAATCCATCCTCTGTTTGACCCAAATAAATTTCGAAAATTCGGCAAATGCAGCCGAAGGCCAATCCAGCTGTGGATATCACACAGGGTCCATCTGTGGCATCCCATTGATGCACTATGGGCCAGATACACCAACACTAGGTGTTCTACACCACGGTTCATGGGAGAAGCAACACGGGGGTCAGGGTCACCACATCCTCCCCCACTAAAAGGAAGTTTCGTCCCCGAAACAAAAACACACCACAACAACAAAACTAAAACAATCAAAACAACCAAGAACGCAACACTAAACTAACAAAAAGGTACGGCTCCACCAACAGGATAGTCATCAACCACAACTCTCAATTTAGAAAATAGCTGAAATTAGCGAAAAGTTCAAAAATTTCGAAAGATCAGTGCCTTCGCCCCAATCAAACAAGAACAGGTTCGGGCACTGTCTCCATTTCTGGAGCAATCTTTCGAAGTTTTCGTCCTGTTCGTAAATTTCAGTACTAAGGCGAGAAAAGTGAGAGAAGTGTTGGTGCCGTTCCTGCTGTGGCCACAAAAACGAAAGCTATCCCTAACCGAGACTCCTAAGGACATAACCTCTAGTCCTAAACATCACAACTGCTCCTGAGGTGGCGTCTATCCAAAGCCTCTGAAGCTGCTGCTGCTGGAAGGATACGCCGACAATCCGAGAAAACGAACTCCTCCAGTCCAACTCGCAGAAGGGTAACTGCTCTCAATCCATCATCAGTCGTAGCACGGCACCGCACCAACCAGTCCAACCTATGTGCTCACTCAAGTCCTGAAGCTGTCCTTGAATCGTCACATCAGCCGGTGAAGTCCCAAGTCTCAACTGCACTGATCATACACCGCGAACCTCCTCAACTCGTAGGATACAGGGAAGAATCCAATTGCTAAAACATGTAGCATAATTTCCTAACCCACACCCATGCAAAGATGCTGATGAAGATGCTCAACTAATGAAGCAAAAGGATGCAGCGGTAACGAAATGCTCAATTCAGCTAACTGAAATAAAATCATACCTGCCGCGACATGATCTGCTGCCGGGGTGTCCTCCACCAGGGCTGCATAAACCCGTCCACTGGGTGCCGCAGATCGTCGTCCCGTCTGTCCCGACGTCGTGGCCCGCGCTGTCTGCTGGTGTGCCGGAGGGGCTTCCGCTGCATGGATAGGCAAGGGGGGTGCTGTCGCAAGCGGCCGCACTGACAAAATGGCCTGGGGACAAGCTGCCTGAAGATGTCCCAACGATCCACAGAGGAAACACCGTCCCCGTCTCTGGTAACAATGCGATGGCGAATGAGGGCCGCCACAGATGACACACCGCTCCTGTCGCTGGTGCCGAAACCGCTGCTGTCGGGGGTACTGCTGCTGAGACTGCTGTCGCTGCTGGTGCTGCTGATACCGCGGCTGCTGCGGGGGTCCACCTGATCTCTGGCGTCTCCGAAACCTACGACCCTGAGGATAAGATCGGGAAGGTCTGGGAGGTCCCTGCTGACTCGTCTGTCCCTCAACCTCCTGTACTGGTTGCTTCGCCCCCGAAATCCTTGCGGGAGCTGGAGCCACCTCGGCCATCACCGCCTCTCTGCGCTTCGAACTCTGCCCCAAAAAACGATGTGGATCAGACTGATGGAATCCCATCAACACATCAGCCACCTCAAGCTGCTCTGCAGGGGTCAACTGTCCTGCCGTCCCGGACGGCTGTCTACTGGTAATAGGTGCAAAAGGGGCTGCCTGCACTGCTGGTACAACTGGGGGTGCCACCGCTGGCGATGAAGGTGCGGGGAAACTCCCTGGGGGTGCTACAACTGGCTGTACCCTCTGCTCCAACAAAAGCATCATCCGACCCATGGCCTCCTCCTGGCGCCGAGAAGCCTCCTCCTGGCGCTGCGAGGCCTCCTCCTGGCGTCGCAAGGTCTCCTCCTGACGCTGAGAAGTCTCCTCCTGGCGCCGTGAAGTCTCCTCCTGGCGCCGAACAGCCTCTGACAACTGAGCCATCTGAGCCCGAAGCTCCTGTACCTCACTCGGCTGACCCCGTGCTGGCTCCTCCTGTCCAGGCTCATCGGAGGGGGAAGGCTGAGAACGCGTCTGTACCCTGCGTCGGGGAGGCATCGTGCCCACCTGCAATCCACATGCAAACATCAGGACAGTACCAAACAACACTCGACCCAATCTAGCGAAAGTCTAAGACATGTCATCCATTCCTTAGCATTATGTTGTCTGCAGCCAACATAATCGCTTAGGAGAATAAACATGCCAATCACTCATCCCGTCCCTTGGGAGAGGTATAAAACTCAATCAGGACTCTCGCTAACAGTCGCGACTCTCACGTAGTCATCCTAATGTCCAACCACAAGCCTAGGGTTTCTAAGTCCCCAATGACCTATATCCTAGGCTCTGATACCACCTAATCTGTCACGCCCCGGCGTCGAAACTGCGACCCGGGCTCGCCAACAGATCCGCCGCCCATACGGGAAGCCCCGTATAGACGAAGCGACTAACCTGCAAAAGATCAACTATACTATACAGATATCAGAGCTGAAATTAAAACTGCTAGAAATAAAGCTATATACAAACCAAGACCTCACCAAAATACAAGAATCTCTCGAGCAGTAAAATAAATACAACTCTATACCTCACTACAAAGGTCTCTCAACATGAACTCTCAAAAGTAACAAGGGTACATCTACTCTAAGGACGACGACTGGTAGGGATCTAGCTCGCGACTCCCTTACCTCGATCAGAAGAAGCAGCAACAGGAGCAACTGGAACAGGAGTAGAAGTCCCTGTGGGAAAAATACACCGCGACGGGTGTGAGAACTACGTCCCAAGTAGTTCTCAGTGGGTGCCGCCAACAAGCCCGACGGTCTGCCCACTAAGTCTACTAGAGGCATAAAGTAACAATAATAAAACTGAAATGAAAGGGCTGGAAAAGTAACTCTACAGCTACTATGCCTCTATCTAGATGCTCAAGAAAATGGAACAGATGGAAACATGATGCATCTACTAACACACACAATATACTCACCAAATCTATACTGACTGCCGCAAAGGGTCCAGTCAAACCTGCGCCCACCTACTGCCGCACATCCTCAACAGGACGGGTCTACCGTAGGGTGTCCGTGAAAACTGGCCCAGCCAGAGGGACGGCGTCGACAAGTCGCGATAGCAAGTAACAGGCCCAACTCCGGAGTGGCTCTCGAGGGGAGCGACCCCACCGAGGAAAGTATCCGCGTATCTCTGTCGAGCTCAAAATGGCTCATGCAGGCTAAAGTCCAAATCACGATCAACAAGATCGACCAATAACACCAACGCTCAAACACAGGCTGGAAAACCACACAGCTGGGGCCACCGTCCACCAGACGGCTCCCACAACAGAACACCAAACTCACAGGAAAGACCGACACCATAAGGGTTCGGAGACCCGATAGGCCGGTGCTTAGAACCCTATCAAACAAGAACAGACTCTAGGCTTCGCCTATCGAAGTTCCCGACCCCTTATAGTTCGGGAACACAACAAACTCGGTACAACACGCAGAAGACACCAACAGGGCCCGAAAGTCCCGGGAGACCTACACCTACAACCCTATCAAACAAGAACAGGTTCCAGGCTCGGCCCCCGTGGCTTTCGTCCCGACAAAGGAACGGCCCCTAGAACCCAGACCACTCGAATCCTTTCGAGTGGGGAGATTTACAGGAAAAGGTGACATTTGTTATTGAAAATCATTTTGATCTAGAAGAAATCCATATTTAATGATTTTAGTTCTTTTTAGAAAAACAGTTAGAAAAATAAGTGTTTTACCCAAACCCCGAAGGGCTGATGCCTTTGTCCAATCAAACAAGAACAGACTCCAGCGGCCCTTCGATGCTTGGAAGAAAACATTGGTAGACTAAAATCATGTGTATGTCGAAAAGGGTTCTGGGTTCTAGGTCCGGCTAACACTAATAAACTACTACCACTAACACAGTGGCGACAACCCCAAACAGGGGAAACAAGACCTCCCGGGATCACCGTTTACCCCAAACGGTTCCCGGTACAGACAAGCAATCCGCTACATCTACCAGACTCCACTCTGCTCCCAAGCACGAGTGCAAATGCAACCCACACTAATAAGAAGTCCCGACCGCTCGGCCCACTACCCGGGCGAGGAGAACACTAAGTCCAGGAATGAAACATAAGGTGTGGATGTCTAAACATAAATAACCCTAGCCCAAGTGAGGGTTTTCTACTGGTCTGGTTACACATGCAACATATGACAGGGGTGCTAGGTCAGGTTCCAAGAGAACAAATATTTAATAGATGGTAGGAAGCAGAAGAGATCATACGATCATCAGATAATTACAAGAATATTAACATTCACATTCTAGCATGCTACCTAGTCCAATCACTATCATGCATGATTCTATATCAATAGAATTAGAGCACAGTCCATAGATCCTGAAAGCAAGCCACCCACCTGAAGGTGCTAACTGTCCGGGGTCGCACAGCTGAGAAAACCAGGAAAATAACAACTCTATGTCCAACAGGTCCAGCACAGTCCACAATCCCTCCTGGATACAACACAAGGCTAAAATTACACTTAAATCCCAAAATTTAACCAAGTATTACAGTCTGCAATTCAGCCGCAAAGATGCCAATTTTTCACCTGCGGACAGGGCTCCAAAAATTCTGAAATAAATACCACAGCGTTCCTCGCGTCGATAGCTTCGAAACGGGTACCTGCACGTCCAATTCCGAGCACCGTAGGCCAAGTTACAAATTCCACAGTATCGGTGCGCAAAATCTAACAACCATCCAACTGTAAACTCTTGTACAGTTAAAGGAGGAAAATGTATACCTCCGGGAAGATCTCAAGAAATTCCAAAAAAAATACCACGATGATCCTTGCGTCGAGTAGATGAAAAAAGTCTATAAGCACGTCCTGATCCGAGATCTGTGCGCGAAGATCTCCTCAAAAGAAGCTGCTGCCCTCTCCAAAAACTCACAGCAAGAAGGGTCCCAATGAGCACGAGAAAACACCTCGAAAAATGCGAAATCTGAAAATGTTCGAGAAACCCAAAATCGTAGCCTCACCTGTTGCGAATCCAGCGGCGAAGAAATCGCTCAAAAAGATGGTCGGAGTAGGTCGGGAGAGCTCGTGCACCGAAGAGCGACGGAAGGAGCACCGAAGAAGGAGCGTCGCGCCGCGCCAAGAAAATGAGAATCTCGAAAAGCGTGCCCCCAAAAATCCCCAAACTCTGCAGATGGATGCGAAAATGTGTGGGGAGAAATTCCTCTGAAGAAACCCAAGCGAGAAGATGGCTAGAACACTGAAAAAAATCCAAGTTGAACAGCTTTCGGGCTATTTATAGCCCAAAGAAACATTTCAGAAAATACCGGCTGTGTCCCGAAATTCGGGCGCATGGCAACTTTCGGGCGGCTACAGTGTTGGGCCGGCCCAACACTGTGCGCGCCCAAAACGGCCCGGGGCCGCCACGTAGCCCGACCAACAGGCGACAGCGGCCCGAGCCGCTCCGCTGCGGCCACGTCGCTCGCCCCGGCGCCCGACACGCGTCCCGCACAGCGAACAGCTGTGCGGGGCGCATGAGCCGCCGACGCGTGGCACCTCCCCGGTCAAACCGGGTAGGTGGCGCCCGCCAGTGGCAGGGCGACACGCGTCCCTGCCACTGTCGCGGTCACACGTGCGGGCAGGCGGCGCCTGCCGCGCACGCGCCCCGAGGCGGGGTCCCGCGCCCCCGTGCGCCGCACCCGGTGAGCCGACCAATGACACGTTGACACGTGTCCCATGCACCCGGTCCACGCACCCTAGTTCGGGTTCCGTGGACCGCGCCGCGTGCACCGACCAACCGGGCGCTGCCACGCGTCCCCCCGCCTGGTCCATGCACCGCCGCGCCAAATCCGTAGACCGCGCCTCAAGAGCCCGCCAATCAGGCAGCGCCACGAGTCCATGCGCCGGGTCCGTGCACCCAGACGCTCCCCTCTGTGGACCGAGCGCTGCGGACCGGCCCAATCACAAGCCGCCACGTGGCAGCCGGCGGTCCACGGCCCCTCCCATGCACCGAAATTCAGCGAAAACTTCCGGGAGTCCGTTTTTGGGCATCCGGACTCAGAATCAAACAAGCAAATAGCCGTTTTCAAGCGTTTTTCCGTGCTGAATCCAAATGCATCCTCTGTTTGACCCAAATAAATTTCGAAAATTCGGCAAATGCAGCCGAAGGCCAATCCAGCTGTGGATATCACACAGGGTCCATCTGTGGCATCCCATTGATGCACTATGGGCCAGATACACCAACACTAGGTGTTCTACACCACGGTTCAATTGGGTTGAACAACTTCCTGCAGAAATGTACTCCGCTTCGGCAGTCGAGAGTGCTATGCAATTCTGCTTTTTACTGTGCCATGCAACAAGGCAATGGCCAAGATAGAAGCATGCACCACTCGTGCTTTTCCGGTCATCCACTGATCCAGCCCAATCGGCATCTGAGTATCCAACAATATCCAAAGTCGTTCCCATAGGATACCAAATTCCGAAATTGATTGTACCTTTGATATACCGGATGATCCGTTTCACCGCTTTCAGGTGAACCTCCTTCGGTGCTGATTGATATCTCGCACAAATCCCAACACTGAAGGATATATCCGGGCGACTAGCCGTGAGATATAGTAGACTTCCAATCATACTGCGATACAGTTTCTCGTCTACATTCTCACTATGTGATTCACTTCCAAGTCCCTTATGGCTAGTTCCCATTGGAGTCGGAAAATCCTTAGAATTTTCAAGATCAAACTTTTTGACCAACTCCAGTGCATACTTGGATTGACACAAGTGAATTCCTTCATCGTTTTGTTTAACTTGTAATCCAAGAAAATAAGTCAATTCGCCCATCATGGACATCTCAAATTCGCTTTCCATGGTCTCCGCGAATTTAGAAGCATCATTATCTCTTGTTGCTCCAAAAACAATGTCATCGACATAGATTTGAGCAACTATGAAATTGTTTTGATAATGCTTCACAAAGAGAGTCCTGTCAGCTCCCCCTCGAGTGTAGCCCTTTTCCAAAAGGTGCTTTGTCAACCTTTCGTACCATGCTCGCGGTGCTTGTTTCAGACCGTAAAGAGCCTTTTTCAGACGAAAAACATGGTTAGGTAGTTTATGATCCACAAAACCTTTCGGTTGAGCCACATAAACTTCCTCATTTAAAAACCCATTTAAAAAGGCGCTCTTAACGTCCATTTGAAATAATTTGATTTTAAAATGACAAGCAATCGCAAACAGATATACGAATGGACTCGAGTCTAGCTACAGGGGCGAAAGTTTCATCAAAGTCTATACCTTCTACTTGAGAGTAGCCTTGAGCAACTAACCTTGCTTTGTTCCTGATGATAGTACCTTCTTCATTTTTCTTGTTCTTGAAGATCCATTTGGTACCTATCACATTGTGTTGCTTCGGAGGCTTCGTTAATTCCCAGACTTTGTTTCGCTCAAATTGATGGAGCTCTTCCTGCATTGCTTTAATCCAGTAGTCATCTTGGAGAGCTTCATCAATTCCTTTGGTTCGATTTGAGATACATAGCATGCAAATCCGCAAACCAATTGTCTCCGTGTTCTAACTCCTTCTTGTGGATCTCCAATGATGTTCGATTCAGGGTGATCCTTGGAGATGCGTAACGTTTGAGGTAGAGGAGTAGGCGGAGGTACACGAGATGATTCCTGCACATCAGATAAACTTGAAGAACCGTTAGATGCATCATTATTATCGAAAGAATTGTTAGAAGAAGATGCATTAGCAGGTGTATCATCATCAAGAGAGATATCGAGGGTAGATTTTTCAGATTCAAAGTGAAAAGCTTCATCTACCTTAACATTTATCGATTCTACGATCGTCTTAGATTCTAAGTTAAAAACTCGATATGCTCTGCTGTTTGTAGAATAACCTAAGAAAATCCCTTCGTCACTTCGAGAGTCAAATTTTCCAAGATTTTCGCGATCACGTAAAATAAAACACCGACTCCCAAAGATACGAAAATATTTGATGTTAGGTTTTCTACAAAACCATAGTTCATATGGTGTATTCAAAGTCCCCGGGCGCAAATACACGCGATTAATAACATAGACAGCAGTGTTCACCGCTTCAGCCCAAAAATATAAAGGTAAGTTCCGGCTATGAAGCATAACACGTGCCATCTCCTGTACGACCCTGTTTTTGCGCTCGACTACACCATTTTGTTGAGGTGTATAAGGTGCGGAGAATTCATGTTTAATGCCATTAGAAGTGCAAAAATCAATGAATTTGGAATTTATGAATTCTCCACCTCTATCACTTCTAACTCGAGTAATCCTTTCATTCTTTTCAATCATAATACGAAGTCAAATCTCGTGAAAAGAATCAAAAGCATCAGCTTTCTATTTTAAAAATGCTACCCAAGAAAATCTAGAGAAATCATCAATTATCAAGAAAATATACCATTTACCTCCTAAAGATGGTTGATGAGTTGGCCCAAAGAAAGAAAAATAGTCTACATAAACTACACAACATTTAATCGTAGAAAGATTAAAGACAAGGAAAGATTTCACCTTTGCATACCCAAACCTTTTGAGTTTTGGAGTATGTTGGCAATGGTTGAGAAATTTTCCTTGATGAAGACGTCTTGTATGTTTGATATTTTTCTTTTGTCGTCGTCTTGTTTGAAGTACTACCAAGGTTCTTTTCCTCCAATTGATTTGCAATTGATTTATGAGGAATCACCTTTGTGGTAGTCATTGCAAGAGGTGCTTGAGGTGAGCGTTTGACTCCCGTCTTGCAATATCTTCTTATGTGCCCTGAAACACCACAACGAAAACATACCTTAGATCTTGACGATCCCGAGAAGGATGAAGTAGGCTTGTTGTCGTTGATTGTCGTGAATTCCGGTGTCGGAGGAGGAGGAACCGACTGAGGCACAAAAACTGTCCCACTCGAACTTGGACTGTCTCCAGTTTGAGTGTATCCGAGGCCGAACCTATTTGTTTGACCAAGACCAAGAAGTCTGTCCAACTTACTCCTTCCAGAAGAAAATCTCTTTAAGTCATCCTTTAGTTGGCGTATGGTCTCTGTCATTTCCATTTTTCCTGTCGAGCCTCGCCGTAGAGCTTCAAGAAGTAATTCGCTTTGTTCACCATATTATAATTCTTCTCGAAATGCTCATTGGACTCTTGAAGGGAAACATTTGTTTTATCAGATTATCCCTTTCCACTTCAAGATCGGTTGAGAGAGAGGTTACCCTTTTTACTTCTTCTTCGAGATCCTGCAATCTCCCTTTCAACCCCTTGTTTTGTTTAGCCAGTTTCTTTGAATCCCTCAAAAGTTGTGGTAGGCTAAAACAAAATCTTCACCTTCCGAATTATCTGATTCATCGTCCGTTGCAATCTTTTCAACAGTGGAGTTGGACAATGAATCGGATGTACTTGCCATTAAGCACATGAAGGGTGAAGATGTGGACGCGTGGAAAGCTGTCGCGTTGTCTTCTTCATCACTTGAGGATGACTCATTTGACGTGGAGTTGTCATCCCAAGTGACGACTTGCATCGCCTTCTTCTTTGCCGGATTCTTGTTGGGACACTCCGTTGCAATGTGGCCGTAGCCTCGACATTTGAAGCACTGAACTTGTCCCTCTGAACTTTTCTTATCCTTTGAGAAGTTCTCTTGCTTTCTTGACTTGTAGCTTGAAGAACCCTTGCCTTTCTTCGACTTTCCGAAGGATGGAGTTTTGCTTGAATTACCCCTTCGAAAGTTGCGGCGAAACTTCCTTGTCAAGAGAGCGAGCTGCTTCTCAAAGTCCTCCATAGAAAGGTTCTCGTCGTCGTCCGAGGAGGATGAATCCGCGTCTTCTTCTTTAGTTGATTTCAATGCATAACCTGAAGACTTAGAAGAGGATGCCTTTCCAGAAGAATAGTTAGTAGGAAATGTCATTTCATAAGTTTGTAAAGCACCTACTAATTCTTCTACACGCATTTCGTCCGGGTGTTTAATTGTTTCAATGGCTGCGACCTTCGGGCGAAATCGTTCAGGAAGAGTTCTTAAATTTTTCTTACAACTTTAAATTCTGGAATCTTCTCTCCCAAGTTAGCACATGAGTTTACGATGTCTTGCAATCGTGTGTAATAGTCAGTGAAAGATTCATTCTCTGCCATAGAGATAGAGTCAAACTTGCTCGTAAGCATTTGCAGTTTCTGAATCTTCACAAGGTTAGTTCCCTCATGCGTAACTTGAAGAACATCCCAGATTTCTTTCGCAGTCTCACATGCCGAGACGCGAGAGAACTCTGTTTGTGACAAAGCATTAAATAGAGCATTAATTCCTTTGCCATTGTAAGAAGATGAATCTATCTCTTCCTTGGTCCATTTCGACCTAGGTTTTAAGGTGCGAACATCAGAAATAATTTCAGTTGGATTAGACCATCCTAATTCAATTGATTGCCACACCCTTTCGTCGATGGAAATTAAAAAGGCTTTCATCCGTACTTTCCAGTACGCATAATTTGTTCCATCAAAGAAAGGGGGTCGATTGATGTTTCCACCTTCAACCATTGTTTACAACCCTATTCCCGCTCTGATACCACTTGTTGGGTTATATTAATATGGATCTAAATAGGGGAAAAAACACCTAGAGGGGGGTGAATAGGTGTAAACAATAAACACTCAAAAAATCATTGCGCAATAAAACCCAATGCGGAAAAATAAATGAACACGCAAGAACGTGGAAAAACTCCAAACCGGAGTAAAAAACCACGGGACCGATAACACGGTGAAATCCACTAGAATTAACACACGTACAAGGTGATATAACGTACTCACAGACGACTCAACCTTTTACCATACGCTCCTAGTAGATCTTCTCCGCTCGCTCCACAACGCGTCTCGAATCCACGATCTGCGCCCAACGCTGAATCCACAGCGTCCAACGTCGAATCCACGACGTCTGACCGAATCCACGGTCTTCACCCAGTAGCACGCTTCGAATCCACGAATGTACCTCGCTCCGAATCCACGAGAGCGGTTGCACCTTGTGTCACGCCCCGGGGTCGAAACTGCGACCCGGGCTCGCCAACAGATCCGCCATCTGTACGGAAACTGCCGTACAGACGAAGCGTCTAACCTGCAGAAAGAATCAACTACAGTATACAGATATCAGAGCGGAAAGTAAACTACTAAAAGTTGAAAACCAAACACTGTACAACTGAAAATAATACCATATCCATGTCCCAAATACGATCGTATACAAAGTTCTCTGATACAAAACTCAAAAGGGAGATATCTCCAATAAATACATCAGTGTACAAGCTCTCGATACAAGAATATCCTCACTACATCAGTCTCTCAAACTGTAAAATAAAGTACAACTCTATACCTCACAACAAAGGTCTCTCAACAGAGGAAGAAGAAGTAAACTATCAACTGAAGCTCTCCTCTGAAGGGGGTACCGCTACACTCCAACGACGGGTAGGGAACTAGCTCGCGACTCCCTCGCCTCGGCCAGAAGGATCAGCAACAGGAGCACAGGAACAGAAGAAGAAGTCCCTGGGGAAAAGACACCACGACGGGTGTGAGAACTACTTCCCACAGTAGTTCTCAGTGGGTGCCGTCAACAAGTCCAACGGTCTGCCCACCAAGTCTACCAGAGGTAAAAGATAACAGGCAAAGAAATCTGAACAAGAAAAGCTGGAACTACTCTACAGCTACCATGCCTCTATCTAGATACTCAAAAGTGGAACAGATGAAAGTAAATGAGACCACTCGCACCCAAGGTGCTCAATCGACCCAAACGAACTGACTGCCTCAAAGGTCCAGTCAAGCCTGCGCCTGTCGACTAGGAACGCACCTGCCCACTACCACACATCCACATGAGGACGGGATTTACGTGGGGCGTCCTGTCCGACTAACTCATCCCTCGCGCAAAACTGCCTCAACAAGCCAACCATCGTATCCATAGCGGCATCTCAGGGGGCGCGGCACCAACTGAGGAAAACGGCGCGGCATAGAGTAATCAACATTGGCATATGCAGGCTAGTCAAAATCCACGCTCACTCACAGAACGGTAGGACTCAAGATCCCCAAATATCTCGCACAACAGTCGGAGCACTCTCGACGACTCAGCTGATCGGCTAACTCGAAACACGAGACACTAGCCTCTCCAACAGCTCGCAGCACAAAGCACACTGGCTGGAGATACTCCACAGCCAGGAACGACCCACAACTCGGGGTAACAGAACAGGTCGGACAACACTCAACGACCTGGGACCACCGTCAACCCCAACGGTTCCCAACAACACCGACCGGAAGATACTCGACGGCCCGGGACTGCCGTCTACTCAACGGCTCCCTCCCATGACAGCGAAAAAGGGAAACAAGACCTCTCGGGACTACCGTTTACTCAAACGGCTCCCCGCACAGATAAGCAACCCGCTACAACTACCAGACTCCACTCTGCTCCCAAGCAAGAGTGCAAAAGCATCCCACACTAAAAGCAAGTCCCGACCTCTCGGCCCACTACCCGGGCGAGAAAACACTATGTCCAGGGATGAAAGAACAGTGTGGATGTCTAAGCATAAATAACCCTAGCCCAAGTGAGGGTTTTCTACTGGTCTGGTTACACATGCAACATATGACGGGGGTGCTAGGTCAAGTTCCAAGATAACTATATTAACAGATAATAAAAGGAATAACAATTCCTACAATCTAGCATGCTACACAATGAAATAAACTATCATGCATAGTCCTACATCAGTAGAAATACTGTACAGTCCATAAAACTTGGAGATAAGGCCACCCACCTCGATTTGCCACCAATTGCTCGTAGACACTTGCAATTGGCCTCCACGCGATCCGCACGCAAAACGGGGCACGCCGTCGGAGTCCGCACGCAAAACGGAGCACGCCGCCGGAGTCCGCACGCAAAACGGAGCACGCCGCCGGAGTCCGCACCAAAAACGGAGTCTGCACGTGAAACGATGCACGGCGTCGGAGTTCGCACGCAAAACGGTGCACGGTGCCAGAATCCGCACGCAAAACGGAGTCCGCACGCAAAACGGTGCACGGTGCCGGAATCCGCACGCAAAACGGTGCACGGTGCCGGGATCCGCACGCAAAACGGAGTCCGCACGCAAAACGGTGCACGGTGCCGGAGTCCGCACGCAAAACGGTGCACGGTGCCAGAGTCCGCACGCAAAACGGAGTCCGCATGCAAAACGGTGCACGGTGCCGGAGTCCGCACGCAAAACGGTGCACGGTACCGGAATCCGGACGCAAAACGGAGTCCGCACGCAAAACGGTGCACGGTGCCGGGATCCGTACGCAAAACGGAGTCCGCACGCAAAACGGTGCACGGTGCCGGAGTCCGCACGCAAAACGGTGCACGGTGCCAGAGTCTGCACGCAAAACGGTGCACGGTGCCGGAGTCCGCACGCAAAACGGAGTCCGCATGCAAAACAGTGCACGGTGCCGGAGTCCGCACGCGAAACGGTGCACGGTGCCCAACACAGAAAAGAGCAAGAGGGTCAATTATAGTCTAAAAGAACGCTCCAAAAACTGTACAAAAATACAGAAAAACCAACACACGGGACCTACCCGACTGCGCCGCCGTCGCGGAAACGCTCCGTCGGGCGTCCTCGCACGCAAAACGAGGTCCACGACGCGCCGCCGCACCTCACGCAACCTCCTCCCTCACTCCCTCTCGCTCTCGGGTGCAGAAGAAAGAAAAGAAGGGAGAAAAATGGCGTGTGCGGGGAGGAAGAAGAAGAAAAGAGGGAGAGAGGGAAATGGTGGTCCACGGTCCCGGTCCACGGGCCTGGTCCACGGCGCCAGCCAATGGGAAAGGCCCATCCGCGGTCCACCAGGCCGGGGCGCGTGCACCGGGTCCACGCACGCGCCCCGCCGCCACGTGGCGCGCAGCAACGCGCCCGCTACACGGGCGCGTTGCACCGCATCACCCCAGGCGCGGGACACGCGCCCGTTACACGGGCGCGCGTGCCCCCGCGCCCGCGCGGGCGCCAACGGGGGCCCGCCACGTGGCGGCCCTCGCGCGTCCCGCGCCGCAGGCGCCTGCGCCCCGTCCCGTCCGCACGCCGCCTCGATACTCCAAAACCAACAAATAAATAGTCCATTCTTAGCGATTTCGCGCGCTGAATCCAAAAACGATGTCCGTTTTCCCAAATTCTCGCCCGAAAAAATTGCCGAATGCCCACTCGATCCGATTTTCGCGCCGGGTCCATTTTTAAAGTCCGATTTGCCAAATTCCAACTCTAAAAATTCCCGAAGGCGACCGGAGAGGTAAACTTTTATCCAAACTTCGCCCGGAGTCCAATTTTGACATCCGAATCGCGCGAAACCATTTCCAAACACCCGACGGGTCCTTCCAATTTCCCACGGGGTCTCCCTTTAAGCACGAAGTCCACCACTTGTGTCCAAATTGCGCGCAAACACCACCGACACATCACGCAGGCCTCCAGTGATGCAACTAAATCCCAAATTGCATCACAAATCCATTTCTTGGGCCCGACACGCGCACAAACACTCCCAACGGCCACTAAAAGCTGCCCAGCAACCAGCAACTCCTACGCCGGGGATTCCGGGACCTCACATCCTCCCCCACTAAAAGAAAGTTTCGTCCTCGAAACTAGATCAAGCCCATCAGGAGTCAAGAATACCACGGCTAGGTATCTAACAATACGCCTCCAGCTCCCTAAACCCCACTCGCTCCTCGTGATTACTCCGCAACAACAACAACAAGTACGGTATGACCCGATGTGCAATTCTCTCATCTCTCGAGCCAGAAATTGCAACGGGCGTCCCTCGTACTCCAATAATCACGCATCTCAAAGGGGCAAGTAAATCACGGGCGAGGAAAAACACATCACTACTGAGCTGAGACGTGAAAAACCAAAGGGCTCCACTAAAAGGCTGGGGGAAACGGGAAAAACCACTAATTCAACACGCACCAAACCACATCATGGTGTCAACCTCAACAAGGCGACCCGAAGCATACCCGCACATCCATCCAATAAGGAAGGGAATCCAATAAGTTGGGGTCTTCACTCGGTTACCTCCCGATCCGAAACCACTCGAGTGGACTACTCAACTGCAGGCTAACCTCAAAGGGATCCTCAAGAGACACAATCCCATGCCACAGTTGGTCACTCAACATGCTATCATAACCCCAACGGACCCACGGGTCGAAGTCGATCCCCCAACTAAAAGAGAACACCCTGACGGGAACCAAACCGTCGGTGAACGGGACAGAAAACTGGCTCGCAAGGCGATCATAAAGCTGATGCCCAAACTCGCGGTCAAAAGTCCGAAACATCCCAAAAACTCTCACCGTTGTGTACCTACAACGTGGCATCACTGCCGTGCACCCACGGCGTGGCATCACTGCCGTGCACCAACGGCGTGGCATCACTGCCGTGCACCAACGGCGTGGCATCACTGCCGTGCACCAACGGCGTGGCATCACCGCCGTGCACCAACGGCGTGGCATCACCGCCGTGCACCAACGGCGTGGCATCACCACCGTGCACCAACGGCGTGGCATCACCGCCGTGCACCAACGGCGTGGCATCACCACCGTGCACCAACGGCGTGGCATCACCGCCGTGTTTCAACGGCGTGGCATCACCACCGTGTATCAACGGCTGGCATCACCACCGTGTATCAACGGTGTGGCATCACCACCGTGTATCAACGGTGTGGTATACTCAAGTATCAAGGCCTCAGATCTTCACAGTCCTATGCCCAACACTACCTCGAAATCCCGGAGCTAAGGAAGGGCCAAAAGATCAACAGGCAAAAACCAGGGCCCCAACTGCACTGGGCAGGACCAATAACACCCATCTATGTGCAACACGTGATCAGGTATCTGAACCTCACGAGCACAAGCTAAGGGTCCTATCTCTAGCCCATACCTCAAAGCAAATGCCCTACAGAAGAAAAGAATGCGATGCTCCGGTAACAAATAACGCTCAGGCGCGTGAAGGGGAGATAAGATTAATACCTGCCACCTCGTGGCTAGCTGCCCCCGAATCCTCATCCTGTGCGACATAGACACTCCCGCTCGGGGGTGGTCGTCCCTCGGACTGCCGCGAAGAAGTGGCCCTAACTATCTGGCCACAACCTGTCGAAGCTCCGCCTGTCTGGAAGAGCGGAGGAGGAGGAGCCGAAGCTGCCAATGCGACTGATGACCCCGCTTTAGGACAAGACCATGATCTGTGCCCTGCCTGTGGTCACACTACGGCGCAGAATGCAGCCCACCACAAAGGACACAGTCCTCCCGCTGCTGCTGATACACCGGCTGTGGAGAACCTCCTGGTCTCTGTCTCCTCTGAGACTCACGACCCTCAGACTGGGATCTTGGCGGCCCCGGGGGTCACGATCTATTCGACCGTCCAAACACAGGCGGCACTGGATGCCTCTCCCCGGAGCTGGTCCCTGGCGCTCCGTCTCACTCTGACATGATCACTGATCCTCGGTCAACCCGCTAGGCATGCTCAATCGCTGCATCTAACGTTGGCACCCGCCGAGAATACACCAAGTGATAGATATCCCGAGGCAGTCTTTTCTCGACTAGCTCAACCTCCTGGGCCTCATCCATGCGATATGGGGCATACCGCTCAACAATCGCAAAACCCGCGAACATACTCCAGAAGAGGTCGACTCCCCTGCTGCAGGAGTCTAAGATCCCCATCTAGTTTCTGCTTACACTGTCAGGAAAGAAGGCCCTGAGCAGCAAAGCACGAAACTGGTTCCAAGTCAACACTGCGCTCCTGGTAGTCCAACAGGACGAACTCGACGCCACCAAATCTCGGCGTCTCGTCAGACCATCTTAATCTCACTAAAGCAACCGCCTGGTAACTCGGCCAGGGCAAGTGCCCACCTGGTAACTCAGCCAGGGCATGTGCCCACCTGATAACTCGGCCAGGGGCAACAATCTCCTGGTAACTCGGCCAGGGAAAAACGCTCTCCTGGTATCTCAGCCAGGGAAAAATGTCCTCCTGGTAACTCAGCCAGGGAAAATGCCCTCCTGGTAACTCAGCCAGGGAAAATGCCCTCCTGGTAACTCAGCCAGGGAAAATGGCCCTCCTGGTAACTCAGCCAGGGAAAATGCCCTCCTGGTAACTCAGCCAGGGAAAAATTGCCCTCCTGGTCACTCAGCCAGGGAAAATGCCCTCCTGGTAACTCAGCCAGGAAAAAATGTCCTCCTGGTAACTCAGCCAGGGAAAATGCCCTCCTGGTAACTCAGCCAGGGAAAATGCCCTCCTGGTAACTCAGCCAGGGAAAATGCCCTCCTGGTAACTCAGCCAGGGAAAATGCCCATTCCACTGGGATCGCCGTCACTCCAAACGGCTCCCACAACAACACCCCACTCATAGGCGAGAAGAACCGCCTGACGCGGCAAAGATCCAAAAATCCCGATAGACTAGTGTCTAGAACCCCAATCAAACAAGAACAGTCTCTAGGCTCAGCCTATCGAAGTCCTCGATCCTTTACCGTTCAGGGATTTGGCCCTTCTCGGTTAAAGTGGGAAACTATCTCAACGCACAAACTCCTGGGTCTCGCTCTGCTCTGGTAGCTCTGTCTCCCGCTGCTCGGGTACTCATCAGATGCGGGGTGTGTCCTCTTCACAACACGACGTCTCAGGGTATCGCAATCCGCTGCACAACAACAAACGTCAGGACACAACAACCATACGACCCAATCCAGCGAAAGTCTAAGACATGTCATCCATTCCATAGCATTATGTTGTCGGCAGCCCACATAATCGCTTAGGAAAGTAAACATGTCAATCTCTCATCCCGTCTCTTGGGAGAGGTAAAAACTCAATCAGGACTCTCGCTAAAAGTCACGACTCTCACGTAGTCATCCTAATATCCAACCACAAGCCTAGGGTTTCTAAGTCCACCACGACCTACAACCTAGGCTCTGATACCACTCTAATCTGTCACGCCCCGGGGTCGAAACTGCGACCCGGGCTCGCCAACAGATCCGCCATCTGTACGGAAACTGCCGTACAGACGAAGCGTCTAACCTGCAGAAAGAATCAACTACAGTATACAGATATCAGAGCGGAAAGTAAACTACTAAAAGTTGAAAACCAAACACTGTACAACTGAAAATAATACCATATCCATCTCCCAAATACGATCGTATACAAAGTCCTCTGATACAAAACTCAAAAGGGAGATATCTCCAATAAATACATCAGTGTACAAGCTCTCGATACAAGAAGATATCCTCACTACATCAGTCTCTCAAACTGTAAAATAAAGTACAACTCTATACCTCTCTACAAAGGTCTCTCAACAGAGGAAGAAGAAGTAAACTATCCACCGAAGCTCTCCTCTGAAGGGGTACCGCTACACTCCAACGACGGGTAGGGAACTAGCTCGCGACTCCCTCGCCTCGGCCGAAGGATCAGCAACAGGAGCACAGGAACAGAAGAAGAAGTCCCTGGGGAAAAGACACCACGACGGGTGTGAGAACTACTTCCCACAGTAGTTCTCAGTGGGTGCCGTCAACAAGTCCAACGGTCTGCCCACCAAGTCTACCAGAGGTAAAAGATAACAGGCAAAGAAATCTGAACAAGAAAAGCTGGAACTACTCTACAGCTACCATGCCTCTATCTAGATACTCAAAAGTGGAACAGATGAAAGTAAATGAGACCACTCGCACCCAAGGTGCTCAATCGACCCAAACGAACTGACTGCCTCAAAGGTCCAGTCAAGCCTGCGCCTGTCGACTAGGAACGCACCTGCCCACTACCACACATCCACATGAGGACGGGATTTACGTGGGGCGTCCTGTCCGACTAACTCATCCCTCGCGCAAAACTGCCTCAACAGGCCAACCATCGTATCCATAGCGGCATCTCAGGGGGCGCGGCTCCAACTGAGGAAAACGGCGCGGCATAGAGTAATCAACATTGGCATATGCAGGCTAGTCAAAATCCACGCTCACTCACAGAACGGTAGGACTCAAGATCCCCAAATATCTCGCCAACAGTCGGAGCACTCTCGACGACTCAGCTGATCGGCTAACTCGAAACACTAGACACTAGCCTCTCCAACAGCTCGCAGCACAAAGCACACTGGCTGGAGATACTCCACAGCCAGGAACGACCCACAACTCAGGGTAACAGAACAGGTCGGACAACACTCAACGACCTGGGACCACCGTCAACCCCAACGGTTCCCAACAACACGGACCGGAAGATACTCGACGGCCCGGACTGCCGTCTACTCAACGGCTCCCTCTCATGACAGCGAAAAAAGGGAAACAAGACCTCTCGGGACTACCGTTTACTCAAACGGCTCCCGCACAGATAAGCAACCCGCTACAACTATCAGACTCCACTCCGCTCCCAAGCAAGAGTGCAAAAGCATCCCACACTAAAAGCAAGTCCCGACCTCTCGGCCCACTACCCGGGCGAGAAAACAATATGTCCAGGTGTAGTGTTCTGGTTTTCCCATGCAGTTTCCGATGGATCCACCTTGTATAACACCTAGTGTTGGTGTCTGGTCTATGTGTGCACCAAAGGGTGCCACAGATGGACCCTGTGAGATTTTGTAACTATTTGGGCCTTCGGCTGTATTTGCCGAAAGTTAGAAATTGAATTTGGCAAATGGAGGTTGGATTTGGATTCAGCGCGAAAAACGCTTTGAAAAGGCTATTTGCTTGTTGAATTTGGAGTCCGGATGACCAAAAACGGGCTTCCGGAAGTTATCGGGGCTTTTGGGTGCATGGGGGAGTGTCGGTGGACCGCCAACTGCCACGTGGCGGCCTATAATTCGGCGGGTTCGCGACGTTCGGTTCCACGGAGCGGCGCGGCTGGGTGCATGAGCCGGCGCAGGACACGTGGCAGGCGGGGACTGGCGGGGCTTTGGTGCGCGGTCCACGGGAACTCGACCGGCGGGGTGCAGCGGTTTGAACGCCGGTGCACGGGTTCAGGCGGGAACCACGTTTCGACCCGTGGTTGGCCGTGCCTGGAGCGCGGTCCACGGAGTTCCTGCGCGGGTGCAGGACCCGGCGCAGGGACAAGTGGCGGCTGGTGAGAGGCGGGCTCAGCATGCGCGGTGTACGGGGTCCGTGGAGGCCGCCTCGGGACAGGGCGCGCGCAGGGGGGCGCTGACGCGGCTGTCGGCCGCACTCGAGTGCGCCACGCGTCGCAACGCGAGAGGCGGCCGCACTCGACGTGCGCCACGCGTCGGCCCGCGGTTGGCGGTCCGTACCTACCCCGCTGACCGCGGGAGGACACGTGGCGCGCGGCAGGGTGCATTGCACCGCTGTCCCCTGTTATGGGGGACACGTGTCAGCCCCAGGAATTTCCGGGCGCGTCGGACGGGGGCTGTCCGACCCCTCTTCGGGTTTTCGGGCGCCCGAAAGTTGCGCCCGAAAACCCGGCCCACTTGACTTTGGGCTGTGCCTTAAATAGGACTCCTTCGTTCTTTTGCGGGCTTTTTAGACTTCTTTTCACTGTGGACTCTTCAGAGAAGTTCTTCCCCTCACAGTATACTATCCATTGGAGGACTTTGAGGATTTGTGGAGGCACGCAACCCGAGGTTAGCTATTTTGCGGCGCGGCGCGACGCTTGTTCACCTTCGACCCGCTTCGTCCCTTTTTCAGTGTTTGGGCTCCCCGACTCACCCCGACCTCCTTTTTCGACGATTCTTGCGCCATCGGACTCTCGACTGGTAGGACTTCAACTTTGTGTTTTGAGCTTCATCGATTTCCGTGCTGATCTTTGAGTTTTCGGGCTCCCATTTGACCCATTTTTCTTCGCGGATTGTTGGACAGCACCGCCAGTGTTCCGGCTGTAACTTTGCGCTCAGGCATCGGATCGAGGCGATTCAAGAGGCAAAATTCATCTACATTTCGCAAGGAATCTCCTGGATTTTTCTCAGATTTTTGTGGATTTTTCGCGAAGGTGAGAATCTCCTTTTTCTGTAGTTCTTCGTTACAGAAATTTTGTACAGTTTGGATTGGGTTGTTCCCCTTGCCGGATTTTTTTATCTCAGCGTAGGAAACTCCGATTGGGCGTGCAGGTTACTCGTTTCGACGGGCTTGTCGCGAGGATCGCGATAGTTTTTTCTGGGATTTTTCTGGGCATCTTTCGCAGGTGAAAATTTGAGAACTCTGGACTGTGGTTTTAGGGGACAGATTTTGGGAAATGAGAATGAATAGCTTATGTGTTGTCTTTGGGGTATGTTGTACAGATTCGTGACAGTTTTTGACAGAGCGAGAGATTCGCATTTGGGGACTTGGATTAGCGCTCGAGGTGGGTGATGTTGTGAACCTCCTACTTGTGAATGTCACTAGGCCTATTGGAATGCCTTGATCATGTGTTACTAATTGTGGATGTATCAAGCATGCTTGTATGAGATTAAGATTCCTTTGATAATATTTGCATTGTTAGCAAGCTACAAGTTAGTGAGCGTATTTCCATGTTTTAGATATGTAGTTTAATTATATGAAAATAATGCTATAGCCATATCATGTTGTATGTTAAGTGAAGGTTTGAGCATGTGGTTAGAATTCATGTTGTAAAGAGGGGAGACTTGATAGTAGATTATGCATCCAAATTGTATCATGAATCATATGTCATGCCACGTATACATTAGAGGTTCCAAATACTTAATGTTGCATATGTTAGAATAATTGAAATGATTTTATCAAGTAAAGGACTTTGCATGCTTGAATGGTCATCTAGTTAGGCCACTTTTTCTGCTACACATACATGCTGGAATTGACTTAGGAGAAACCATGCTTTTTATTCATTCTCCTGATGTCTAGTTTTAGGGGATTGTGTAGTCAGATGTTCAGAGTTGGAACAGTTGGGGATTGATGATTGGGTGTTGCGGCAACCGCGGACTGGGGGCGGTTGACCGGCTTATTAGTATTATTATTATTATTGCATCAGATTGGAGGTGAGGGATCGGGCTTCTTTAGTGGATGGTCTTACCCACATGTTTAGAGTCTTGATCCAGTCCTGCTACATCAGATACTTATGGTTACATACTTTACTCGTGTGGGTCGCTCCCCTCGAGTGCCACTCCGGAGTAGGCTTAGGGCCGTGCCGTGTGCCGGTCGGTTGGATACTTTTAGGGCCGTGCCGTGTGCGGTCGGTTGGATACTTTTGGGATCGTGCCGGGTGCCGATCAGTTACTTGTTCTTGAGAGGACAGCAGAGCAGGCAGTACCAGTGTTACTGGTGTTCGATTGGGTTGGTCTTGTAGTCTGTGACATCCTGGTCCATATCATTAGCTATTCCTTAGCTAGGCATCTTTGAGGCATGATAGGGTAGCTCTTCATCAGTAGTTTTACTTATAGCTTACCACCTTGTGTTATTTTTCCGCCTCTGATAGTCCTAGTGGGCATGCTCGAGTTTGAGGTCTACCCACTAGGGGAGGCTACTGTTTTTATAGTAGTTCTCACCCCCCACTGTTTTCTCTTTTCTTTCCCCTCTTTGTTTTGCAGAGTCTTCTGCGGGATTTGCGGGACCCTCTACCCAGGATCGAGGTAAGAGGATAGCTGATTAGATAGATACTTCCCGGGTTTCGAGCTTTGTAGTTTTGGATGTATCCCCTGTACTCTCAGACAGTTGTATTTTTTTTATTTTGGGTCTGGCTTCTGCCAGCTGGTTGTATTTACTTCGTGAGCTGGGAGAGACACTTGTACTTATTTGAGAGCTTTATTGTACTTTTACTTTCCAGCTTTTGTCTGAGATGTTTTAGTTTTAGTTAGCTCTGTTGTATGCTCCTTTATATATATTTCTTATATCTGAGCAGGTTACCAGCGCTTCGTGTACACGGGAAATACCGTGTGCTCGGCGGATCTGTGTTTGAGCCGGGTTCTGGTTTACACCCGGGGCGTGACAGATTAAGTTGGTATCAGAGCTTAGGGATAGGTCAGTTGGGACTTAGGAAACCCTAGGCATTGGACAGCCCTAGGATGGCAGGGCGTGAGTGACGTGATTTTGCGAAAGTCGGAAATTATTGTATTAAACTCTTCCTGTGATGAAGAAGGAATGGCATATCCTATTTCTGGAGAACCATTATGTTGGCTGCAGACAACATAAGGTCACAGAAATAGGAGGAGACCATGACTTTCGCTGGATTGGGTCGAGAGTGGGTTTTGGTTACTGACCGTGGTTTCTTGTGTGACAGGATGCCTCCTAGGCGGCAGATCCCTACCCGGGGTACTCCTATACCCCGGAGGAGCAGGAGCCAGTCTGGCCGTCTGAGATTAGTGAGCTGAGGGCCATGGTGGCCAGTTTGCGGAGAGTACACCGCCGACAGGAGCAGAGGTTCGAGCAGTTGCTTGCCCAGGTTGGGGCAACCTCCCCTACTACTGTAGAGGCCCCGTCCCCCTGTTGCACATCAGTTATTCCACTGGTCCCTTGGCACCGTCGTCGAGCA